>SJYW01055418.1:16297-26379 GCA_006410735.1 Raphicerus campestris | reverse complement strand
CTTCATGGGAAATAGATGGGGAAACAGTGGAAACAGTGTCAGACTTTATTTTTGGGGGCTCCAAAATCACTGCAGATGGTGATTGCAGCAATGATATTAAAAGACACTTGCTCCTTGGAAGAAAAGTTATGACCAACCTAGACAGAATATTCAAAAGCAGAGACATTACTTTGCCAACAAAGGTCTGTCTAGTCAAGGCTATGATTTTCCCAGTGGTCATGTATGGATGTGAGAGTTGGATTATAAAGAAAGCTGAGTGCCGAAGATTTGATGTTTTTGAACTGTGGTGTTGGAGAAGACTCTTGAGAGTCCCTTGGACTGCAAGGAGATCCAACCAGTCCATTCTAAAGATCAGTCCTGGGTGTTCATTGGAAGGACTGATGTTGAAGCTGAAACTCCAATACTTTGGCCACCTCATGTGAAGAGTTTACTCATGAAAAGACTCTGATGCTGGGAAAGATTGAGGGCAGGAGGAGCAGGGGACAACAGAGGATGAGATGGCTAGATGGCATCACTGACTTGATGGAGGTGGGTTTGAGTAAAGTTCAGGTGTTGGTGATGGACAGGGAGGCCTGGTGTGCTGCAATTCATGGGGTTGCAAATAGTCGGACACGACTGAGTGACTGAATGAACTGAACTGAAGAGACATTCACAGGAGAAAATCAAATTTAATTATGTAACTCTACAATTTCTCATGGGGAATCCAAACACGAGAAATATCAAAGACGGACAAGATGATACGCATACACACACATACCAATTCAGAGAGAGATATTTGCTAGGTTCTCAGCTGTCTAACACACCATGTTTATATTATATACTCTAGGTATTTCTGGTGAAACTTCCCTTCCTAGAACAGGTCCTCAATCTAGATTCTTTTAGGCAATTAGGGGGAAGGTCAGAGGTTCTTCCTGAGTCTTTTGTGTGTTAAAAACAATCAAGCTGAAATAATCCTTATGCCAAAAAGATCCCTTTAGAAGTGGCAAATTCTGCTTCCCTACAAAAGCAAGTCTATTAGAGGCTCACTTAATGTTTTTCAGTAAATTTTCATTCTAATGAATACATACAATAAAGAACAGACATGGAGATGTTAAGTAAAAAGTAATTATGCTATCACCCTTTCATTTGCAAAAATATTTATAAAGTCATTACCATGAACCTGATATTATTTTGATGGTAGATTGTTGTTTTCAAATTTTAATTCTACGGTTCATTAGAAAACTAAAATTTTAAATGAGCATGTGGCCTTATAGTTATGCATAACTCTTATCAGTCCAGAGGTGGATAAAAATGGATCACCCTCTGTCATCTACCCCAAATTGCAAGACTTTGGTTGTGTATGTCAGAGTCTCCTCCAGTCCAGATCTACCCATCAACTTTGGAACCATTACATGGAAAGAAAAAAAGTTTTGAGTGAGGAAGCTATGCTCTTTTATGGATGCTATATTAGTTTAGCCTATATCCTAACAAATACAGTGAACTTCAACCAACCTTTTGTATGGAGCTGCGTATCTTTGTATATTAAGCATAACGTCAGTCTCAATTTAATGATGCAGATGCCTATTGCTAGGAATGACTAGGAATACCTGAGGCCTGAAGTACTGTGGCAGCCCCATTTTTCCCAGTGAGCCAATGCTGTATGGGTCAGGCCCTTATGGTTATTATTATGATTGAAGGATACAATTTAGGAATGCAAAGTGGATAATATTGTCAGTTATGCTACAGACAAACATCGGCCATGTGCAATTTTATGTGGTCTCTAAATTAATCTGTATTTGGGGGTAGGAGAAAGATGGATGAGGAGATCTGACTTAAGTAGGTGTCACTTTCTAATAGGGATCAGGAAATTGTTTTAATATTAGTGCCTTTTTTCCCACCTGGCAAAACTAAAACTATGCTTGTATACAAAGTACCACTTAGGTACTTAAGAACAAAGGAAAAGGAGCCCAAGAGAAGCAAAGGCAATTAGAAGGGAAANATATTAGTGCCTTTTTTTCCACCTGGCAAAACTAAAACTATGCTTGTATACAAAGTACCACTTAGGTACTTGAGAACAAAGGAAAAGGAGCCCAAGAGAAGCAAAGGCAATTAGAAGGGAAAGACCTCTGAATCTTCAATAGACAAAACTCTTTTTAGTTGGAGAGTGCAGGCAGCTTTCTTTTTTTATGTGAATTTAATTTCTAAAGTGCCTCTAATGACACTGAAAAGGTGGACACTAGTGCTGAGCATATTTAAAGACTTTTCCAATTTATCTACCTTTCTTTTTACTCTTTTTCTTGTGACCCATACCTGAATTCAATCTCCATCTCCTGACCCAGAAGCCACAGGTCCAAACATACATTTTGTCTTATCAGGTAGGCTGGCTCATGGATATTCATGAACAAATTTATTTCAGTTACACAAAATAAAATCTTATACTTCTTCATATTCAAGTTTTACTATAAATAACCTCATAATGCAAACAATGAAGAGTCAATAGATGACTTCAGTAAGGAAATAAGAATAGATTTGTATTTTAGAAATAGTATTCTTGAAATTCCCATATACTGAGAGGATAGATAAATTTCCCTGCAAGTAAAAAAGAAGGGATATCACATTCATTTATGAAAAGACTATATTAGAGAGGGTATATCGGCACATCCAACCTGTGGCTGTTCTGGGAATTTTTGCTACTTGATGTACAAAGGTTCTGCTTGACCTTTTCAATTGTTATTTTAAACTTGCCAGAATGTGTTATGGGAAATTCCTTCACTTAAGAAGAAGAATAAATAGGAAGACTGGCTGCAACCCCATGAAATTATTGATAATGAAACTAATTAGGAGAAATTTAAAAATGTATACAAATATGAATTTATACAACTAAGTGGAGAAACTGACATTAAAACTCAGCTCTACAGCCCCATCCATCAGNGAATTTTTGCTACTCGATGTACAAAGGTTCTGCTCGACCTTTTCAACTGTTATTTTAAACTTGCCAGAATGTGTTATGGGAAATTCCTCCACTTAAGAAGAATAAATAGGAAGACTGGCTGCAACCCCATGAAATTATTGATAATGAAACTAATTAGGAGAAATTTTAAAATGTATACAAATATGAATTTATACAACTAAGTGGAGAAACTGACATTAAAACTCAGCTCTACAGCCCCATCCATCAGCAGACAGGGTGCCTAAAGCCATATTGAGCTCACAGCCACCCCTAAACATATGTGTTGACACGGTCCTGCTCATCAGTAGGATAAGACCCAGCACTACCCACCATTGGGCAGGCATCACTTCCTCCTACTGGAAAACCTGCAAAAGGCTTTAGAACCGAACTTACCCACCAGATGACGGAAACCAGAAGCAACAAGGGCTATGATCCTCCAGCCAACAGAAAAGAGACCACAAACACAGAAAGGCAGACAAAATCAAAGCACAGAGAAAAATGTTCTGGATGAAGGAAAAAGTAGAAACCCACAAAAACAACTAAGTCGAGTGAAGATAGGGAACCTATCTGAAAATGACTTTACAGTAATGATAGAAAAGATGATCCAAGATCTCATAAAAAGAATGGAGGCACAGACTAAGACGTTACAAGAAATGTTTAACAAAGGGTTAGAAGATTTAAAGAACAAAAGAGCAGAGATAAACAACACAACAGATGGAATGAAAAATACACTAGAAGGAACTGATAGCAGAATAACTGAGGTAGAAGAACAAATAAGCGAACTGGGAGACAGAATCATGGAAATCACCAATGTGGAACAGAATAAAGAAAAAAGAATGAAAAGAAATGACGACAGTCTCAGGGACCTCTGTTGCTGTTGTTCAGTTGCTAAGTCATGTCCAGTTCTTTGGGGCATAATTCAATGCATGAACATTCACATGATAGTGGTCCCAAAAGGATAAGAAACAGAGAAAGAGCCTGAAAAAATATCTGAATAGATGATAGCTAAAAATTTCCTGATATGAGAAAGGAAACACTCACTTAAGTAGAGGAAGCACAAAAATCCTACATAAGATAAACCTAAGGAGGAACACACCGAGATACATATAAATCAAAGTGACAAGAATCAAAGACAAATAAAAATATTAAAAGCAACAAGGAAAAGCAACAAACAACATGCAAAGGAATCCCCATAATGTTATCAGCTGATTTTTCAGCAGAATTCTGTAGGCTAAAAGAGAGTGGCACAATATATTTAGAGTGATGAAAGGGAAAACCCTGCAACAAGAATACCCTGCTCAGGAAGGTTCTCATTCAGATTCAAAGGTGAAATCAAAAGTTTTGCAGACAAGCAAAAACTAAGAAAATTCAGCACCATCAAACCAGCCTTATAATAAATCCTTCTCTATGCAGAAAAGAAAAGGCCACACCTAGAATCAAAAAATTCTGAATAAGAAAGCTCACTGGTAAAGGCAAACATAAAGTAAATGTAGGAAATCATCTACACCCAAATATGATATAAAAACCAGCAATCATGAGAAGACAGAAGTACTAGTGCATGATAATTGAAAATGCACTAGAAATTAAGAGACAAGCAACTTAAAACAATCTTGTACCTATATACACTGTTATATCAAAACCACATGAGAAACCACAAGCCAAAAATCTACAGCAGATACACAGAAAAAGAAAAGTAATCCACACACAACACTAACAATAGACACTGATCACGAGAACAAAAAAGTAAAGAAAAATAAAAGACCTTCCAAAAAGTCCAAAACAATTAGAAAAATGGCAATAAAACATGCATATTGATAATACTCATATAAGACAAAATAGACTTTAAAATAAAGAACGTTACAGGAGTGAAAGAAGGGCACTACATAATGATCAAGAAATCAATCCAAGAAGAAGATATAACAATTATAAATACACATGCAACACCTCAATATATAAGGCAAATGCTAATAGCCATAAAAGGAGAGGTCTACACTAGCACAATAATACTAGGGTACTTAAATCAGTGGATAGATCATCCAGACAGATGATCAATAATTAAAACAGGCCTTAAATGACACATTAGACCAAATGAACTTGATATTTCCATCTGAAAGCAGCAGAAACAATTTTTTCTCAAGTGCACATGTAACATTCTCCAGAATGGATCATATCTTGGGCCACAGATTAAGCCTTGGTAAATTTAACAAAATGGAAAGCACATCAAACATCTTTTCCAACCATGATGTTATGAAATTATAAATCAATTACAGGAAAAAAATGTAAAAAAAATGCAAACACACAGAGGCTAAACTATACTGCTAAACAATGAATCATTGAAGAAATCAAAGTAGAAATAAATAAATATCTAGGCCAAATGACAACAAAAAAATCATTGGTCCAAAACCTACAGGATGTAGCAAAAGAAATTCTAAGAGAGAAGATTGTACCAATACAAACTTACCTCAGGATACAAACAAAACTCAATAAACAGTCTAACCTTACATCTAAAGCAACTGGAGAAAGAAGAACAAACAAAACCTGAAGTTAGTAGAAGGAATAAAATCATAAAAACCAGAGCAGAAATAAATGAAAGATGAGGAAAACAACAGAAAAAAAAAAATCTCTGAAAGTAAAAGCTGATTCTTTGAAAAGATAAACAAAATTAATAAACTCGTAGCCAGATTCAACAAGAAGAAAAGGAGAGAAGACTCAAATAAAAAAAAATTAGAAATAGAAAAGGAAAAATTTAAACTGACACCACAGAAATATAAAGAATCATAAGACTACTACAAACAATTATATGCCAATGAAATGGACAACCTAGAAAAAAATGGATTAATTCTTAGAAATATACAACCTTCTTAGACTTAACCATGAAGAAATAGAAAATATGAANCACATGAGAAACCACAAGCCAAAAATCTACAGCAGATACACAAAAAAAGAAAAGTAATCCACACACAACACTAACAATAGACACTGATCACGAGAACAAAAAAGTAAAGAAAAATAAAAGACCTTCCAAAAAGTCCAAAACAATTAGAAAAATGGCAATAAAACATGCATATTGATAATACTCATATAAGACAAAATAGACTTTAAAATAAAGAACGTTACAGGAGTGAAAGAAGGGCACTACATAATGATCAAGAAATCAATCCAAGAAGAAGATATAACAATTATAAATACACATGCAACACCTCAATATATAAGGCAAATGCTAATACCCATAAAAGGAGAGGTCTACACTAGCACAATAATACTAGGGTACTTAAATCAGTGGATAGATCATCCAGACAGATGATCAATAATTAAAACAGGCCTTAAATGACACATTAGACCAAATGAACTTGATATTTCCATCTGAAAGCAGCAGAAACAACTTTTTCTCAAGTGCACATGTAACATTCTCCAGAATGGATCATATCTTGGGCCACAGATTAAGCCTTGGTAAATTTAACAAAATGGAAAGCACATCAAACATCTTTTCCAACCATGATGTTATGAAATTATAAATCAATTACAGGAAAAAAATGTAAAAAAAATGCAAACACACAGAGGCTAAACTATACTGCTAAACAATGAATCATTGAAGAAATCAAAGTAGAAATAAATAAATATCTAGGCCAAATGACAACAAAAAAATCATTGGTCCAAAACCTACAGGATGTAGCAAAAGAAATTCTAAGAGAGAAGATTGTACCAATACAAACTTACCTCAGGATACAAACAAAACTCAATAAACAGTCTAACCTTACATCTAAAGCAACTGGAGAAAGAAGAACAAACAAAACCTGAAGTTAGTAGAAGGAATAAAATCATAAAAACCAGAGCAGAAATAAATGAAAGATGAGGAAAACAACAGAAAAAAAAAATCTCTGAAAGTAAAAGCTGATTCTTTGAAAAGATAAACAAAATTAATAAACTCTTAGCCAGATTCAACAAGAAGAAAAGGAGAGAAGACTCAAATAAAAAAAAATTAGAAATAGAAAAGGAAAAATTTAAACTGACACCACAGAAATATAAAGAATCATAAGACTACTACAAACAATTATATGCCAATGAAATGGACAACCTAGAAAAAAATGGATTAATTCTTAGAAATATACAACCTTCTTAGACTTAACCATGAAGAAATAGAAAATATGAATAGACCAATCACAAGTACTGGAATTTAAAGAGTGTTTAAAAACTTCCAAAAAATTGAAGTCCAGGACCAGATGGCTTCTTGGGTAAATTCTATCAAACACTTAGAAAAGAGTTAATAATATCCTTCTGAAACTCCTTCAGAAAATTACAGAGTAATGAACACTCCCAAGCTTATTCTATGAGGCCATCATAACCCTGATAAGAAAATCAGAAAAAGCTGCCACAAAAAATGAAAATTATAGGCCAATATCACTAATGATATGGGCTTCCCTGGTGGCTAAGATGTTAAAGAATCCATCTGCAATGTAGGAGATCTGGGTTCAATCACTGGGTTGGGCAAATGCCCCTGGAAGAGGGCATGGCAACCTACTCCAGTATTCTTGCCTGGAGAATTCCATGGACAGAGGAGCCTGGTGGGCTACAGTCCATGGGGTCACAAAGAGTTGGACATGACTGAGCAACTAAGCACAGCACATCACTGATGAACACAGGCAAAATAATCCTCAACAAAAAGATTAACAAACTGAATCCACAATGCATTAAAAGGATCAAGTAGAATTTATCCCATGGGTGAAAGAATTTTTTAATACTTGCAGATCAATCAGTGTGATATATCACATTAACAAATTGAAGAATAAAAACCATATGACCACCTCAATATATACAGAAAAAGCTTTTGATAAAATTCAGCATTCACATATGATAAAAACCCTCCAGAAAGTGGAAACAGAGGGAATTTACCTCAACACGATAAAGGCCATATATGACAAACACAGTTATTATCATTCTCAAAGGTAAAAAAAAGCTTAAAGCATTCTAAGACCAGGAAAAAGGCAAGGATGTTTACTGTCATCAATTTTACTCAACATAATTTTGGAAGTCCTAGCCATGGCAATCAGAAAAGAAAAGAAATAAAAAGAATCCAAAATGGAAAAGAAGTAAAACTGTCCCTGTTTGTAGATGACATGATAGTACACATAGGAAACCCTAAAGATGCTACAGAAAACTACTAGAGCTCATCAATGAGTTCAGTCAAGTTGCACTATGCAAAATTAACGTACAAGAATCTTTTATAGTCCAATACACTAACAACAAAATATTGGAAAGAGAAATTAATGAAATAATCCCATCAAAATATTAGAAAGAGAAATTAAGGAAATAAGTCCATTTACTGTTGTAATAAAAAAAATAAAATACCTAGGAATAGACCTGCTTAAGGAGACAAAAGACTGGTACTCTGAAAACGATACAATGCTCATGAAAAAAACCTAAGATGACTTCAGCAGATGGAATAATATACCATGTTCATGGATTAAAAAATCAATATTGTCAAAATGATTATACTACCTAAGTCAATCTATAGATTTAGTGCAATCTCTATCAAACTACTAAACATTTTTCAGTGAACTGGGACAAAAAAACTAAAATTTGTATGGAGACACAAGACACTGACTTCCTGACTTCAGAATATACTACAAAGCTACAGTAATAAAAGAGCATGGTACTGGCACACAAACAGAAATATAGATCAGTGGGACAGGATAGGAAGCCCAGAAACAAACCCATGCACTTATGGTCAATTAATCTATGACAAAGGAGGCAAGAATATACAAAGTATAAAAAATTATCTCTTCAATAAGGGGTGCTAGGAAAACTGGACAGCTACATGTAACAGAATGAAACTAGAAAATTTTCTAACACCATTCACAAAATAAACTAAAAAATAATAAAAGACCAAAATGTAAGATCAGACACTATAAAACTATTAGAGAAAAAATAGACAGAAAACTCTTTTTTTAAATTTATTTATTTTTTATTGAAGGATAATTGCTTTACAGAATTTTATTTTTTTCTGACAAACCTCAACAAGAATCAGCCATAGGTAAACATATCAGTTCAGTTTAGTTGCTCAGTCATGTCTGACTCTTTGTGACCCCATGAATCGCAGCACGCCAAGCCTTCGTGTCCATCACCAACTCCCGGATTTCACCCAGATTCACATCCATCGAGTGAGTGATGCCATCCAGCCATCTCATCTTCTGTTATCCCCTTCTCCTCCTGTCCCCAATCCCTCCCAGCATAAGAGTCTTTTTCAATGAGTCAACTCTTCGCATGAGGTGGCCAAAGTACTGGAGTTTCAGCTTTACCATCATTCCTTCCAAAGAAATCCCAGGGTTGATCTCCTTCAGAAAAGACTGGTTGGAGCTCCCTGCAGTCTAAGAAACTCTCAAGAGTCTTCTCCAACACCACGGTTCAAAGGTATCAATTCTTCGGTGCTCAGCTTTCTTCACAGTCCAACTCTAACACCCATACATGACCACAGGAAAAACCATAGCCTTGACTAGTCGGACCTCTGTTGGCAAAGTAATGTCTCTGCTTTTCAATATGCTATCTAGGTTGGTCAGAACTTTTCTTCCAAGGAGTAACTGTCTCCTAATTTCATGACTGAAGTCACCATATGCAGTGATTTTGGAGCCCAAAATAATAAAGTCTGACACTGTTTCCACTGTTCCCCCATCTATTTCCCATGAAGTGATGGGACCAGATGCCATGATCTATGTTTTCTAAATGTTGAGCTTTAAGCCAACTTTTTCACTCTCCTCTTTCACTTTCATCAAGAGGCTTTTGAGTTCCTCTTCACTTTCTGCCATAAGGGTGGTGTCATCCGCATATCTGAGATTATTGATATTTCTCCCAGCAATCTTGATTCTAGCTTGTGCTTCTTCCAGTCCAGCATTTCCCATGATGTACTCTGCATATAAGTTAAATAAGCAGGGTGACAATATACAGCCTTGACATACTCCTTTTCCTGTTTGGAACCTGTGTGTTGTTCCATGTTCAGTTCTAACCTGACCTGCATATAGGTTTCTCAAGGGGTAGGTCAGGTGGTCTGGTATTCCCATGTCTTTCAGAATTTTCCACAGTTTATTGTGATCCACACAGTCAAAGGCTTTGGCATAGTCAATAAAGCAGAAATAGATGTTTTTCTGGAACTCTCTTGCTT
>SJYW01055413.1:0-10280 GCA_006410735.1 Raphicerus campestris | reverse complement strand
CATCACCTCCACTAGCTTTGTTCATAGTGATGCTTTCTAAGGCCCACTTGGCTTCACATTCCAAGATGTCTGGCTCTAGGTGAGTGATCACACCATCGTGATTATTTTGGTCATGAAGATCTTTTTTGTACAGTTCTTCCATGTATTCTTGTCACCTCTTCTTAATATCTTCTGCTTTTGTTAGGTCCAGACCATTTCTGTCCTTTATCGAGCCCATCATTGCATCAAGTCTTCACTTGGTATCTCTAATTTTCTTGAAGAGATCNTGGTCATGAAGATCTTTTTTGTACAGTTCTTCCATGTATTCTTGTCACCTCTTCTTAATATCTTCTGCTTTTGTTAGGTCCAGACCATTTCTGTCCTTTATCGAGCCCATCATTGCATCAAGTCTTCACTTGGTATCTCTAATTTTCTTGAAGAGATCTCTAGCCTTTCCCATTCCATTGTTTGCCTCTATTTCTTTACATTGATCATTGAAGAAGTCTTTCTTATCTCTTCTTGCTATTCTTTGGAACTCTGCACCATAAAATTCAACTTTAAATATAAATATACATAGCAAAACAAGCAAAATACTATTTATGTATATGACTTCCCTTGTAGCTCAGTTAGTAAAGAATCTGCCTGTAGTGCAGGAGACCCAGGTTCGACCCGTGGGTTGAGAATATCCCCAGGAGAAGGAAATGGCAACCCACTCCAGTATCCTTGCCTGGAAAATTTCATGGACAGAGGAGCCTGGTGGACTGAAGTTCATTGGGTCACAAACAGTCGGGCATGACTGAGCTACTAACACTAACACTAATTTTATTTATTTATTATAAGAATACTAGGAGATAAGACTTTAGAAATAAACAAATTTGCAGAAATATGAACCAACTTGCTTGTGAATAACAAAACTAGGCCATGGCTCAGAGAAAGTTTAAAATGGCTCAAAACTGGAGGAAAGCATACAAGAAAATTATCCACTGACACAGTACTAATAGAAAAGCTATCAGAAGTCTAAATCTGAGCAGAACCAAGAAGAAAGGAAATCATAAGAGAGATGAGACCTTCTTAAATAAATTGATTTTTATTTCCATAATTAGATGTAAGTATAAGGAAAAGATGAAAATAATTCCTAAGTGTCAAGCCTATATAAATGGAAAGGTTGTAATTTCAATTAATCAGAGTTCCATGTTTAGATTCAAAACATTGATTTGAATTTTATTTGAATCAAAGTACCAATTCCAGTAGATTCCATGAGACATGCATACTTATAATCATTTTTCTGTACCAGTGCTTTCAACTTTTTAACCCATCCTTCTTTGGGAAAGAAAAAAAGATATGAAATAACAAGCTTTGATTAATGTATACTTCTTGATTTAAAATTACTCTTTATTAACTTCAAACAAAAATATTCTAGACTAACTCCAGAGCAAACCTGAAATGGCACACAGAATGGCTCCTAGAATAAAATGTTTTATATGAAAATGTTCAAACATTATTCAAGCATCTCAGCTGAGATTTTACTACCTTTGGGTAATGATGTCTAAAACTGTCTTTTCATTAAACATAGCAGAGTATACTGGAAACAGTGAAAGTTATCCTATAGACTTTGTTTGAATCTAAACATAGTCTCTATTACTGCAACTTTGAGAAAAATCATTTAATTTGCCTCAACTTCAGTGTCTTTATCTGTAATACGAGAATACTAATACCTATCCTGCCTGGAGCTTGAGGGGCTTCCCTGGTGGCTCAAACAGTAAAGAATCCTCTGGCAATGCAGGAGACCTGGGTTTGATCCCTGAGTTGGAAAGATCCCCTGGAGAAGGGAACAGCCACCCACTCCAGTATTCTGGTCTGGAGAATTCCATGGACAGAGGAGCCTGGCCGGCTACAGTCCATAGGGTCACAAAGAGACAAGACTGAGCAGCTTTCACTTTCACTTTCAAATAAGTAAAATATAAGCAAAGTGTCTAGCATTTATAGTTGCTCAGTAAATAGCTCTTAATATTATCAATAGTCTCTAGTGTGGGGAGGGGCTTCCCTGGTGGCTCAGAGGTTAAAGCATCTGCCTGGAATGCAGGAGACCCTGGTTCGATCCCTGGGTTGGGAAGATCCTCTGGAGAAGGAAATGGCAACCCACTCCAATACTCTTGCTTGGAGAATCCCATGGAAAGAGGAGCCTGGTAGGTTACAGTCCATGGGGTCGCAAAGAGTCAGACACGACTGAGCGACCTCACTTTCACTAGTGTGGGAAGACTATCAATATTACATAATAATAAGATCCTTAACCAAGTATCTTGAAAATAGACTGAATGCAAAGAACCTCAAATTCTGTCCTCTTTTTTTTTTTTTTTTAATTTTCACCCAGGGAATAATACACTTCAGAAAACAGAGGAAGAGATTAACTTCTACTTAAACTGAAAAATCATCATTATAAGACTTTAATCATGAGCTATGGTATATTAAACATAACCATTAAATTTTGGCTATCTGTCATTGAAAGCTAGAGTCTGATGTCCTTCCTTTTGAATATGGACTGCTTTGGTAGCTTATTCAATCAACAGAATGCAAGAGAAAATGTGTTCTTGCATTTCTGAGTCTAAGTCATAGGAAGCCTTACAGATTCTAACCAAGTCTGTTGAAACGTTTACTCCAGGCGAAGCCACTCACTGTGTAAGAATTCCAACTACTTGCTAAGACTCCTAAGCTACCTGAAGAAGTTTATAGACAGAAAGAGGATCAGTCCCAGCTTTTCTAATCTATGCAGCCCAGCTCAGGCACCAGATTTGTGAATGAAGACGCCATTTTTGCTGGAATATCAGTACCAAAGGATGTGACTCAAAGAAAATCTCAACCAGAATCAAGGCCCCAGGCATATGACACCAGTCAAGTTGTCTAATCTATCTACAGCCAATCATGCAGGCCCAGTCATGATGAAGCAAAGATGAGCCTTTCCCAGTAATCTTCACCTTTATTCTTAGCTCTCAAAGCCCTGACTATAACAACATGGTTTCTATTGCATGTACCATTGAGTTTTGGAGTAGTTTGTTACACTTCAGTAGGTATCTGGAACATATGTCTTGATCATTTCTTAGAATGAAATATCCTGCTTATTTTCATTCTCCTTTTGAGTCATAGAGTTTGTTCAGAAGTTTCTTTGGACTGAGTCACTAAAAGAAAACTCTTGATTACAAAATTCTATTATTACAACCAGAGTAAAAGAACAGCTAAATCTGGTCAAATACACCCCATTTTTCATTTCATAAAAAATCAAGATCAATAAATAGGTCTCTGTGATGATGATCCCTATTCCATGTTACTTGCACCAGAATTGGGATATAATCTGGGACAAACAGTTCGTGAAGCTAGAGTCATTGACACTGAGCCAACTACAGGGGACTCAAACATCTGGGGCTATTAGTTCATATGTTTCTGTGTGTAAATTTAGAAAGACTATATGACTGTTTCAATCTTCAGGAAACTTGCATACTATTCTAAACATAAGCAATCATGCTCCCTCTTAAGCTACACCATAAAACCTCAGAATCAGATGTTGCTTCTTATTAGTACCACTGCGCACTAAGCAAAAAGAGAAATACAGAAGTAATCCTAACCTCTGAATTTCCCTCATATATTTGTCCTCACCACTTCTCCTTTTATCAAATATATTTCTAAAGTTAATCAGTTCTGCTGCCTAGCTATCTTTTAAGTCCTTCATTTTAATCAAATTCTTTTGCCCTGATTTAGACTGGCACCCCACTCCAGTACTCTTGCCTGGAAAATCCCATGGATGGAGGAGCCTAGTAGGCTGCAGTCCATGGGATCGCTAAGAGTCTGATACGACTGAGCGACTTCACTTTCACTTTCATGCCTTGGAGAAGGAAATGGCAACCCACTCCAGTGTTCTTGCCTGGAGAATCCCAGGGACGGGGGAGCCTGGTGGGCTGCCGTCTATGGGATCACACAGAGTCAGACACGACTGAAGTGACTTAGCAGCAGCAGCAGCAGTAGATCCTTGTCATCACTAACTTAGGCTGCCCTCTATCCATTTCTGTCCTTCCCTTCTCACCTGTTGCCCTTCATATTTATCCTCAACAGTACTAACAATATTATTTCTAAAATGCAAATTTGACCATCAACTATTTGCCTAAAGACTTTAACATCTTATCATTGCACTGAAGTCCAACTTATGAACATGTCACAAATGTCTCCATTTTGTGGCCTTGGTCTGCCAATTTAGCTAATGTCTTTTTTTAGTAATTGAAATCTACTTTTTTGTGGTTTTACAAGTGTTGGCAGTTGCTGTTCTCACTATTGAAAATATTTTCCCTGTTCATTCACTTAGAAAACTCCTATTCATCTTTTAAAACCCTAATGCAGTGATACATAGTTTCTCTCCCACTCAAATCATTTTCTTCTCAAAACTGTAACTTCACCTCTGTATAGATCAATTATTTTTTATATGCTGATGACAATAGATTCTTAAAATGCATTTGTCTTTGTATCTTCAGTTCAGTTCAGTCGCTCAGTCGTGTCTGCTTCTTTGAGACCCCATGAATCGCAGCATGCCAAGCCTCCCTGTCCATCACCATCTCTCAGAGTTCACTCAGAATCACGTCCATTGAGTCAGTGATGCCATCCAGCCATCTCATCCTCTGTCGTCCCCTTCTCCTCCTGCCCCCAATCCCTCCAGCATCAGAGTCTTTTCCAATAAGTCAACTCTTCACATGAGGTGGCCAAAGTACTGGAGTTTCAGCTTTAGCATCATTCCTTCCAAAGAAATCCCAGGGCTGATCTCCTTCAGAATGGACTGGTTGGATCTCCTTGCAGTCCAAGGGACTCTCAAGAGTCTTCTCCAACACCACAGTTCAAAAGCATCAATTCTTTGGTGCTCAGCCTTCTTCACAGTCCAACTCTCACATCCATACATGACCACAGGAAAAACCATAGCCTTGACTAGACGGACCTTAGTCGGAAAAGTAATGTCTCTGCATCTAATAATATGACTGACATTTAATAAACACTAAATACCTGAGTTGACACTTGAATTGATTGAATGAATTGAATTGAATCAATCATTTTTAAGAACACTAATGATTGTTAGGGTTTCCTGGATCAAGAGTACAAATTCACACTGAATTTTCATAACACCACTAGTTTTGATTGCGACACAGCAAACATCAAGCTTACAACAGATTTCCCCTGTAAAAAAAATATAACTTCAGTAAAGATAAAAAATATGCTCAGAAGCCCAAAAAGAAGACAAGGTGGTCTAGAGATTCTATTCTCATCGAAAGACATGCTGAGATTTGATTCAGTGGGGGAAGATTGATTTTCTATCTTAAGTAAATGAGGCATTGAACAAATGTCAAAAGCAAGACATAAACGTAAGATTCTTCACTGTCACACCAATAAAGTTACCATCCTTCCACCTCCTCTAATACAAATGCAAGAAAGTGTGTTATGGACTCGGAACAAAACAGTAACTATGAATTTACACAGCTCCTTAAACTTCTAAGCTGTGTACTGAGAGTGAATTTATGCCCCATGATTTAATAGGCACATATAGACGAAGGGTTTTCTCCATCAGTTAGTTTTAGTTTTCATTGTTTTTCCATTTAGAATTTAGACAATACCTTAGACCTGAAAGATACTTAAATGTTGGCATGTTATTATTAAGACTAATATTAGGTTAGAAAACTTGAAATTATAGCTGAAACTCCAATACTTTGGCCACCTGATGCGAAGAGCTGACTCGTTTGAAAAGACCCTAATTCTGGGAAAGATTGAAGGTGGGAGGAGAAGGGGACGACAGAGGATGAGATGGTTGGATGGACTCAATGGACATGGGTTTAGGTGGACTCTGGGAGTTGGTGATGGACAGGGAGACCTGGAGTGCTGCGGTTCATGGGGTAGCAAAGAGTTGGACATGACTGACTGACTGAACTGAACTGAATTTTTTTTTTTTTTTGAGAAGTTAATGTGATACGTTAATATCACTCCACACTAAACTTCCAGGACTTTAGAAGAAAAAATGCAAAATATGGCACAAAATTCAGAAGACATGTGAAATATTTATATTTAAAACCACTTTACTAGGGTCTAAGTGACACATAAAAAGCTGTATATATTTAATATATAGAAAGCAGTAACTTTGGAGATAGGAATAAAGCCATGGGACAATAAACAACTATGAACATATTCATCACCTCCCAAAGTTTCCTTCTGTCCCCTTTGTTATAATTTTATGTGTGCAGTAAGAAATCTTGAGCATAAAATCTGCTCTTTTCAAAAATGTTAAGTATACAATACTGTGTTATTAGCTATACATACTATGTTGTATAATAGATCTTCAGAATGTATTTAACTTACATAACTGAAAGTTTCTATGCTTAACCATGACCTACCACATTTCCACTACCCCCAGCCCCTGGCAACCACCATTCTCCTCTGCTTCTATGAGGTTGACTCTTTTAGATTGTACATATGAGTGAGATCATATATTAATCAGTTCAGTTCAGTTGCTCAGTTGTATCCAACTCTTTACGAACCCATGGACTGCAGCATGCCATCACCAACTCAAACTCATGTTTACTCAAACTCATGTCTATCACCAGCTCCCAGAGTTTACTCAGACTCATGTCCCTTGAGTCGGTGATGCCATCCAACCATCTCATTCTCTGTTATCCCCTTCTCTTCCTGCCTTAGTATTTATCTTTCTGAGAAATTTTTATTCTAGCTTTATAGCATAGAAGGTAATAGTCTATTGTACATAATTTAAGATTGAAATGAGTAAAATAATCAATGACTGAAAGTTTTTAACTCATACAACATACTTTCTATTATTTTGGTTGAAACCCATTTACAAATACTACTGTGTATTTCAACTGGATGAGAAAGACTCAGTTCAACATTGTCCCCATTGGCTTTGTTATCTATGACCATGAAAATTTCAGCATGTATAAGAAATACATGACTTGAGAGTTGAGAGGCTTCTTAAAATGCATATTCCTGGTTTTGTTTCCAGAGATTCTTAATTAGTTGGTAAAGGTTAGGAACCACAAATCTGCATTTCAGGAACTCTGTTGGAAATTCTGACACAGTAATTCCTCACACAACACTTTGTGAAGCTCTGTCTTAAGCAAGGAGATGTCTAGATTTTGATTTATACAGAATGTTCTTGCTTTATTCTTATGATACTGTGTAGTTATTAATATTATCTCTCTTTTTTTCTCAGAAGTTTAGTGGCTTAGAGACAAACAATCTTAGTCTTAGGACACAAGGGCATCTTCAGGTTAAGTTTAAAGATTCTGTAGAATTTAGGCCAACTCAGGAAGCAGTTGGAACTTTGGAAAATGTGGAGCTAAAACAACCTGATGCAGTTATGAAAGTATCTACTCTTTCAGAAGTACCAAAACTACTGCCACTTTCTTCTTGGAATGTGCATGCATGCCAATTTGCTTCAGTTGTGTCTAACTCTTTGTGACTGTAGACAGCCAAGCTTCTATGTCCATGGGATTCTCCAGGCAAGAATACTGGAGTGAGTTGCCATGCCCTCCTCTAGGAGATTTTCCCGACCCAGGGATCGAACTTGCACCTTTTATGTCTCCTTCAGGCAGGTTCTTTACCACTAGAGCCACCTGGGATACACTATGCCAAAATGTCCTAAGTAAGGCTCTGTCATCCCTGGGATTCTCCAGGCAAGAGCACTGGAGTGGGTTTCCATGTCCTTCTCCAATGCATGAAAGTGAAAAGTGAAAGTGAAGTCGCTCAGCCCTGTCCGATGCTTTGCAACCCCATGGACTACAGCCTACCAGACTCCTCCGTCCATGGGATTTTCCAGGCAAGAGTACTGGAGTGGGTTGCCATTACCTTCTCCGAGTAACCTACTGCTCAGATTGGTCTCAGCATCTCCCCACACTCCTGGAATTTGACTTGATCTGAGCAAGCCATTCATATGTGAAAATTAAAAGAGCCATCTGAATTTCAATGTTCCATTTCTGTTTTTTCACCTGTTTTAATCACATCTTTAAGTTTTACTGCCTTATGAGAAAAATTCTTCCACATAGGAATCAAGGTATAATTTAATATGATTTCTCCATCCCAGCAATCTTATTCTAATCCTAAGAAATCCCAAGTGCTTTGAAATTAGTGCAATGTACGTGTTAATCCATATCTGTTCTCATCATTATAATGACAAGTTCTATGTCTATATAAATAAATAATAGTATTGCTCAAATGTCTGCACATGGTATTATGATTAATGAAATAACTGTATGTGATGTGTTTCACTTTGCCCACAACAGGGGGGGAAAAGCACATAATTATTTAAATTCTCAGTAAATGGCTCACATCCCCTCTCATTGCAAGAACGTCTTTCTTTTTCCCCTAAACACCAATAAAGCCAAAAAGTTTCCAGACAGCTTTGATTCTTAACAAATGATAAGTATTTGCAGCTGTCACCCATTATGGAACAGAAACTCTTATGTGACAGGGGCACTCTGTGACTACTACTGGCAGTTAGTAGCCCAGAGTGAAGGCATATTCCAGTGAACATCTTGGGGATCCAACTTGGTCCTTTGCCTTATGATTGCTTTCCCTATCACCAGAGACTGGTCCTTTCAAGTTTTTTCAAGTCTAGCCTCATTGAGAGCATGCTCTGCCATGGAGTATTCTACACAAAAATTGATCTAGTGATCCTAAATTTCAGCTCTTTAAGTGAATTCACACAGCCCCTTTACCAAAGTGCAATCCTCACTCCTAGGAGATCTAGGATGGAAAACTTTAATCATTTCACCAAATGGTAATACCCATGCTTCCCATATCACCATGAAAATTAACCAAATAAAACCTTTATCCTCTGGAAAACACAAGCCAGCTATTTACCAAGTCCAACTGCTTACTTCTTGCATGTACAGTGAAATTACATTTCTCTACTTCCCGTAAATAAAACAGAGAGATCCAGCTTCTCTGTTTGGTCAAATAACCTATTCTTGGTCAATGGAATATCAGAAAATAGGATGCATGCTACTTCTACGTGGTCCTATAACTTACTACTTCTATATGGTCCTAAAGGAGAAACTGAAGAGCCTCTTGAAGAAAGTGAAAGCAGAGAGTGAAAAAGCTGGCTTAAAATTCAATATTCAAAAAACTAAGATCATGGCATCTGGTCCCATCACTTCATGGCAAATAGACGGGGAAACAGTGGAAACAGTAAGAGACTTTATTTTCCTGGGCTCTAAAATCACTGCAGATGGTGACTGCAGTCATGAAATTAAAAGACTCTTGCTCCTTGGAAGGAAAGCTATGACCAACCTAGACAGCATGTTAAAAAGCAGACATTACCTTGCCAACAAAAGTCTGTCTAGTTAAAGCTACGGTTTTTCTAGTAGTCATGCATGGATGTGAGAGTGGGACCATAAAGAAAGCTGAGAGCCGAAGAATTGATGCTTTTGAACTGTGGTGTTGGAAAAGACTCTAGAGAGTCCCTTGGACTGCAAGGAGATCCAACCAGTCCATCCTAAAGGAAATCAGTCCTGAATATTCATTGAAAGGACTAATGCTGAAGCTGAACCTCAAATACTTTGGCCACCTGATGCAAAGAACTGACTTATTTGGAAAGACACTGATGCTGGGCAAGATTGAAGGCAGGAGTAGAAGGGGATGACAGAGGATGAGATGGTTGGATGGCATCACCGACTCAATGGACATGAGTTTGACCAAGCTCCCGGAGTTGGTGATGGAGAGGAAGCCCCGGTGTGCTGCAGTCCATGGGGTTGCAAAGAGTCAGATATGACTGAGCAACAGAACTGAACTAATACCTTCTCTCTTTCTTTTTCTACTATCTAGATATTGATTCCAAAGGTGAGCAGCATTCACATTTTAAATATAAGGAAGCTATGTGAGTAAAGGAAGCTAAATGCTGCATCACCAATTACAGGAAACTATCTGATCAGAACTAGCCACATCCTTTATTAAGTGAATGAAGAGCAGATTTCATTGTTTCAAACTGCTGAGATTTTAGTATGTATCTGTTACACATCTATTACTATCTTAACTAATATGTAAACCTGAAGAGATTTTACTTTAAGTATCTTGGGTAAGAATAGCCATGCTCACTATAACAAGTTTTCTTAACTGAATGCCTTGGAAAAGAAGGATTTGGGATCACAAATCTTTCCCTCCAAGAAACTTATTAATCATATTGAAAGAATTTACCATACTCTCTCCAGAATCCTTCAAGTTCTTCCAACCAATGTATTGCCTTGGGAGAAAATATAATAAATTCCTATCAGTTA
>SJYW01055410.1:279222-301922 GCA_006410735.1 Raphicerus campestris | reverse complement strand
CACAAGCTGGAATCAAGATTGCCGGGAGAAATATCAATAACCTCAGATATGCAGATGACACCACCCTTATGGCAGAAAGTGAGGAGGAGCTAAAGAGCCTCTTGATGAAAGTGAAAGAGGAGAGTGAAAAAGGTGGCTTAAAGCTCAATATTCAGAAAATGAAGATCATGGCATCTGGTCCCATCACTTCATGGGAAATAGATGGGGAAACAGTGGAAACAGTGTCAGACTTTATTTTTGGGGCCTCCAAAATCACCGCAGATGATGACTGCAGGCATGAAATTAAAAGACGCTTACTCCTTGGAAGAAAAGTTATGACCAACCTAGATAGCATATTCAAAAGCAGAGACATTACTTGCCAACAAAAGTCTGTCTAGTCAAGGCTATGGTTTTTCCAGTAGTCATGTATGGATGTGAGAGTTGGACTGTGAAGAAAGCCAAGCACCAAAGAATTGATGCTTTTGAACTGTGGTGTTGGAGAAGACTCTTGAGAGTCCCTTGGACTGCAAGGAGATCCAACCAGTCCATTCTGAAGGAGATCAACCCTGGGGTTTCTTTGGAAGGACTGATGCTGAGTCTCAAACTCCAGTACTTTGGCCACCTCATGTGAAGAGTTGACTCATTGGAAAAGACCCTGCTGCTGAGAGGGATTGGGGGCAGGAGGAGAAGAGGACGACCGAGGATGAGATGGCTGGATGGCATCACCCACTCGATGGACATGAGTTTGGTTACACTCCAGGAGCTGCTGATGACTGGAGGCCTGGCGTGCTGCGATTCATGAGGTCGCAAAGAGTCGGACACAACTGAGCGACTGAGCTGAGCTGAGCTGAGCTGAAGAGCTCACTCGTACCAGAGCTCCCCAGGTCCTCCGCAGGCCTGGCTGTGATGGCCCCCAGGCCACCGCCCTGCCTCCTTCATCCCATCCTTTCCCGAAAGGCTAGGAGTGGGATGAGGTGAGTTGTCTTGTATCTAGAATTTCTGCACGGGACCCTCAGAGTGCAATTTAGCTCCAGAGAACTGAGCTCCAACAGTTCCTTTTTTCCTTTCCTTATTTATCACACTAACCCTCTTATGATCAGAGACCTCACGTCAGGGAGGAGGGGACTCTGCTTTCCTCAGCCTTTTGTTTCTCCAGGAGCCACACCGGGAGGGTCGCCTGCTTCACTGAGCCAGAAGGTTCAATTGCTCATGTCCTCCAGAAACACTCTCGCCACATCCCCCCAGAAATAAATGGAATGGCACCTTGTTTCCCAGACAAGCAGGACACATGTTACAAACCATCTCGGTGATTAAAAGAGTAACCTCTATCTATGTATATTTACTGGAGAAGGAAACGGCAACCTACTCCACCATTCCTGCCTAGAAAATTCCATGGAAGAGAAGCCAGGTATGCTACAGTCCATGGGGTCAGAAAGCCTGAACACACTCACACACTCAGAAGTGTATTTTGCAGCATTTTTTAATGTGATCAGCTCAACATGGAGTACAAGAATCTGACTTGTGAAGTCAATTGACCAAGAAACCAGAAGAAATCATTGTGTTGCGATCGCTGTGGAGGTAACGTGGACACCTGGTGCTCTGATACTCACAGCCTCTGTCTCTCTCTCCTCATGTACATACACATATATTTGCATGTATGTATATATTGGGGAGATTTCACATACATCTCACCAGTCCACAGCCCCCACATTCCCTGATGCCCAGAACATCTGTCATAGCCGTGAGGCATGAAGTTCTCAGCAACTTGTTTCACGTCAGACCTGAGACAGGGCAGCCCCGGAAGCAAACAAGGCTCCTCTTCCCGAGCGCCGGGTCTCCACCCGCTTCCTATGGCCCCTCATTGTGCTTCCAAAACGAAGCTCTCCTCAGCCCTGTGGAGACAGGATTAGCGAGCTTATGAGAAAAGAGCAGAAACATCCCACACCCAACCCGAGTGAGCCGCTGAGACAGGGCTTTGTAAGGACAGAACCAGCAGGTGTCCTCAGCAAGCCAGGGAGAGACCTCGCCCAAAAACAATATTGTAGCATCCTGACCTTGGACTTCTGACCTCCAGAAATGTGAAAAAGAAACGTGTGGAGTTTAATCAACTCACAAGTTTATTTGGTTATGGCTGCCTGAGTTAAGAAGGAGTTGGGAATGCTTGAGTGTAGGTGTTTATGGAACATAAGTCTTATTTCTCTGAAATAAAGTCCCACGGGTATAATTCCTAGGTTGTAGGGTAACTGCTACAAATCTAGGCAGTTTATTTAAAAACAAAGATATCACCTTGCCAGCAAAGGTTCATATAGTCAAATTATGGTTTTTACAGTAGTCATGTATGGATGTAAAAGTTGGATCATAAAGAAGGCTAAGCGCCAAAGAATTGATCCTTTCAAACTGTGGTGCTGGAGAAGACTCTTGAGAGCTCCTTGGACAGCAAGGAGATCCAACCACTCAATCCTAAAGGAAATGAACTGTGAATATTCACTGGAAGGACTGATGCTGAAGCTGAAGATCCAATACTTTGGCCACCTGATGTGAAGAGTTGACTCATTGGAAAAGACCCTGATGCTGGAAAGATTGAGGGCAGGAGGAGAAGAGGGCGGCAGAGGATGAGACGGTTGCATGGCATTACTGACTCAATGGACATGAGTTTGAGCCAGCTCCAGGAGACAGGGAAGGACAGGGAAGGCTGGCGTGTTACGGCGCGTGAGGTCGCAAAGCGTCTGGCACGAGTTAGTGACCCACCAACAGCGGCACAGTAATCGCGCGTTTAGCGTGATAAGCAGCTGCGGAACTGCTCTCCAGGGCGGCTGTGCCGCTTCACGTTCCTTCTGGTAACACTGAGTGGCCCCTCTGGCGTGGCTGTCCAGCCAGCCGTGGGTCCTGCCTCCATGTTTCTCTCCGGCGTGTCTGTGCGGCTCTGACAAGTGTGTGGAGCGTCCCCTCTGGGCATCACCCTCATGACTGGTGGCGACCATCTCCCCAGGTACTCATCCGACGTCTGTATGTTCCTGAAAACACTGTCTCTTCACGTCATTTCCAGCCTTCCCAGGAGTTCTGTTTGCTTCCTTTGTTGAATAGTTTTGGAATTTTTTGAGTGTATATACAAGTCCTTTGAGGACTATGTGAGTGGAAAGTATTTTATCCACTTGACTGGATTTTTCAACTCCATGAAAAGGACTTTTCTAGAACAAGTGCTTTTTTTAAGAAGATCCCACGTGTGTCTTCCTTTAACATGTCATGAATTACTGTCAAGTCCAGGAATTCTTGCCTAGGTCAAGGTCTAGAAGATTTTTTTCTAAAACATCATATGGAAAGAATACATATATCTCTGTATGTATATGCCACCTGGCTGTAGCACCTGGAACTAACCCAACTTTGCAAATCAACTGTACATCAATAAATACGTAAAGAAAAGTGTAAAGACGTATAATGGAAGTTCTGCCGGAGCTGCATGGCAGTGCCACCGTGCCCAATACTGGAATCCTGGCTCTCAGACCAGCAGGACCGGGGTGCCCTCAGCGCCAGCTTTCAGCACCACCCAGCCGACCACAAGATGACCTCATTCCCAGAGAGGACGCCTGTGTGTCCCCCAGGCACAGACAGAGCGGCAGGCTTTCCCACTCGGCCAGAGACAGTCTGGGCACCTGGGCACAGGCCTGGGAGGCAGGCCCCAGGAGACGCCTCCTGGGAGCCAGCTGCTCTCCAGTCAGCAGGGGCCGGTCACCAGGCCACGAGGGGCAGGAAGGAGATTTGCATGAGGACGTCCCTTCTGAGGATAAGAGAGCCCAGAGGCCCCAGCCCAGCTGCAGGCTCAGAGGCAGAGCTCGGGGTGCGTCCACCATGGCCTGGATCCCTCTCCTGCTGCCCCTCCTCACTCTCTGCACAGGTGCGGCCCCCCGGCCCTGCCCGCAGGCTCAGGCCACACAGGACCCTGGGCTGGGCCTGCCCCGAACCCAGAGCGCAGTCAAGGCACCACCTCAGGGTGGAATGCCCGGGGAAGGGGTCCTTCCTTCTCATCCCCTCTCCCTCCTCTCCTCCAGGCTCCGTGGTCTCCTATGAACTGACCCAGCCGACGTCGGTGTCGGTGGCCTTGGGACAGACGGCCAAGATCACCTGCTCGGGGGACCTGCTAAACGAATATTATGCTCACTGGTACCAGCAGAAGCCGGGCCAGGCCCCTGTGCTGGTCATTTATCAGGATAGTAAGAGGCCCTCAGGGATCCCTGACCGGTTTTCTGGCTCCAGCTCGGGGAACACGGCCACCCTGACCATCCACAGGGCCCGGACTGAGGACGAGGCCAACTATTACTGTCAGTCATATGACAGCAGCGATGATGCTCACAGTGACACAGATGGACGGGGAAGTGAGACACAAACCCTCCCGCGCTGCTCACGCTCTCCTCCAGCCCCGGGAGGACCGTGGACACAGCGGGGCCAGGCCTGGCCTGGGTCCTCCGGAGCCGAGCCCCCAGGCGGCCCCGCCTCCGGGCCCTCCAGGCAGGCTCTGAGCAGAGTGAACTGGATAAAATGCATCAGTCAATACTCCACGTGTCAGAAGTGCTGGAGGGCAGACAGGACGTGCAGGTCCAGACAGGAGGAGCGCAAGAACAGCAGCACCTAAGGGTAGACTTACCTGGGCACAAATGAAGGAGAAAGAGACCCCGGGACCAGGGAGCTCACTGGTGTTTCCACCACAGATGGCGTTGGGGCAGGGACGGAGCGAGAGTCTGGGGTTAGCTCAAGGACGGATAAGCACAAGGCCCTGCTGTATAGCACAGGGAACTGTAATGACTATCCTGGGATAAACTGTAACGGAAAAGAACCTAAAGAAGAATATACATACGTTTGTATGACTGAATAACTGCAGTACAGAACAAGCTAACACAGTGGTGTGAATCAGTGAACTCCGCAACAAAGCAGGCAGAGACAGAACATCCCGGGTGAGGCCAGCAGCAGATGAGCTGGTGCAGGAAGAGACTTACTGAACTTGAATGGCAGGAAAAGACACCATTCATCATGACTTCAAGGAAGGAAAAAGACGGCAAGAAAGGAACAGAGGATCCGTTATTTAGAACAATGTCCCGCAGCCTAATAGGTGTGTAGTGGGGGCTCAGAGCAGAAAAAGTTGGGGGGTTTAAAGAGAAAATCTCCTGAAGGAAATAATGACCCCAGGTGTTCCCATTTTGGTGAAAATAATAACCAACGTGAGAAAGAACAACAACACGCATCAGAGCAAGTCGCTATACACTGTGCAAAGCAAAAAAAAAAAAAAAATCAATAATCTCCATGGTTCACAGTGATGGTGGAAACAAGAGATGCGCTGACCGCATCTTAAGCGGGAGGGAGACCAGGGCTCAGGACCCTTCGCTGTGTGAGAAGGGACGTCCATCACGGGACGCCCATCACGAGAAGGAAGACGGGGGCAAGTTCAGCTAGTGTTGGTTACCCTGAGACAGCCTTTAAAGAGAACCCACTTAAGAGAAACAGTCCTGATGAGTGAGGTTCTAAAATAAGGTGCGGGGGGCGGAGCAGGAGCCCGGCCAGCACTGAGCGCCCAGCAGGGAGCACGTGGGCGTGGGCAGGGAAGATGGGCATCTTGACCCTACACTGGCTGAGAGGCGGGTGCTCAGGGAGTCGGGGGCGTGTGAGGGGCTCTGTGACAGCACAGCCCCGGTGCTCTGCTGGGCTGTGCCCACTGGGAAAAGGGTGAGCTTGGGTGCCAAGCACCGCGCCCTGTCTTCCCAAAGAACATGCCAGGGACCGGAAATCACCGCGTCCTGGAGACACCGGGGGCAGGGGGAGGGGCGCTGAGCTGCAGAATACGGTCCCCCCACCCCTAAGTCAGCCTCTGGAGGAATCCCCTCCAATGTGTTTTGCAGGGAGCTTTGTGGACCTGAGGTTTCCACATAGCGCGATGAAATCTGAAAATTAAACATCTTTCACACACACCCAGCCCCTGAGTCAACATGGGACAGCTGTCCTGACCGCAGGGACCCTGACCCCGGGCACTGGCCTGACTGGACTCGGCTGGGGTTTCCAGGCTGGATCCTGAAGCTCAGCTGGCCCCCAGTGACCGAGGGCTGATGGGAAAAGTCCAGGAGCTGCCCGTGGCCTGGCGACTCCCCATGGGCAGGAGGCAGGGGGAGGCTGGTGTCCCAGGGCGCGATGGACAGGGTCCAGGAGGCAGGGCTAGATGGGACATCTGGGCTCCACCCCGCAGTGACCTCCTTCCTCGAGTCTGCCTGGACTCACAGGGGACCCAGGGCCACCTGCCATCCCTCCCCACCAGGCAAGGGCTGTTCTCTCCAGTCTCTTGGACCCAAACAAGGGCTCCTGCAGACCCCTCTAGTGGGCAGTGTCTGGTCCCCCTGACCCTGTAGGAAAGGGAGCCGGACAGCAGGAAGTTAACCCACCACCCGTGTGGGTCCCACTATGTCCACACCCCCGGCCCTGGGCTGCTAGGAACTGGAGACAGTCAGTGGGAGCCCGTGATGGATGCGCAGAGGGACCGGCGGCCGAGAGGGAGGGCAGCGGTGGGAAAGGGGGGCAGAGAAGACCACTCCCTGCTGTGCTGAGAGGTGACCCACCAGTGAGGGGTTCCCCACAGAGCCTTGCTCATAAAGCGTGGGGCACCCATTAGAGGTCATCTCTGTGACAAGGTCACGACAAAGTCAGGCTCTCAGGGGGCCACTGTCTGTCCATCTGTGAAAGTGACAGAAGAACAGGGTGGACGTCGGTGTCCACTTGCAGATTGCTCCTACCCGTGGAGAAAGGTTTCATGACCTTATAAGTGTCTCAGGGAACTCAAACAGGGGCTCTGTGCCAACCTAGAGAGGTGGCATGGAGAGGGAGATGGGAGGAAGTTTCAGGAGGGAGGGGAGATATGTACACCTATGCCTGATTCACGCTGATGTGTGGCAGAAAACAACAAAATTCTGTAAAGCAATTATCCTTCAATTAAAAAATAAATAAGTTAAAGAGAGAGAGACCCGAAACAGCTCCCGACCCCCTCTAACCCCACGTGAGCCACTGAGGCAAGGCTTTGTAAGGACAGAGAAAGAAAGCGAGCTTCAGGGAGACAGGGAGAGAACACGTGCCAAACAGGACCTTGCGGACTTCTGACCCGCAGATCACACTCAGCAATGTATGGCGCTGAAGCAGCACGTGGATGGCGCTCGGGTGTGGCTCCCTGAGCGCACTCCAGCAGGACCCCGCCGCTCTCACGCGAGGGAGTCTGTGGGAGCAGGAGTCTGCACTCTGAGCAAATTCCCTGCAGGACAGTCTAGCCCGCACAGTCATCGCGTGCGGTGTGTCCGTCGCTGCAGGACTCTTGCTCACGGTGGCGGCCCCACTTTGTACTCCTTCCTGCCGCTCAGGAATAAGCAGTCTCTGCCCTCCAGCCAGCCCGGGGTCTTGCCGCCGTTTCACCGCAGTCCGTCTGCTCAGCTGCGTGGCAGCACCTCACTCGGGCGTCACTGACGTTCCCCTAATGCTTCGTGCTGGCCACCACGCTCCCATTGCTCACCCGGCAACTGCGCGTTCCCGGAAAACATGTCTGCTGTCCTTTTCCACATTCCCACTGAATGATTTCATATGTTTTGTTTATTGATTACTCTTGAGAATTCTCTTTCAGTGAATACTCGAGTCTTTTGAGGAGTAGGTGAGTGTAAAGTATCTTCCCCACTTTACTGGATTTTTCAGCTCCTTGAAAGGTAGTTTTATAGAACAAAAGCTTTCTATTTTAATGTTTCCATTACTCTTCCTTTTACATATAGTGAAGGTACTGTCAAGTCCAAGAATTCTTACCTAGGTCCAGAGACAAAAGTCTTTTCTCCGATTGTTTCCTAAAACATGATCTCAAAAGAATACGTATGTATATACATGGATCACTTCCCGAACACCGAAAACTAACACAAGATTGAAACACAGCTCTGCGTCAGTAAATAAGGAAATACCACTTTAAAGACAATCCCCAAAATTTGGCTAGAGCCATGTGACCAGAGGCACTGTGTGACTGGGGAGTCCAGGCTCTCACAGCAGCAGGACCGCGGGCCCCTCAGCGCCCGCGTCCAGCAGCGCCCAGCCCCCACACGAGGACCGCATCCCCAGAAGGGACGACGGTGCCTCCCCCAGGCCCCGAGGGGACCCTCTGAGCAGACAGAGGGCATGGGCACCGCTCAGGAAGGGGCGGGCTTTCTCACTCAGCCCAGAGAGAGTGTGGGCACCTACAGGCCTGGGAGGCAGGCCCCAGGAGATGCCTCCTGGGAGCCCAGCCGCTCTCTGCTCAGCAGGGGGCCGGTCACCAGGCCATGAGGGGCAGGAAGGAGATTTGCATGAGGACGCCCCTTCTGAGGATAAGAGAGCCCAGAGGCCCCAGCCCAGCTGAGGGCTCAGAGGCAGAGCTCGGGCGCATCCACCATGGCCTGGACCCCTCTCCTGCTGCCCCTCCTCACTCTCTGCACAGGTGCGGTCCCCCGGCCCTGCCCGCAGGCTCAGGCCACACAGGACCCTGGGCTGGGCCTGCCCTGAACCCAGAGCACAGTCCAGGCACCGCCTCAGGGTGGGATGCCCGGGGAAGGGGTCCTTCCTTCTCATCCCCTCTCCCTCCTCTCCTCCAGGCTCCGTGGTCTCCTATGAACTGACCCAGCCGACTTCGGTGTCGGTGGCCTTGGGACAGACAGCCAAGATCACCTGCTCGGGGGACCTGCTAGATGAAAATTATGCTCACTGGTACCAGCAGAAGCCGGGCCAGGCCCCTGTGCTGGTTATTTATGCAAATAGTGAGCAGGCCTCTGGGATCCCTGACCGGTTCTCTGGCTCCAGCTCAGGGAGCACGGCCACCCTGACCATCAGCGGGGTCCAGGCTGAGGATGAGGCCAACTATTTCTGTCAGTCATATGACAGCAGCGGTGATCCTCACAGTGACACAGGCCGATGGGGAAGTGAGACACAAACCCCCTGCCTGGGCCGCGCACACTCCGGCCTCCTCTGAGCAGCTGCAGGTCAGGCCTTAGGTTCAGCAGCCTCTGTGCTCCTGGCCCAGCCCTTCCAGAGCCAGTCGCTCCCTCCTCGGGGGACTTGAATTTTCCTGCTGAAAATGGAGATGTCTGTTCTGAGCTAGACTGCTGTCAGGGTGGACAGGAAAGAAAAGGTTTATGGTCTCCAAGGGTTCCAGGGCCCAGGTGTGACCCTGTGTCTCAGGAGAAGCCTGCAGGGATGCGTCTCCTCCTGGTGGAATCACTGCAGGCGGCCTGGGCAGGCCCCCCTGCTCCCCTGGAGAAGGTTCCCGTGTCCTGAGGCGCTGCCTGCAGCCTCAGACCTGGCCCTTTCTCCAGGACCCTCTTCTCCTGGGATTTCTCTTCTGAAAATGACAGTCATCGGTCCAGTTCACAGCTGCATGTCTCAGATGCTGGAATGTCCATTATAGCTGGCTAAATTGTCCCCAGAGAGGACCCGCCAGGTTCCCGCCCTCACGTTGCTTGCATGTCCGTCTGTTCCAGCGGTTGTCAGCTGTNTTTGTAAGGACAGAGAAAGAAAGCGAGCTTCAGGGAGACAGGGAGAGAACGCGCGCCAAACAGGACATTGCGGACTTCTGACCCCCAGATCACACTCAGCAATGTATGGCGTTGAAGCAGCACGTGGATGGCGCTCGGGTGTGGCTCCCTGAGCACACTCCCGCAGGAACCCGCCGCTCTCACGCGAGGGAGTCTGTGGGAGCGTGAGTCTGCACTCTGAGCAAATTCCCTGCAGGACGTCTAGCCCGCACAGTCATCGCGTGCGGTGTGTCCGTCGCTGCAGGACTCTTGCTCACGGTGGCGGCCCCACTTTGTATTCCTTCGTGCCGCTCAGGAATAAGCAGTCTCTGCCCTCCAGCCAGCCCGGGGTCTTGCCGCCGTTTCACCGCAGTCCGTCTGCTCAGCTGCGTGGCAGCACCTCACTCGGGCGTCACTGACGTTCCCCTAACGCTTCGTGCTGGCCACCACGCTCCCGTTGCTCACCCGGCAACTGCGCGTTCCCGGAAAACATGTCTGCTGTCCTTTTCCACATTCCCACTGAATGATTTCATATGTTTTGTTTATTGATTACTCTTGAGAATTCTCTTTCAGTGAATACTCGAGTCTTTTGAGGAGTAGGTGAGTGTAAAGTATCTTCCCCACTTTACTGGACTTTTCAGCTCCTTGAAAGGTAGTTTTATAGAACAAAAGCTTTTTATTTTAATGTTGCTATTAATCTTCCTTTTACATATAGTGAAGGTACTGTCAAGTCCAAGAATTCTTACCTAGGTCCAGATACAAAAGTCTTTTCTCCGATTGTTTCCTAAAACATGATCTCAAAAGAATACGTATGTATATACATGGATCACTTCCAGAACACCGAAAACTAACACAAGATTGAAACACAGCTCTGCGTCAGTAAATAAGGAAATACCACTTTAAAGACAATCCCCAAAATTTGGCTAGAGCCATGTGACCAGAGGCACTGTGTGACTGGGGAGTCCAGGCTCTCACAGCAGCAGGACCGCGGGCCCCTCAGCGCCCGCGTCCAGCAGCGCCCAGCCCCCACACGAGGACCGCATCCCCAGAAGGGACGACGGTGCCTCCCCCAGGCCCCGAGGGGACCCTCTGAGCAGACAGAGGGCATGGGCACCGCTCAGGAAGGGGCGGGCTTTCTCACTCAGCCCAGAGAGAGTGTGGGCACCTACAGGCCTGGGAGGCAGGCCCCAGGAGATGCCTCCTGGGAGCCCAGCCGCTCTCTGCTCAGCAGGGGGCCGGTCACCAGGCCATGAGGGGCAGGAAGGAGATTTGCATGAGGACGCCCCTTCTGAGGATAAGAGAGCCCAGAGGCCCCAGCCCAGCTGAGGGCTCAGAGGCAGAGCTCGGGCGCATCCACCATGGCCTGGACCCCTCTCCTGCTGCCCCTCCTCACTCTCTGCACAGGTGCGGTCCCCCGGCCCTGCCCGCAGGCTCAGGCCACACAGGACCCTGGGCTGGGCCTGCCCTGAACCCAGAGCACAGTCCAGGCACCGCCTCAGGGTGGGATGCCCGGGGAAGGGGTCCTTCCTTCTCATCCCCTCTCCCTCCTCTCCTCCAGGCTCCGTGGTCTCCTATGAACTGACCCAGCCGACTTCGGCGTCGGTGGCCTTGGGACAGACAGCCAAGATCACCTGCTCGGGGGACCTGCTAGATGAAAATTATGCTCACTGGTACCAGCAGAAGCCGGGCCAGGCCCCTGTGCTGGTTATTTATGCAAATAGTGAGCAGGCCTCTGGGATCCCTGACCGGTTCTCTGGCTCCAGCTCAGGGAGCACGGCCACCCTGACCATCAGCGGGGTCCAGGCTGAGGATGAGGCCGACTATTTCTGTCAGTCATATGACAGCAGCGGTGATCCTCACAGTGACACAGGCCGATGGGGAAGTGAGACACAAACCCCCTGCCTGGGCCGCGCACACTCCGGCCTCCTCTGAGCAGCTGCAGGTCAGGCCTTAGGTTCAGCAGCCTCTGTGCTCCTGGCCCAGCCCTTCCAGAGCCAGTCGCTCCCTCCTCGGGGGACTTGAATTTTCCTGCTGAAAATGGAGATGTCTGTTCTGAGCTAGACTGCTGTCAGGGTGGACAGGAAAGAAAAGGTTTATGGTCTCCAAGGGTTCCAGGGCCCAGGTGTGACCCTGTGTCTCAGGAGAAGCCTGCAGGGATGCGTCTCCTCCTGGTGGAATCACTGCAGGCGGCCTGGGCAGGCCCCCCTGCTCCCCTGGAGAAGGTTCCCGTGTCCTGAGGCGCTGCCTGCAGCCTCAGACCTGGCCCTTTCTCCAGGACCCTCCTCTCCTGGGATTTCTCTTCTGAAAATGACAGTCATCGGTCCAGTTCACAGCTGCATGTCTCAGATGCTGGAATGTCCATTATAACTGGGTAAATTGTCCCCAGAGAGGACCCGCCAGGTTCCCGCCCTCACGTTGCTTGCATGTCCGTCTGTTCCAGCGGTTGTCAGCTGTGATTCCTAATGACTCTAGGCTACGCCATATTTTGCAAAATAGCCACAGAAAGGAGTGTGTTCACTGTGCCCAGGAGCCCGATGCCTTTGGACTATAAGAAATGCTAACGGTAGCTCTCCACACAGCCATGAAAACACCCTGGTCAGTAAGTACAGTCAGGCTGAGAAATGAGGTCTACGGCAAAGGCAACAGCGGGAGTTCATTCTTCTAAAAAAGCCTGCGTTAGTCTCATTTCAGTTTGCGGCTCCTCTGGGGAGATATTATTACCAGTCTTGCAGATAGAAGGAATTGCAGGACAATGCTCTCAAAATTGTAAACCAACAGCTAGATGACTAACCAATAACTGTGTATCAACACATTAGATGATTTGGATAAAATGGACAAACTCACAGACGCAAACAAGGTATCAAACTGCCTCAAAAAGGAATAGGGAATGTGAGGAGACAGCGAACGAGCGCTTAAATCCACAGTTAAAGCCTCCAGGGAACGTCCCTGGTGGTCCAGCGGTGAAGAATCCACCTCGCAAGGCAGGGGACACCGGTTCGACCGACCCACGATCTGGGAACAACACATCCTGAGAGGCTGCTGAACCTGTGCCCCACGAGAACTGAGCCCACGGGCCGCAGCCACGCGAGCCTGGGCGCCCTGGAGCCCGCGCTCTGCAACGCGAGAAGCCGCTGCAATCAGAAGCCCGAGCTTCGCCACGCGAGAGTAGCCCCCTCTGGCCACAGCGAGAGAAAGCCCGCACACGGCAGCGAAGACCCAGCACAGCCGAAAATAAAATTAAAAATCATTAAAATTATTTTTTAAAATCATCCTAACAAAAAATTCAGTGCCGGTGGCCACAGTGATGATTATAGCAGCGATTTAAAGAGGAATTAACACTACTCTTATGAAAGTCTATTAGACAGAGGAAAAATAAGGGAATTTCCTAACTCGATTTGTGAAGCTGGTTTCCCCTTCCAACCTACTCAGAGAGACTGCAAGACGAGGAAATGACAGGACAATATGCCTTAGGTATATTGATGCAAAACTCCTTTTAAATGTTAGTGAACAGAATCTCACACCATGTTCAAAGGGTTACATACCACAGCCAAGCGTGTCTATAGCTCTGATGCACACACAAGATAGAAATCCCCTTATCCAGGGACTGCATCCTGGCCACAAGAAATGTCAAGACGGAATGTGCCAGACCAAAGGGTGTGAGTCAGCTTCTATTCGTTGGATGACCTCTCATTTTGGCTTTGGCGAGGTATCCCCCACCGCCCACCCCTGCCGCTGCAACCACAGCTGGCACCTCTGAGAGTTAACGGCTGAGTCTCCTGTCTCCCAGGTCCAAGCCCCAGGACCACCTACAGGACCACTGACCNCTGGGCTTTTAGTCACCATATTGGACTGAGCAAGTGAGACGGATGAGGCTTTCTTGGGATATCTGTGCCTGCAGAATACACTCCCCACCACCAGGAGGTGAACGAGGGTCCCAAACCTAGAGTTATTGCTGGGGAGAAGCGGCCAACCTACGTTCCACCCAGAAACTGGGGCTTTTATATATGTATCCATGTGACTTCCATCTTAAAGGCAAGTTAGGAATGCAACTATAATTTTCAAAGGTGGTTCTGAGCCATCATGCACATTTTAAATGTTGTTTGTGAAATAAATGGCAATACTGTTTTTTAAAATTTCCATAAGCATCCCTTTCAGTGGGAAGATGTTTGCAAGAAGCCCATGGCATGTCATGAAGTTTAGGAAAGCTGGTCTGTAAGGACTATTTTACTGGCGTAGGTTCCAGGGCACTTGAGTACAGAGGAGAAGGTTGCCAGTGGAGGGCTCAGGAGGCCTCGGGTGGGGGCAGGAAAGAAGCTGTGGGCCCGAAGATGGGGAGGGGAGGGAAGGGGCTGAAAGGTCAGACTCTGAGGTCAGGGCCCTGGGTGGAATCTTGACCCACTCATCCCTGTCTGGAGGACTCTGGGGATGCGTGTCCTCTCCCGGTGCTGGCTCCAGCTCATTAGCCTGGGGAGAGGTTGAGCCGTCACGGAGGGCGCAGGGCGGTATTATGACTCCAGGTTAGGGGATGCAGGCAACTCCCCAAGGCTCTGGCACCTGCTGGGGCTCACAAGTCCTCCCTGTGTTGGAGGAGCTACAGGTGTAGGAAGACGGTGGTCCTGGGGCACCAGGGGGCGCTGCGGGTCCTGGTTGCCGAGACTCCCAGGGGCCCGTCCCCTGGGCAGGGCTCAAGTGCAAAGGGCATGACTGATGCTTCCTTGGACACACTTCTCTTGGGGAGAATGTCTGTCCCTCTGAAACCCACACGTAGCCCTGCCTCTGACACCAGGGATCCCCGGAGTGAGGCCCTGGGCTCAGGGCTGAGACAGGAGCTGAGACCCAGGACAGGGGCAGAGAGTTGACTTGCATGCCCTGCCCCTTCTTCTGGAGCTGCAAGGGCGAGGATAAAACGGGGCCTGGAGAGGCCCGTCCAGCTGGGCAGCCTCAGGGCAGAGCAGGACACGCCTCCCACCACGGCCTGAGTCCCCTTCTACCTGCTGTCCCTGCTGGTCAGGACGGGTCAGCGTGGCCCAGGGCCTCGGGGGCTCCCGGCCCCTCCGTCTGGCTCAGTCCTGAGGGTCCCCTGCCCAGGGTGGGCGGCCTCAGCCTCGCCTGTCCCTCTGTCTGCAGGCCTCTGCGCTTGGCCTGTGCTGACCCCGCCCCCATCCGCGTCCTCCTCCCTGGGAGGCTCGGCCAAGCTCACCTGCGCCCTGAGCCGTGAGCACAGCATGGTCTACACTGAGTGGCATCAAGAGTCCCGGGCAGGCCCCTTGGTGTCTGATGAGGCTGGCCAGTGACGGAAAAGTCGCCCCGGGGGATGCGATCCCCGACCGCGCCTCTGGCTCCAGCCCTGGAGCTGACGGCTACCTGACCATCAGCAGCCTCAGCCTGACGACGAGGCTGATTACGTCTGTGGTGTCAGCTATAATGATGGTGGCCAAAGTGGGTACCACAACGGCACAGGCGAAGGGGAAGTGAGGCGTACCCCTCCCTACCGGGCCCTCTGCCCACGGGCACCAGGGTCAGCTGCTCCCTGTCCGTCCACAGGGCCCTGACTTCTGAGTCTCCCCTCAGAAATCCATCTCCCCGCCTCTCCCAGGTTCACCAGCTGGAGATCAGATACACATCAATTTTAAGTGGTTCAGAAACAGAACATTGTGTTTCCTCTTCCACAAGCCTGTGTGGACGATGCTGGGAGAGGCCAGCCCAGACCAGGAGGGACCTTGACCCTGGGAGGGAGCTGAGTTGAGACGACCCTGTCCCCAAGAGCCCCCAGGCCCTGTGGGGTCTCTCAAGCCAGGGACCGGTGTCTTGGAGTCCACAAGTGACACTGGAGGTCGAGGCACCAAGTGACCGGACTCAGGTGCCGGGGGTAGGGGGGCCAGAGCGGAGCTCGGCGGGTCCCAGCGCTCAGCAGGAAGAACTGAGCCTCAGGGGAGGGCGAGGCCTCGGCCCCGTGGTGGGAGCAGCTCTGGGTCCTTGTGGAAGGAGGGGCATGCGAGGGGGTCTGTGGCCAGACAGACCCAGAGCCCGGCTGAGTTTCTCCCACTAGAAAGAGTCCCAGCTTTGCTGTCGAGAATGGCTCCCGTTCCACCCACAGGACGTCCTCGTGACGGGCCAGCACCATGGCCCCAGAGCCAGCAAGAGGGAGGGGGAGGGACACTGGGCTGGAGATTCTGGTCCCGCCCCACGTCTCAGCCGTCGAGGGACCCCCTCAAATGCATCTGGGAGGGAGATTTGTGCACCTGAGGTTCCCGCACAGTTTGTCTGAAATCTGAAAAACAAGCATCTTTCACACATACCCGGCCCCTGAGTCAACGCGGAGCGGCTGTCCTGAACACAGGGACTCTGACTCTCGGCACTGACCTGACCGGCGTTGGGTGGGATTTCGGGGCTGGATCGGGAAGGTCAGCTGGGCTCAGTGATTGAGGGCTGATGGGGAAAGTCCAGGAGCTGCCCGTGGCCTGGTGATGCCCATGGGCAGGAGGAGAGGAGGAGGCTGGTGTCCTGATGAGGGATGGACAGGGTGCAGGAGGCAGGGCTAGACAGGACATCTGGGTGCCATCCCACAGTGACCTCTGTCCACGAGTCTGCCTGGACTCACTGGGGACACAGGACCGTCTCCCAGGCCCACACTCCAGGGAAGAGCTGTTCTCTCCTGTGCCTTTGACCCAAACAAGACCTCCTACAGCTCCCTCAAGTGGGGAGTGTCCTGTCCTCCTGACCCTGCAGGAGAGGGAGGGGGAGGTCAGCAGGGAGCAAACCCACCCCTCGGTCCCAGCACATCCACACCCCCACGGTCTGGGCTGCTGAGAACTGGAGACAGTCAGCAGGAGCCTCTGATGGACACATAGAAGGACAGACAGACAGAAGGGAGGACAGCAGTGGGAAAGGGAGGCAGAGAAGACCACCCCCTGCTGTGCTGAGATGATGACGCACCAGTGAGGGGGCCCCCCACAGAGTCTCGGCCACAGAGCGTGGAGCACCCATTAGAGGTCATCTCTGTGACAAGGTCACGACAAGGTCAGGCTCTCAAGGAGGCCACTGTCTGCCCCGTCTGTGAAAGTGACAGATGAACGGGGTGGACGTCGGTGTCTGCTTCCAGGTTACTCTGCCCTGTGGAGACAGGAGAGGTGACCTTATAAAAGAGACCTGGAGCACTTGGCCACCCCCCCACCCCCACCCCCGCCCCGTGAGCCACCGAGACGAGGCTTTATAAGGACGGAGCCGGGAGATGCCCTCAGCGAGCCAAGGGAAGCCCTGGCGAGAGAAACAGGACTGCAGGGTCTTGACCACAGACTTCTGACCCCCAGAAACAGAGCGTAGAGATTCACGGTGTTTAAGCACCACCTGGGTGGTGTTTGCGCATAGCTGCCTGGGCTGACCATATCAGGAGCTGGTCGCTCTGGTGTATAGGGGTTTATTGGAACCTAAGTCTTCATGTCCCTGAAATAAATCTTAAGAGCAGAATTTCTAGGTTGTACAGTGATCCAGTGTTTAGTGTCTTAGCAGAACTCCTTCTCAGAGCGGCTGTGACGCTTGACATTCCTTCCTGTGACTCAGGGATAGCCTATCTCTCTGCTGTCCAGCCAGCCTGGGGTTTTGCTGCCATTTCTATTGAGTCCATCTGCTCAGGCGTGTAGCGGGGTCTCCTTAGGGTGTAACTGACATTCCCCTAATGACTCATGGTGACCATCGTCCCATCTGCTCATCTGGCATCTGTACGTTCCTGAAGAAATGTCTCTTCACAACATTCTCCCCGTTCCTAGTGGATTTTTTCATATTGATTAGTTTTGAGAATTTTTGAAATGCATACACAAGGCTTTTGATGAATCTGTGAGTAGAACTTTCTAAACTTTCCTGGATTTTTCAGCTCTCTAAAAAAGACTTTTCTAAAAACAAATGCTTTACATTTTAATGGTTCCACTTGACTTCTTCCTTCTACATATAATGAAGTTACTGTGAAGTCCAAGAATTCTTGCCTTGGTCTAGGTACAGAAAATTTTTTTCCCCATTTTATTTCTAAAACATGATACGGAAAAGAATATTTACACATATGAACCATATGCATGTGTATGAATCATTTTGCTGTAACCTGTAATTAATATGACATTGCCAAGCAACTCTAGATCACCAAATGTGTGCTCATCCACTCAGCGGCGTCCAGCTCCTTGCTTCCTCGTGGGCAGGAGCACCAGATTCCCACCAGAATGCTCTGTCCGTGAGGCTTGCCAGGGAAGAATAATTGGAGAGGGTTGCCATGCCCTCCTCCAGGGGGTCTTCCCACGCAGGATCAAATCGCGTCTCCTGTCTGTCCTGCATTGCAGGTGACTTCTCTACCACTGAGCCACCTGGAAAGCTCGATATGTCAATAAATAAATAAATGCAATTTTAAAGAAATATAATAAATATTCTGCCAAGGCTATGTGACCAGTGTCATCGTGTCTGATGCTGGAGTCCCGGCTCTCACAGCAGCAGGACCACGGTCCCCTCAGCACCCACTTCCAGCAGTGCCCAGCCCCCTACATGATGACCTCGTCCCCAGAGAGGACACCTGTGCGTCTCCCAGACATGGAGGGTACCCCATGAGCAGACATAGGATGTGTGAATGAGCTGGGGGAAGGGCAAGCTTTCCCACTCAGCCCAGAGAGAGTCTGGGCACCTGGGCACAGGCCTGGGAGGCAGGCCCCAGGAGATGCCTCCTGGGAGCCAGCCGCTCTCTGCTAAGCAGGAGGCGGGTCACCAGGCCACGAGGGGCAGGAAGGAGATTTGCATGAGGACGTCCCTTCTGAGGATAAGAGAGCCCAGAGGCCCCAGCCCAGCTGCGGGCTCAGAGGCAGAGCTCGGGGCGCGTCCACCATGGCCTGGACCCCTCTCCTGCTGCCCCTCCTCACTCTCTGCACAGGTGCGGCCCCCCGGCCCTGCAGGCTCAGGCCACACAGGATCCTGGGCTGGGCCTGCCCTGAACCCAGAGCACAGTCCAGGCACCGCCTCAGGGTGGGATGCCCGGGGAAGGGGTCCTAACTTCTCATCTCCTCTCTTCCAGGCTCCGTGGTGTCCTATGAACTGACCCAGCCGACTTCGGAGTCAGTGGCCTTGGGACAGACGGCCAAGATCACCTGCTCAGGGGACTTGCTAGATAAAAAATATACATCATGGCACCAGCAGAAGCCGGGCCAGGCCCCTGTGGCGGTCATTTATAAAGATAGTGAGCGGCCTTCAGGGATCCCTGACCGGTTCTCTGGCTCCAGCTCAGGGAGCATAGCCACCCTGACCATCAGCGGGGTCCGGGCTGAGGACGAGGCCGACTATTACTGTCAGTCAGCTGACAGCAGCGATGATGCTCACAGTGACACAGACAGCCGGGGAAGTGAGACTCAAACCCGCCCGCGCTGCTCACACTCGCCTCCAGCCCTGGGAGGACCGTGGACACAGCGGGGCCAGGCCTGGCCCGGGTCCCCCGGAGCCGAGCCCCCAGGCGGCCCCGCCTCCCGGCCCTCCAGGCAGGCTCTGCACTGGGGCGTCTGCAGTGGACGATGGGCTGGCGGGCCCAGCTGTGTCGTGTCTGGGCCATGGAGTGACCTGGGGAACGGAGGCCTGGATGCGGACAGACAGAGGGACAGAGACCACTGCTGATGGACCCTGGATGTCCCTACGGTGCTGACAGGACCCTCAGCAGCCAAAGCCCCTGGATGAATTCAGAGAACTACCCAGCTCCTCGGAGCTTCTGTTGAGCTCGAGAAACAGAACGAACCAGCCCGGGGCCGGTGTGGGGCCATCAGACCCCTCCCCTGGGTGCCCCGCCTCCCACTAGGGCTGGAGCCGCAGCAGCTCCCCACTGTGCCCTCCCTGGAGGGGCTGTCCCTGCAGACACGGTCCCCCCTGCCCAGGCCCTGACCCCTCTCTGAGGGAGATTCAGGTCAGCAAAGCCTGAGGCCCGGAGCCCAGTCCCCGGCCCGGGTCAGGACCATGTGCAGGCCCCACCCTGAGCCCCCACCTGGCGCCACACCGCAGGGCGGACCCGTCCCGCCTTCCAGGCTTCCGCCAGAGATCACACTTAGCACCATGCCCACAGTTCAGAGCAGAGGTCCAAGGGGCCAAAGGGAAGCACACGTCTAGAGGGGAGAGTCCTGAGGAGGACAGAGCCTCACGGAGGGTCTGCAGACGCTGCTCGGACCCCGAGAGCTCAAGTGCGGGGCACAGTGAGCGGAGGTGAGGACGGAACCTCCAAGGACGCTGGACGCCAATGGCCAGAGACACACGCACGGCCAGTAGGGCCGGCTGCCCAGACGCAGGGGAGCTCCTCACGAAGGCCTCGGGGTGAGAGTCAGGAGAACTGGCCCCGTGCGGGGAGACTCAGCCCAGAGGAAACGCTGCCCTGGCCCCCGGAAGAGACTGAAATAAGAAGCGGAGAAAGGACTTTCCTGAGTCCTAGGGACTTTCCTGAAGGTAAAACCAAAAGTGAAAAAAAGAAAAATTAGGGAAAAACGCAAATATCCCGTAGTCAACAAGGAAAGATTCACAGTACCCGATTCCTAACAAAAATTACCTGTAAAGAATCAAGAAAATAGGACCTATAGTAAATACAAAATGTATTGATTCAAACATACTCCGAAATGGCCCAGATAATGTAGTTTATAGTCAAGGACACAAAACCAGCCTTTAAAATTATGTTTAATTTTTTTTCTTGAGATAAAGACATTTTAAACACATTAAGTAGAAACAAGAGAGGTTTAAAAATGATCCAGACTGAATTTATATGAATGGAAACCACAGCATCTGAAGACTGAACTACTCTGGACAAGATGGACAGCACACAGATGTGCAAAAGTGAAGGGCAGTGGATTTGATCCCTCGGCCCTCGATCCTCGTCCTCACTATCTTTCCGTGGCCTCTCACTGTGCTTCCAAAGCTGAGACAGCCTTTCCTGAATGTGCCAGCAAGTTCCCTCTCCTTTATCAAAGAAACGAGTGACCGATGTGGTGACTTTGCTGTGCTACCGTGTCCGGCTTAAACAAAGTTGTAACTGCACATGTAATTTAACATTTCCCAACACGCATGGGTGAGCGCTCTATTTCACCCAGAATTCCTGCACATAAGCCTCAAAGTGTGAATCTGCTCCAGAGAACAAACCTCCAACAGCTGGCTTTCTTTCTTTCTTTTCTTCTCGTCCTTAGATTGTCCCCTTCCTGAGCAGAGACCTCGGGTTAGGGAGGAGGGGACTCTGCCTTCCTCGGCCTTGCGTGCCTCCTGGGTCCACCTGCAGAGAGCCTCCTGCTTCACTGAGCCCTTGGGTTCAAATGCTCCTGTCCTCCAGAAACACCCCCAGACACCCCTAGAAGTAAATCAGGGATGATTGCCTTTGTTTCCAGGTAAAGTGGGCCCACAAAATGAGCCCTCATGGCGCTGGACATAATGACTCATGTAGACATATATCTTACAATAGTTTAAATTCCCTCAGTCTAAAATGAAGTATAGGAATTTGAATTGTGAAGTCAACTGACCAAGAAACTGGAAGAAAAAACTGTAGTGATCAGCCACAGACACTTCCGTGAATGTCACGTGGGTTCCACGGCCCCCTGGAGACTCACGGCCTCCCCACCCCTGTCTCTCTCTCCATGTACACGTGCACATATTATGTTTGTGTTTGGGGGAATACACATATATCTGTCCAGTCCACAGCCCCCACTTTCCCTGATGCCCAGAAGGTCTGGCATAGCTGTTAGTTTTGTCCTCAGATAAGATCTTACGGAGTAAACAAAAGGGAATCTTCCGGACCCAGGAATTTGACCAGGGTCTCCTGCATTGCAGGTGGGATTCTTTACCAGCTGAGCTACCAGGGACGTGTGTGTGTGAAAGTCACTCAGTCATGTCCGACTCTGCGACGACCCCATGAACTATACACTCCATGGAATCCTCCAGGCCAGAATACTGGAGTGGGTAGCCCTTCTCCTCTCCAAGGGATCCTCCCAACCCAGGGATTGAGGCCGGGTCTCCCGCATTGCAGGCAGATTCTTTACCAGCTGAGCCAGAAGGGAAAACCTACCGGAGAAGCCCCAAGCAAAAGGAAGGTAATCATAGAGACAAGAGCAGAAACCAATAAATAAAAACAAGGTGCATTTTTTTAAAAGTCAACAAGACAAAAATCTATGAATCTCTGACCCAGTGGTTCTTAACTAAAGGTCCTTCCACCATCCCAGGGGCCCTTTGTCCATGTCTGGAGACAGTTTTGATTGACACAAATGGACAGGATGTAGTTGCTGCGGGTATGTAGTGAGTAAAGGTTAAATGATGCGCTCATCTCACAGGCTGGTAAAGTGATGCTCGAAATCCTCCAAGCCAGGCTTCAGCAGTACGTGAACCGTGAACTTCCTGATGTTCAAGCTGGTTTTAGAAAAGGCAGGGGAACCAGAGATCAAATTGCTAACATCCTCTGGATCATGGAAAAAGCAAGAGAGTTCCAGAAAAACATCTATTTCTGCTTTATTGACTATGTCAAAGCCTTTGACTGTGTGGATCACAATAAACTGTGGAAACTTCTGAAAGAGATGGGAATACAGACCACCTGACCTGCCTCTTGAGAAACCTATATGCAAGTCAGGAAGCAACAGTTAGAACTGGACATGGAACAACAGACTGGCTCCAAATAGGAAAAGGAGTACGTCAAGGCTGCATATTGTCATCCTGCTTATTTAACTTATATGCAGAGTACATCATGAGAAACGCTGGGCTGGAAGCAGCGCAAGCTGGAATCAAGATTGCCGGGAGAAATATCAATAACCTCAGATATGCAGATGACACCACCCTTATGGCAGAAAGTGAAGAGGAACTAAAAAGCCTCTTGAGGAAAGTGAAAGTGGAGAGTGAAAAAGTTGGCTTAAAGCTCAACATTCAGAAAACGAAGATCATGGCATCCGGTCCCATCACTTCATGGGAAATAGATGGGGAAACAGTGGAAACAGTGACAGACTTTATTTTGGGGAGCTCCAAAATCACTGCAGATGGTGACTGCAGCCATGAAATTAAAAGACACTTACTCCTTGGAAGAAAAGTTATGACCAACCTGGACAGCATATTCAAAAGCAGAGACATTACTTTGCTAACAAAGGTCCATCTAGTCAAGGCTATAGTTTTTCCTGTGGTCATGTATGGATGTGAGTTGGACTGTGAAGAAGGCTGAGCACC
>SJYW01055410.1:230440-276074 GCA_006410735.1 Raphicerus campestris | reverse complement strand
CTCCAATGCATGAAAGTGAAAAGTGAAAGGGAAGTCGCTCAGTCGTATCCGACTCTTCGTGACCCCATGGACGGCAGCCCACCAGGCTCCCCCATCCCTGGGGGTCTCCAGGCAAGAGTTCTGGAGTGGGGTGCCATTGCCTTCTCCAGCATTCTACATTGCTCTATCCTAAATCTTTGAAATCTGCTGGCTATTTCAGAACAGCACTTCTCTACTGGGACCACCCACCTGGGCTTTTAGTCACCATATTGGACTGAGCAAGTGAGACGGATGAGGCTTTCTTGGGATATCTGTGCCTGCAGAATACACTCCCCACCACCAGGAGGTGAACGAGGGTCCCAAACCTAGAGTTATTGCTGGGGAGAAGCGGCCAACCTACGTTCCACCCAGAAACTGGGGCTTTTATACATGTATCCATGTGACTTCCATCTTAAAGGCAAGTTAGGAATGCAACTATAATTTTCAAAGGTGGTTCTGAGCCATCGTGCACATTTTAAATATTGTTTGTGAAATAAACGGCAATACTGTTTTTTAAAATTTCCATAAGCATCCCTTTCAGTGGGAAGATGTTTGCAAGAACCCCATGGCATGTCACGAAGTTTAGGAAAGCTGGTCTGTAAGGACTATTTTACTGGCGTAGGTTCCAGGGCACTTGAGTACAGAGGAGAAGGTTGNTATGGATCTGAGAGTTGGACTGTGAAGAAAGCTGAACGCCGAAGAATGGATGCTTTTGAACTGTGGTGTTAGAGAAGACTTTGAGACTGCAAGGAGATCCTTGGACTGCAAGGAGATCCAACCAGTCCATCATAAAGGAAATCAGTCCTGAATATTCATTGGAAGGACTGATGCTGAAGTTGAACCTGCAATACTTTGGCCACCTGATTTGAAGAGCTGACTCACTGGAAAAGACCCTGATGCTGGGAAAGATTGAAGGTGGGAGAAGGAGATGACAGAGGATGAGATGGCTGGATGGCATCACTGAGTCAATGGACATGAGTCTGAGTAAGCTCTGGGAGTTGGTGATGGACAGGGAGGCCTGGCGTGCTGCAGTCCATGGGATTGCAAAGGGTCAGACAAGTCTGAGAGGCTGAACAGAACTGAAGAGAATAATTACACTCATGCTCAGGGTAGCTCAGTTGGTAAAGAATCTGCCTGCAAGGCAGGAGACAGCGATTCGATTCCTGGGTCGAGAAGGTCCCCTGGAGAAGGGAAAGGCTACCCACTCCAGTATTCTGTCCTGGAAAATTCCATGGACTGTATAGCCCGTGGGGTCATGACTGAACTGAACTGAAGACAGTGATTACAGTCATGCTGAGAAATCAGAGCTCTACTAGAGGCAGCTAGAAGGTCCTCTGGAGAAGGAAATGGCACCCCACTCCAGTATTCTTGCCTGGAGAATCCCGTGGACTGAGGAGCCTGGTGGGCTACAGTCCACAGGGCTGCAAAGANTAGAAGGTCCTCTGGAGAAGGAAATGGCACCCCACTCCAGTATTCTTGCCTGGAGAATCCCGTGGACTGAGGAGCCTGGTGGGCTACAGTCCAGAGGGCTGCAAAGAGTCGGACACGACTGAGCGACTTCACTTTCCCTTTTCACTAGAGGCAGCGCGTGGGGTAGCCAGCAGGGAGCAGCAGAGCACGGCCAGGAGCGGCAGGTCAGAGGCGGGGCTGCCCAAGGAGGGCTTCAGGGGAACCAGCCCCGCGGGTCCACAGGTGTCCAGGGAGCAGCACTTGGCAGGAAGTCAGGCCTGGACAGGCCGTCCCCTCAAGACACAAAGGACATCCAGGGCAAGGGGCACTGTCCATGCCTCAGCCCACAGCCAGGACGCTGCCAGGCTGAGGGCAACGCTGGGACAGCCCAGGGGAGACCCCAGGCCGGGGGGCTTGGACAGTGGTCATGTGGTCAGACACAGGGAAGGTGACAGTGACCTCAGTCCCTGAGGACAAGTCTGATGTGCAGACGTGAGCAGCCGAGGAGGAAGCTGGGGACAGACAAGGGCTGATGGTGTGGTGACCCCGCCTCTCAGTGAGGGGCCCCCAGGGGTGAATTTGCATAAACAAAACCCTCACTGGGCCCCTCAAAGCTCTGAGAGGGAATAAAGGGGCTTGGAGGGCCCAGCGCTGCTGCGGGCTCAGAGGCAGAGCTCAGGGCGCGTCCACCATGGCCTGGACCCCTCTCCTGCTGCCCCTCCTCACTCTCTGCACAGGTTCGGCCCCCAAGTGACCACGCCTCAGGCTGGCCCTGAACCTCTGCTCAGCACAGGGGCTGCTGCGGGGGGTGGGGGGGGTTGCGCAGGAGGAGACCCTCTTCCTCACACTCCCCTTCCTCTCCCCTCTTCCAGGCCACCTGGCTTCTTCTCAGCTGACTCAGCCGCCTGCCGTGTCCGTGTCCTTGGGACAGACGGCCAGCATCACCTGCCAGGGGGACGACATAGGAAGCTCTTATGCTCACTGGTACCAGCAGAAGCCGGGCCAGGCCCCTGTGACGATCATTTATGGTGACAGCAACCTGGCCTCAGGGATCCCTGACCGGTTCTCTGGGTCCAATTCCGACACCACGGCCACCCTGACCATCCGTGGGGCCCAGGCGGAGGACGAGGCCGACTATTACTGTCAGTCAGCTGACAGCAGCGGTGATCCTCACAGTGACACAGACGGACGGGGAAGTGAGACTCAAACCCGCCCGCGCTGCTCACGCTCGCCTCCAGCCCCGGGAGGACCGGGGACACCGCGGGGCCAGGCCTGGCCCGGGACCCCCAGAGCCGAGCCCCCAGGCGGCCCCGCCTCCCGGCCCTTTGGCAGGCTCTGCACAGGGGGGTCAGGAATGGATTCAGGGTTCCCAGGACCAGGCCCCATGGTGTTTTCTTGACAATGTGTGAAATGTAGAACTCGGGTCTCATTTAAAGTCAGGCAAAGACATATGTCCAGTGTGGTGGGTTTTTCTTTTTCTTTTTAAAAGAAAAGCTTAGCATTTTTTATTATGTGGGGTTTTAGTTGACTAAAAATACACTTGAATGGTTAGCAACAAATGGGAAGGTCTCAGGAGCGCTCACTCCACCGTCAGGAGCTGGAAAGAAGTGGAAGCAAAGCAAGGAATTCGCGTGATGGCGGGAGAGCAGGAGCAGGGAGCTGCAAAGACCGCCTGCTGTTTGTGACTGGCCGTCTCTGGACGCATTTCTTAGCAGGGAGCCATTGCACTCCTGTCTTGGTTTGCTAACTAATTCTTACTAATCCGACTATTTGCAACCCATGGACTGCAGCCCGCCAGGCTCCTCTGTCCATGGGATTTCGCAGCAAGAATGCTGGAGGTGGTAGCCATTTCCTTCATCATGGGATCTTCCCAACCCAGGAACCCGAGTCGCCTCCTGTGCGTGGGGTCTGCTGCCCAACAGGCAGATATTTGACATCTGAGCCAACAGGGAGGACAGATGGTAATGATACACTAATGGCATATACACACACTAATCACACACTAATCTTTATCAAAATCTTTCAAACAGTAGAGGAGGAAGGATACGCTCTAGTTTATTCCATAAAGTTAGAATTACGCCTACCAATAAAGACATTACAAGAAAAGAAAGTGAAGCCCCAAATGCCTTATAAATATACAAGAAAAAATCTTTTAAGATATTAGCCAACCTAATCAACAAAAATGTATCAAAAGTGCAAGTGACTTTCACCCCAGGAATGCAAGTGTGGTTCAGCCTAAGACAATCAGTCGTGAGTGTACCACCGAAATAAATTAAAGAGAAAAGACATTACATATCGCAAATGGTGCAGAAAAAGATTTGGCAATCTCGAACATCGTTTCATGACCAGAGGGAAAAAAGAAGCAAAACACCGGAAAATTCTGTGTAGGAAGAATTCATCTCAAGCCAACGAAGGGCATTTATGGAAAACCCACAACATACATCACACTCCGTGAGAAAGACTGAGAGCGTTCCCCACCGCCACTGAACTCCGTCCTGGGCATTCTAGTCACAGCAGCTGAGCGAGAGAAAGAGATAATGGCCGTCTAAACTGGCAGGAGGAAATCAAAGGGTCTCTGTTCTCTGGGTGCATAATGCAATACAGACAAATTTCGAAAGTCCACCCAAACTTACTAGAGCTCATAATGAATCCAGAAATGCATCAGAGCTCGAGATGCAGATGCAAAAATCATCTGGGTTTTGATGCACCAACAAACAATTCCATTAACAACAGTATCCAAGGAATTAATTTAACTTAGAAGAGAAAAGACCTGTTTACAGAGAGTTATAAAACATTTGGTGATGAAATTAAATAAGAGCAAATCATATAGAAAGACAGTTTGTGTTTTGGAGACTTAATGTCGTAAAGGTGGCAACACAGAGACGCCTCAGGTGCAACCCTGAGCCTCCTTCTCCAAACAGGTCTGCTCATCATGTTGCAGGAAACCTGAGACCCTAAAGCTTGACACTGGGGCAGTCTGAGGGCATGAAGAGAGCAGTAGTTCCTCCCACGGGACCGACAGTCAAGGCCCAGGGGTTCACCACCTGGGCAGCGGGTTCTGAATCTGCACCTGGGCAGATGACTTCCTGGCCCCTTCAGCAAACTGCATCCCACAGGGTGCAAAGAAAGATCCTGCAGCAGTCAGTGCAGGGTGGCCACCAGGGGGCAGCAGAGAGTCACTCAACACCGGACCTGGGGCTGAGGAGACCTGGGCATCAGTCCCCGGGCAGGGGCTGGGTACCCACACCTCACACTGAGGACAGGGGCCGGCTGTCTGTGGTGTCGTCCCATCAGGATGCACAGACTCCACCCTCTCCGCTTGCACTGACAGCCTCTGTCCTTCCTGGAGGACAAGCTCCTCCACCATCTCTCCCAGGGGGCTGGGGCCCGACAGTGTTCTCTCTTGTCTGCTCCAGGAACACAGAGCAGAAATTTATTTGTCTTAATTAGAAAAACTATTTGCATTCCTGCGTTTCCCCAGTAACTGAAGGCAACTTTTTAAAATGTATTTCCAGGACTTCCCTGGTGCTCCAGTGGCTAGACTCTGAGCTCCCAGCGCATGGGGCCCGTGTTCAATCCCTGCTCAGAAAACTGCATCCCACAGGGTGCAAAGAAAGATCCTGCACGCCACCCGATGCAGGCAAAGAAACAGAAGTTTAGTACGCATATATTTCACATGAGGTGCTTTTATAACTTACAGCCCGTATTCTGTCTTACACTTGGTCATTCCTCTGAGCACATGATCGGTCGATGGCGGAGACCACGCGTGGCGATACTGAGGGCCAGCACCCACCGGCTGCCCGGGACCTCAGGGGCAAGAGTGGACACTTTAGGACCTCAGGGGCCTGTAAGATTCCCCTGTGCTCTTGGCAGAGGAGCATGTTATCCGTGGCTCGGTTGCTCGGGAGCCGCATCTGGGCTGGGCCCTGCGGCTGTGCGTCGCCTGTGGTGTGGGCCTGGTGAGGGTCACCGCCCAGGGAACCTGAGGGTTAGAAGAACCTTCCATTAAAAGTTCTGGAGCGGGAGCTAGAACCAGACCCGCATGTGAGCGTCACCTAGAAACAGTGAGGGGTGAGGCCCTTCAAAGTCCTGGATGGAATTAAGGTCCTTCCCCTGAGCCAGGCTGGAGCAGAGGAAGGGCTTGGCTTCCGGGAAACCCCGGCGTCTCACCGTGACTCTGGCCACTGCATGGCAGGGCGCAGGATCCTCTGGTGCAAAGAACTCAGGTTGCCTGGAAAATACAGTCTCCACCACTGAGCTCTCAGTGACAAGGGCTTCTCTCCCAGGAGTGGGGCCAGGACCCAGACTAGGGAGGAGCTGTCCCCCCAGACCCTGAGACCAGCAGGTGCAGGAGCCCTGGGCTGAGAGGAGTGTGCAGGGCGGCCCCCCCACCCCCATGTCCCTGGGCTGAGGGGAGTGTGGGGGGGGGGTCCCCGGGCTGAGGGGAGTGTGCAGGAACTCTGCATTCAGATGCTTATATCTTTCCTTTTCTCCTTGCTTTGGCTAAGTAAATTCCTTTCTTGTTTATAACCCACTACACCCTCACTCTATAGGAATGCAACTTTATTTGGAGGGTGGTGCTTGGTTTAAGAAAAAATAACCCCTGGAAAAAACAAGTCTTCTGGTTGACTGACCATTATCAGAAAGGGCCATAAAATGTCAGCAGGCCTCATGGCCAGAAAATGATGTAAAACCCATAAGACCTTTGTATACATTTATATGAAGCACCTGATTTTGACAAGGGTCAGGTCTGCTGACCCCCGCGTGACTCTGTATTCATCCCTATGTATAACAAAAAGTATATAAGCAAACCTGAAAAATAAAGAAATCAGATCAGCTTCTGGAAAGGCTGATTCCCCTGTGTCCTTCTTTCCCCTTCTGGCTGAATTCCCATCTGGGGCGTGGATACTCGATTGGTATTCCACGTAAACCAAGTTATTCAGCTTCTTTTTCTCCACTAGTTTTCCTACTACACTATCCCTTTCTAATCTCTCTATATATCTGTAATTAAATAAGCTTTTTCCTAGGACGCCGATTCCATCCCCCCTTCGAATTACCCTGGATCCACTGGGGCTGGACCCCGGCACTTAAACCTATTTCTCACTTCCACTGTATAACCATAAGGGATTTGATTTAGGTCATACCTGAATGGTCTAGCGGTTTTCCCAACTTTCTTCAATTTCAGTCTGAATTTGATAATAAGGAGTTCATGATCTGAGCCACAGTCAGCTCCTGGTCTTGTTTTTGCTGACCTTAAAGAGCTTCTCCATCTTTGGCTGCAAAGAATATAATCAATCTGATTTCGGTGTTGACCATCTGGTGATGTCCATGTGTAGAGTCTTCTCTTGTGTTGTTGGAAGAGGGTGTTTGCTATGACCAGTGAGTTCTCTTGGCAAAACTCTATTAGCCTTTGCCCTGCTTCATTCCATACTCCAAGGCCAAATTTGCCTGTTACTCCAGGTGTTTCTTGACTTCCTACTTTCGCATTCCAGTCTCCTATGATGAAAAGGACATCTTTTTTGGGTGCTGGTTCTAAAAGGTCTTGTAAGTATTCATAGAACCGTTCAGCTTCTTCAGCNGCTGTCAGTGCAAGCGGAGAGGGTGGAGTCTGTGCATCCTGATGGGACGACACCACAGACAGCCGGCCCCTGTCCTCAGTGTGAGGTGTGGGTACCCAGCCCCTGCCCGGGGACTGATGCCCAGGTCTCCTCAGCCCCAGGTCCGGTGTTGAGTGACTCTCTGCTGCCCCCTGGTGGCCACCCTGCACTGACTGCTGCAGGATCTTTCTTTGCACCCTGTGGGATGCAGTTTGCTGAAGGGGCCAGGAAGTCATCTGCCCAGGTGCAGATTCAGAACCCGCTGCCCAGGTGGTGAATCCCTGGGCCTTGACTGTCGGTCCCGTGGGAGGAACTACTGCTCTCTTCATGCCCTCAGACTGCCCCAGTGTCAAGCTTTAGGGTCTCAGGTTTCCTGCAACATGATGAGCAGACCTGTTTGGAGAAGGAGGCTCAGGGTTGCACCTGAGGCGTCTCTGTGTTGCCACCTTTACGACATTAAGTCTCCAAAACACAAACTGTCTTTCTATATGATTTGCTCTTATTTAATTTCATCACCAAATGTTTTATAACTCTCTGTAAACAGGTCTTTTCTCTTCTAAGTTAAATTAATTCCTTGGATACTGTTGTTAATGGAATTGTTTGTTGGTGCATCAAAACCCAGATGATTTTTGCATCTGCATCTCGAGCTCTGATGCATTTCTGGATTCATTATGAGCTCTAGTAAGTTTGGGTGGACTTTCGAAATTTGTCTGTATTGCATTATGCGCCCAGAGAACAGAGACCCTTTGATTTCCTCCTGCCAGTTTAGACGGCCATTATCTCTTTCTCTCGCTCAGCTGCTGTGACTAGAATGCCCAGGACGGAGTTCAGTGGCGGTGGGGAACGCTCTCAGTCTTTCTCACGGAGTGTGATGTATGTTGTGGGTTTTCCATAAATGCCCTTCGTTGGCTTGAGATGAATTCTTCCTACACAGAATTTTCCGGTGTTTTGCTTCTTTTTTCCCTCTGGTCATGAAACGATGTTCGAGATTGCCAAATCTTTTTCTGCACCATTTGCGATATGTAATGTCTTTTCTCTTTAATTTATTTCGGTGGTACACTCACGACTGATTGTCTTAGGCTGAACCACACTTGCATTCCTGGGGTGAAAGTCACTTGCACTTTTGATACATTTTTGTTGATTAGGTTGGCTAATATCTTAAAAGATTTTTTCTTGTATATTTATAAGGCATTTGGGGCTTCACTTTCTTTTCTTGTAATGTCTTTATTGGTAGGCGTAATTCTAACTTTATGGAATAAACTAGAGCGTATCCTTCCTCCTCTACTGTTTGAAAGATTTTGATAAAGATTAGTGTGTGATTAGTGTGTGTATATGCCATTAGTGTATAATTACCATCTGTCCTCCCTGTTGGCTCAGATGTCAAATATCTGCCTGCTGGGCAGCAGACCCCACACACAGGAGGCGACTCGGGTTCCTAGGTTGGGAAGATCCCATGATGAAGGAAATGGCTACCACCTCCAGCATTCTTGCTGCGAAATCCCATGGACAGAGGAGCCTGGCGGGCTGCAGTCCATGGGTTGCAAATAGTCGGATTAGTAAGAATTAGTTAGCAAACCAAGACAGGAGTGCAATGGCTCCCTGCTAAGAAATGCGTCCAGAGACGGCCAGTCACAAACAGCAGGCGGTCTTTGCAGCTCCCTGCTCCTGCTCTCCCGCCATCACGCGAATTCCTTGCTTTGCTTCCACTTCTTTCCAGCTCCTGACGGTGGAGTGAGCGCTCCTGAGACCTTCCCATTTGTTGCTAACCATTCAAGTGTATTTTTAGTCAACTAAAACCCCACATAATAAAAAATGCTAAGCTTTTCTTTTAAAAAGAAAAAGAAAAACCCACCACACTGGACATATGTCTTTGCCTGACTTTAAATGAGACTCGAGTTCTACATTTCACACATTGTCAAGAAAACACCATGGGGCCTGGTCCTGGGAACCCTGAATCCATTCCTGACCCCCCTGTGCAGAGCCTGCCAAAGGGCCGGGAGGCGGGGCCGCCTGGGGGCTCGGCTCCGGGGGTCCCGGGCCAGGCCTGGCCCCGCGGTGTCCCCGGTCCTCCCGGGGTTGGAGGCGAGCGTGAGCAGCGCGGGCGGGTTTGAGTCTCACTTCCCCGTCCGTCTGTGTCACTGTGAGGATCACCGCTGCTGTCAGCTGACTGACAGTAATAGTCGGCCTCGTCCTCCGCCTGGGCCCCACGGATGGTCAGGGTGGCCGTGGTGTCGGAATTGGACCCAGAGAACCGGTCAGGGATCCCTGAGGCCAGGTTGCTGTCACCATAAATGATCGTCACAGGGGCCTGGCCCGGCTTCTGCTGGTACCAGTGAGCATAAGAGCTTCCTATGTCGTCCCCCTGGCAGGTGATGCTGGCCGTCTGTCCCAAGGACACGGACACGGCAGGCGGCTGAGTCAGCTGAGAAGAAGCCAGGTGGCCTGGAAGAGGGGAGAGGAAGGGGAGTGTGAGGAAGAGGGTCTCCTCCTGCGCAACCCCCCCCACCCCCCGCAGCAGCCCCTGTGCTGAGCAGAGGTTCAGGGCCAGCCTGAGGCGTGGTCACTTGGGGGCCGAACCTGTGCAGAGAGTGAGGAGGGGCAGCAGGAGAGGGGTCCAGGCCATGGTGGACGCGCCCTGAGCTCTGCCTCTGAGCCCGCAGCAGCGCTGGGCCCTCCAAGCCCCTTTATTCCCTCTCAGAGCTTTGAGGGGCCCAGTGAGGGTTTTGTTTATGCAAATTCACCCCTGGGGGCCCCTCACTGAGAGGCGGGGTCACCACACCATCAGCCCTTGTCTGTCCCCAGCTTCCTCCTCGGCTGCTCACGTCTGCACATCAGACTTGTCCTCAGGGACTGAGGTCACTGTCACCTTCCCTGTGTCTGACCACATGACCACTGTCCAAGCCCCCCGGCCTGGGGTCTCCCCTGGGCTGTCCCAGCGTTGCCCTCAGCCTGGCAGCGTCCTGGCTGTGGGCTGAGGCATGGACAGTGCCCCTTGCCCTGGATGTCCTTTGTGTCTTGAGGGGACGGCCTGTCCAGGCCTGACTTCGTGCCAAGTGCTGCTCCCTGGACACCTGTGGACCCGCGGGGCTGGTTCCCCTGAAGCCCTCCTTGGGCAGCCCCGCCTCTGACCTGCCGCTCCTGGCCGTGCTCTGCTGCTCCCTGCTGGCTACCCCACGCGCTGCCTCTAGTGAAAAGGGAAAGTGAAGTCGCTCAGTCGTGTCCGACTCTTTGCAGCCCTCTGGACTGTAGCCCACCAGGCTCCTCAGTCCACGGGATTCTCCAGGCAAGAATACTGGAGTGGGGTGCCATTTCCTTCTCCAGAGGACCTTCTAGCTGCCTCTAGTAGAGCTCTGATTTCTCAGCATGACTGTAATCACTGTCTTCAGTTCAGTTCAGTCATGACCCCACGGGCTATACAGTCCATGGAATTTTCCAGGACAGAATACTGGAGTGGGTAGCCTTTCCCTTCTCCAGGGGACCTTCTCGACCCAGGAATCGAATCGCTGTCTCCTGCCTTGCAGGCAGATTCTTTACCAACTGAGCTACCCTGAGCATGAGTGTAATTATTCTCTTCAGTTCTGTTCAGCCCCTCAGACTTGTCTGACCCTTTGCAATCCCATGGACTGCAGCACGCCAGGCCTCCCTGTCCATCACCAACTCCCAGAGCTTACTCAGACTCATGTCCATTGACTCAGTGATGCCATCCAGCCATCTCATCCTCTGTCATCTCCTTCTCCCACCTTCAATCTTTCCCAGCATCAGGGTCTTTTCCAGTGAGTCAGCTCTTCAAATCAGGTGGCCGAAGTATTGCAGGTTCAACTTCAGCATCAGTCCTTCCAATGAATATTCAGGACTGATTTCCTTTATGATGGACTGGTTGGATCTCCTTGCAGTCCAAGGATCTCCTTGCAGTCTCAAAGTCTTCTCTAACACCACAGTTCAAAAGCATCCATTCTTCGGCGTTCAGCTTTCTTCACAGTCCAACTCTCAGATCCATACAGCTGGAAAAACCATAGCCTTGCTAGACAGACCTTTGTTGGCAAAGTAATGTCTCTGCTTGTCAATATGCTGTCTAGGTTGGTCATAACGTTCTTTCCAAGGAGTAAGCGTCTTTTAATTTCATGGCTGCAGTCACCATCTGCAGTGATTTTGGAGCCCCCCAAATTAAAATCTGTCCTGTTTCCATTTTTTCCCCATCTATTTGCCATGGAGTGATGGGACCGGATGCCATGATCTTCGTTTCCTGAGTGTGAGCTTTAAGCCAACTTCTTCACTCTCCTCTTTCACTTTCGTTAAGAGGCTGTTTAGTTCTTTGCTTTCTGCCATAAGCGTGGTGTCATCTGCATATCTGAGGTTATTGATATTTCTCCCGGCAATCTTGATTCCAGCTTGTGCTTCTTCTAGTCCACCGTTTCTCATGATGTACTCTGCATATTAGTTAAATAAGCAGGGTGGACAATATACAGCCTTGATGTACTCCTTTTCCTAGTTGGAACCAGTCTGTTGTTCCATGTCCAGTTCTAACTGTTGCTTCCTGACCTGCATACAGATTTCTCAAGAGGCAGGTCAGGTGGTCTGGTATTCCCATCTCTTTAAGAATTTTCCACAGTTTGTGGTGATCCACACAGTCAAAGGCTTTAGCATAGTCAATAAAGCAGAAGTAGATGCATTTCTGGAACTCTCTTGCTTTCTCGATGATCCAGTGGATGTGGGGAGTTTGATCTCTGGTTCCTCTGCCTTTTCTGAACCCAGCTTGAACATCTGGAAGCTCACGGTTCACGTACTGCTGAAGCCTGGCTTGGAGGATTTGGGGCACTCCCTTCATGGTGACATCAGACCCTCATGACTGATAAGAAGCCTTTTGTAAAACGAGTGCTTCGTGGTTTTGAACTCGCCCTTTACCGAAACCTTATGTACCGACGGTTCCCCACTGCCCCAGATACCTCCCGGAGCTCCCTGAGATGCTGCCTCCTGGGATGCAGTCCTCATTTTGCCCCACATAAAACTTAGCTCACACCTCTCAGGCTGTGCATCTGTGTTTAGCTGACAATATAAACAGAATGGAAAATTTAAAGTAAATATAATCCATGGGGAGAAATCCAAACATCTTATGAGGGAGAGAGAGGGAGAGAAAGGAAAGAAGCAGCAGGAGGAGGAGGAGGAGAGGAGAGAAGCACGGGGAGTGAGGCAGGGAGACAGCGGGGAGGACACGGAGGGGAAGGGGAGTGAAGAGAGAGGAGGCCAGAATTCATCAGAGTCTGGACTCGAAGCCCAGCCCCGCAGGTGTGTCCCGAAGCAGGGGAGAGCCACAGCCAGGCGGGCACAGAGCTGTGTCTCCAGTCCTCGTGGCCGTGACCTGGAGCTGTGTGGTCAGCCCCCCTGACCCCAGCCTGGCGCTGTTGGTGGTTGGTGGCCGTGATTCTGGACACAGTGTCTGAGCGTCTGTTTGAAATCCCTGCGGAGGCGCCACTCAGGACGGACCCCGCCCGGCCCCACCTGGATCTGGAGATCCAGGCCTGAGTGGGGCTTCCTGCCTGGAGCTGAGCAGCTGGAGGGGCATCTGCACCCCACAGTGAAGTGGCCCGAGGGGTGCTCAGAGCTGCCGGGGGAAGACGGAGCTTGTCTGAGACCCAGGGCTCATCTCCAAGAGGTCCCCTAAGGTGTCTCGTGGCCAGGGTCAGAGCCGGGATGAGCACGTGGTCTGAGTCAGACTTTCAGCGCTGGTGGCNTTTGATCTCTGGTTCCTCCGCCTTTTCTAGAGCCAGCTTGAACATCTGGAAGTTCACGGTTCACATACTGCTGAAGCCTGGCTTGGAGACTTTCGGCATTACTTTACTAGCATGTGAGATGAGTGCAATTGTGCAGTAGTTTGAGCATTCTTTGGCATTGCCTTTCTTTGGGATTGGATAGAAAACTGACCTTTCCGAGTCCTGCAGCCACTGCTGAGTTTTCCAAATTTGCTGACGTATTGAGTGCAGCACCTTCACAGCATCGTCTTTCAGGATTTGAAATAGCACAACAAGAATTCCATCACCTCCACTAGCTTTGTTTGTAGTGATGCTTTCGAAGGCTNTTCCAAATTTGCTGACGTATTGAGTGCAGCACCTTCACAGCATCGTCTTTCAGGATTTGAAATAGCACAACAAGAATTCCATCACCTCCACTAGCTTTGTTTGTAGTGATGCTTTCGAAGGCTCACTTGACTTCACATTCCAAGATGTCTAGCTCTAGATTAGTGATCACATCATCATGATTATCTGGGTCGTGAAGATCTTTTTTGTAATAAAATTCCAAGACAAGGAGTTTGCACCATCTCCGTTGGGCTACAGGCGCCTCTTGAATATTGGAAGGTGCCCCTCCTTGGCCTCCTTCTGGCGTGGAACTTCAAAGCTGGGGCAAGTAAGTAGACATTGTGGGCACCCATTCTCCAGATGGGAATTCAGCCAGAAAAACGGGGAGCAAGAAAGAAACAACACGGGGGAATTAGTCTTTCCAGAAACGGATCCGATTTCTTTAGTTTTTAGGTTTGCTTATATACCTTTTGTTACACATAGAGACAAATGGAAATTTCAAAGTCACGTGGGGAAACAGCAGTTCTGACCTTTATCAAAATCAGGTGCTTCACATAAATGTATAGAAAAGGTCTTAGGGGTTTTACATCGTCTTCTGGCCATGAGGCTTGCTGACATTTTACGACCCTTTCTTTCGGATAACCAAAAAGCTTATTTTTTCCAACGGTGGTTTTTTTAAAAACCAGGCGCCACCCTCTGAAGGTGCAGATAAAGTTGCATTCCTATAGGGTGAGGGGGTAGTGGGTTACAACTAAAAAAGGAATTTATTTCACCTAAGGTTAACATGATTAATCCTAAAGGTTAATACTTATTTCTCCTATATGCTAGTTATATTCATCATTAGGGCAGGGAATATGGAGATTTAGCAGCAAACATCAGCCCAACAAATGAAAACCCTTCATCAATGTTCCCCTTAAGATCTATTTAGTCTTAAGGTAGTGATAAAGTTACATTTTTACATAGCAAGGGCACAGTGATTTATAATAAAGTACAGTGATCTATAACAAAAGAGAAAATTCATTAACTCAAAAAGTGTTTATTGCTAACATCAAAAACGACTGTATTTCCTTTTCTATATTCCAAATACATTGATTAATATAGTCCCAGGTGCCTAAGGATGTGAAGGCCTGGCGGCAATCATTGACTCAACAATGAGAAAAGCCCTGTGCTAATTAAGACTTCCAAAATACTCCAAACTCTCTGTGCTGAGAATGTCACACAAGCTAGTCTGTCAGCAGAGAGGTTTGACCTGAGACACCCTTGTCCCACCCAGGGCAGGGAATTAGCAGCAATTATTGAAACAACAAATGAAAAACCCTTCACCAATATAATTCCTAACCAGCCCACTATACTAATAATTTCTAACTTCCCCAAAGAATCTGCCTTTAGTAAGTCTAAAACATCTCATGCCTCTCACGGTTGGGAGGCTGTAAACAATCACATGTGGCTGGATGAACCTGTACAGGCAGGCCAGAGAACCTTCAGAGGAGTTCGTAAGTTGGAACACTCTTGTCACACCAGGAATTTTCATTGAATGGAGCTGCAAGTTCACTCCTTCTCCGAGAGAACTGGTGGGGAACAGCCCCCGTAAAGTCAGAGGGGTAGGTGAGAGCATGAAACAGTGAAGTCGGTAGACTCTGGTTTTGGGGGTAGATGCTCAGGAACAGGGGGTTTCCTGAGGCTCGATTACGCCTTTGCGTGTGCCGAACCTCCTTCTTCATGGCCTTTGCCAAGGGCGGAGTTCCTCACGCTGGCTCCCGGTAATTAGTGATGTTGAGGATGTTTGCACGTGCCTCCTGGTTACTTGGTTGAGTTTTGGGTGCCATTTGATTTGGAGTATTTTGTGTTCATTCCACGAGGGTTGGAAAGCCTTGACCCTTTGATTTGTGGGTGTGTCTGGGGCCTGGTGGGTCCTTCAGTCTCTCCCAAATCGCTCTGGCTTTTTCTGGCTGGCTTTTTCTAACTGCAAGAGTGCAGTTGCTGGTGCTGGGCTCCCCCAAGGCTGGGGTGCAGCCCCCACCCCCCCAACTCAAGCTGGACCTGGGAAGTTCCCACTGCTATATGTGCCTGCAAAGCGTCTCTAGCTAGAAAGGGCGAGCAGGGTTCTGGGGGACATTTTGGCCAGAGGCNGCGCCACCCTCTGAAGGTGCAGATAAAGTTGCATTCCTATAGGGTGAGGGGGTAGTGGGTTACAACTAAAAAAGGAATTTATTTCACCTAAGGTTAACATGATTAATCCTAAAGGTTAATACTTATTTCTCCTATATGCTAGTTATATTCATCATTAGGGCAGGGAATATGGAGATTTAGCAGCAAACATCAGCCCAACAAATGAAAACCCTTCATCAATGTTCCCCTTAAGATCTATTTAGTCTTAAGGTAGTGATAAAGTTACATTTTTACATAGCAAGGGCACAGTGATTTATAATAAAGTACAGTGATCTATAACAAAAGAGAAAATTCATTAACTCAAAAAGTGTTTATTGCTAACATCAAAAACGACTGTATTTCCTTTTCTATATTCCAAATACATTGATTAATATAGTCCCAGGTGCCTAAGGATGTGAAGGCCTGGCGGCAATCATTGACTCAACAATGAGAAAAGCCCTGTGCTAATTAAGACTTCCAAAATACTCCAAACTCTCTGTGCTGAGAATGTCACACAAGCTAGTCTGTCAGCAGAGAGGTTTGACCTGAGACACCCTTGTCCCACCCAGGGCAGGGAATTAGCAGCAATTATTGAAACAACAAATGAAAAACCCTTCACCAATATAATTCCTAACCAGCCCACTATACTAATAATTTCTAACTTCCCCAAAGAATCTGCCTTTAGTAAGTCTAAAACATCTCATGCCTCTCACGGTTGGGAGGCTGTAAACAATCACATGTGGCTGGATGAACCTGTACAGGCAGGCCAGAGAACCTTCAGAGGAGTTCGTAAGTTGGAACACTCTTGTCACACCAGGAATTTTCATTGAATGGAGCTGCAAGTTCACTCCTTCTCTGAGAGAACTGGTGGGGAACAGCCCCCGTAAAGTCAGAGGGGTAGGTGAGAGCATGAAACAGTGAAGTCGGTAGACTCTGGTTTTGGGGGTAGATGCTCAGGAACAGGGGGTTTCCTGAGGCTCGATTACGCCTTTGCGTGTGCCGAACCTCCTTCTTCATGGCCTTTGCCAAGGGCGGAGTTCCTCACGCTGGCTCCCGGTAATTAGTGATGTTGAGGATGTTTGCACGTGCCTCCTGGTTACTTGGTTGAGTTTTGGGTGCCATTTGATTTGGAGTATTTTGTGTTCATTCCACGAGGGTTGGAAAGCCTTGACCCTTTGATTTGTGGGTGTGTCTGGGGCCTGGTGGGTCCTTCAGTCTCTCCCAAATCGCTCTGGCTTTTTCTGGCTGGCTTTTTCTAACTGCAAGAGTGCAGTTGCTGGTGCTGGGCTCCCCCAAGGCTGGGGTGCAGCCCCCACCCCCCCAACTCAAGCTGGACCTGGGAAGTTCCCACTGCTATATGTGCCTGCAAAGCGTCTCTAGCTAGAAAGGGCGAGCAGGGCTCTGGGGGACATTTTGGCCAGAGGCGATCCTAGGACAGTTGCCCATTTCCCTCCACAGTGCCCTTTGGGGTCATGGGTCATTAGCCAAGTTATCTTCCTTGGACGCTCCAATCCCAGGTCATCAGGTGGGATGGGAAGCCAGGGGCAATTGTAGTTCTGTCCTCGCTCTAGTGAAAGCAGCAAGTGAAAGCAAGTGAAGTCGCTCAGTCCTGTCTGACTCTGCGACTCCATGGACTCTAGCCTACCAGGCTCCTCTACCCATGGGATTTTCCAGGCAAAGCTACTGGAGTGGGTTGTCATTTCCCTCTCCACGAGTGAAAGCAATAATTGGTCCACAAAGGGAGGCCCCTCAGATGCTCTTCACCTCCCCAGGAGTAGTTTCCGGATCTTATTTCTGTCCTTTAGGGGAGCACTTTTACAAAATAATGAGTGGGCTCTGCCATCTTCTGAAGGCCAACAGTTCATCGTGTCGCGGGGAAGTCTAGGCTACCTGCAGGCGATGTTTGAATCCGCCCTGGTTATCCGCTCTTGGTGCTGGAGTTCCCACCTTTGTCCAGGAAGCCTCTGCTGGTGGCCCCAGGCCTCCCCACTCCTGCAGGGGAGACCTCACCACTTCCTGCGTTCTGAGGGGACCGTGTGTTCCAGGCCCCTCTGGTGCCTGGCCCGACTCAGGCCTGGGATGGCCCATGTATACCAGCAGCCTGATTCTCCTTAAAGAGATGCTGTTTCAGGACCACAGCGAGGCGCTTGCTCACATCTCTGTTCTGAATAAGATGCTCCCAGATGCCTCCAAACGTCAGATGAGACTCTGAGGACTGGCCAGGGCCCTTTCCAGTCCTCCCTGCAGATGGAGGCTGGAGTTGGACAGCAACCATCCCAAGCCTCACTAGAGATGCCCGTTTGAAGCCAGGAGAACCCCAGGCAACTGGGGATGAGCCCTTGGAGCCCCAGTTAGGGTCAGATGGAAGACGGTCACGGCAAATCCATTCCAGCCATGTCCGGGAGATGAGGACGCCCCCGCCCTCAGCCTGTGCTCTCACCAGGGGGTCACGCTGCTGCCAACTGCACAGAGAAGAGAAGCGGCTTTCTCCTCCGGGGTACTTTGCTCTTGGGGTGGTGAAGGCTCCTGCCACCCTATTATTCCATTCCCACCCCTGGCCGCCTAGTGGGAAGACTGCTTCCAACACGTGAACCTGCTTGGGGAACCGGCCTGTTCAGGCTCCTGCTGCTTGGCACAGGGTCCCCTGTCCTGTCGTCTGCTGTGGGGGAGGGGTGCTGAAGCCCCTCTGTGAGCACACACCAGCCTGGGCAGGGACCCCACTTCCTCCAGCACAGCTGCAGGTGGGGGGGGGGGGCGGGGCGGGCCCCCCCAGGGAGGGGTTTTTGTGCAAGCCTGTGTCACTGTGTGGTGTTTTCGGCGGTGGGACCCAACTGACCGTCCTGGGTGAGTCTCCCTCCACCTTTCTCTCCCTCTTCTTTCCGCAAGGTTTGGATTTTCTGTCACTTTCCTCTTTCCTGTGTCCGGTGTGAGCCTGTGGTCAACAATTCAACCAGGACCCACCTCTGGGGCCCTGGCCTTTTCCCTTCCCCTGACCCCAGACCTGCCCTACTTGTCACTGAGGTCCCCACCGGAGCCTCCCCTCTGACCCCAGAGGCAGGGGAGTGAGCAGCCTGACCTACTGACTTGTCTGCTGGCTCCCGGACCTCGCTCTCCCTCGTCCCCCCAACCCCCAGTCTGGGCTCTGTGTTGACCCAGCTTTGTCTCTGAGGGTCCCTTGGGGTCCCTGTCTCATGGGAAAGAGGGAACTGGACTACAGATGAGGGGCCACGGGGAGGCATCAGAGGACCCCAGAACCCTCAGGGCTGGGGCCGAAGTCAGAGCGTCAGGACGGTCAGGGGGCTGCGGGTCTAGGGATCCGGGTCGGGGACTTGGCAGAGGTGGAGGGGCTCCCCAGGCCTCCAGGGGGCTTCCGTGCAGATCCTGGACTGGCCAAGGACCAGGGAAACTGCAAGAGGGAAGACAGGGGAGGAGAAGGTGCTGAACTCAGAACGGGGAAAGGAGATAGGAGGTCAGGACACGGGGGACACGGACTCCTGAGTCTTCAGGACACAGTCCTCAGAAGCAGGAGTCCCTGAGGAATCAGAGAGACAGGTTCCAGGGCAGGAAACCTCCAGACCCGAGTCAGAGAGGAGCCTGAGCTCAGATCTGCGGATGGGGGACCGAGGACAGGCAGACAGGCTCCCCCTCGACCCAGCACAGAGGCTCCAAGGGACACAGACTTGGAGGCGAACAGACATGTCAGCTCAACATACACCTGGACTGACTCACAGGAGGCCAGGGAGGCCACATCATCCACTCAGGGGACAGACAGACAGCCCCAGGCAGACCCCCATCAACTGTCAGACGGGCAGGCGAGGAGAGTGAGGGTCAGATGTCTGCGTGAAACCAAGACCCAGGGGATCTCAGGACAGCGCTGGCAAGGATCCAGGCTCAGCCTTTCCCAGGAAGATGGGGGGAGGTGCCTGAGAAAACCCACCCACCTTCCCTGGCACAGACCCTCTGGCTCACAGTGGTGCCTGGACTTGGGGTCTTGCTGGGCCCTCAAAGGATCCTATGTCCCACTGTGACAGAGACTCAGGGCCTCCCGTGATGGCCCCTGACCTCTGATTGTGATCTTCCTCCCCTCCCTCACTTTGCAGGTCAGCCCAAGTCCACACCCTCGGTCACCCTGTTCCCGCCCTCCACGGAGGAGCTCAGCGCCAACAAGGCCACGCTGGTGTGTCTCATCAACGACTTCTACCCGCGTAGCGTGACCGTGGCCTGGAAGGCAGATGGCAGCACCATCACTCGGAACGTGGACACCACCCAGGCCAACAAGCAGAGCAACGGCAAGTACAAGGCCAGCAGCTACCTGACCCTGACGGGCAGCGAGTGGAAATCTAAGAGCATCTTCAGCTGCGAGGTCACGCACGAGGGGAGCACCGTGACGAAGACAGTGAAGCCCTCAGAGTGTTCCTAGGGCCCTGGACCCACTACGGAAAGTTCTACCCTCACACCCGGCTCCCCCTAGCCCTTCCCCCTGCACGCAGTCAGCTCTCAATAAAATGTCCTCCTTGTCATTCAAAAATGAATGCTCTCTGCTCATTTTTGTTGAAACATTTGGTGTCCTGAGCTCAGTCATCCTGAAAGGGAACAAATCCTCTTAGCCTTTGGGAATCAGGAGAGAGGGTAGAGGCTTGGGGTTGTGGGGAGGGATGATTTCACTGTCACCCAGAATTCCCCAGAGAACATTCTATAACAGGCGGTGGGGCCACGGCAGAAGTGGAAGTGTGTCCACCCTCCCCATCAGCTGCCACGCTTCCTCCTCCATGTGGACCGTGTTCAACACACGCTGTTTGGTTGCCACGGCCCCAGGACAGTATCTCGGCTCCTTTCCCTGAGTGCTCAGCAATCACATCTGGAAGCTGCTCCTGCTCAAGCGGCCCTCTGTCCACTTAGATGATGACCCCCCTGACATCATGCGTGTTTTGGCTGAAACCCCACCCTGGTGATTCCCAGTATCACAGCCAAGACTCCCCCTGACTGGCCTTTCCAAGGCCATGGCCCTCTGCCCCTCCCTCCGGCCTCCCTGTCACATTCTTCAGGGGTCCGGCAAGCCCCCAACCCTGGTCACTCACCTCACAGTCCCCCCAGGTTGCCCTCCTCCGCTTGCGGGTCAGGAGGCTCCCAGCTGCCTTCGAGGTCGCTGACCAGCCCAGCTCTGCCCTCTGCAACCCCTTAGGACTCAGCCCAGCACGGAGCCCAGCACCATCTCAGGCCCAAGTGCCCGTTTTGGCTGATGCGTTCCGTGAGCGCAAGCCGAGAATCCGGTTCAGGAGGTCGTGGTGTGTCCATCTCTGACCTTGGGCTCTGTCCTAGGAGCTCAGGATGGGATCTGAGACCCGGATGAACTGCTAGGCACTCACACGGGACCACACGTGAGCACCGCTAGGCACACGCTCACACACACGAGTTGCTGCCACACAGCCGCGTTGGCTGCACGTGTTTCTAGGACCAGAGGTGCTTCCGGAAGCCACCATGGCCTCAGTCTGCGGAGACCACGGCTCCATCCCTTCTGGGCTGTAAACCGTCTCCTCACCCTCCCACCAGGGCGACCCCCAAAGCTGCTCACGAGGAGCCCCCACCTCCTCCAGGAGAAGAGCTTCCCCGGGACCGGGTGTGACACCCAGCCGTCCCTCCTGCCCCGCCCCCGCCTGGAGATTGCAGAGCCCCATTTCCCAGGGGTGCACTCTCATTACGGGAGGGGTCCCTCCCTCCAGCCCCTCTGGTTGGGGGGGGCGGCCCAGGGGCCCCTGTGCAGCTGCAGCGGGCCGGGGCAGGGGTGGCGGGGCTGGCAGCAGGGTTTATGCTCGAGCCTGTGGCACTGTGTGTCTGCTCGGTGGAGGGACCCAGCTGGCCATGCGGGGTGAGTCTCCCCCTTCCCGCTTTCCGGGGTCAGGAGTGACAACTGGGTAGATTCTTGTGCTTTTCTTACCCGTCTGGGGCTGAGGTCACCATCGCACTAAGCCTGTAACCCTCCTGCTTTTAGCCTGTTCCTTCTGGGCTTCTTCACGTTTCCATGAGGGACAGTCTCACTGTCACCCAGTAAAGCCCAGAGAATATCCAGATGGGGCAGGCAGTATAGAACGGCAGGCTTGTCCATCACCAGCCCCCTGGGCCCTCTCACCCCAGGCTCCCGCGACCTCCAGATAGTGTCTGAGCTGCCCCCCCGGATGCTTCACCTTCTGAGACTGTGAGGCAAGAAACCCCCTCCCCAAAAGGGAGGAGACCCCAGCCCAGTGCAGATGACCATGCTGTGTGGGGACCCTGGGAGTAGGTGGGTTCTGGGGGGGACTGTGGTCACTGCAGACTGATGCCCCAGGAGGGGTGACAGGTCATGGCCACCGATGCCAGCAGCTGCAGGAAGCACAGGCCGGGGGACAAATTGTGCAGACAGGACAGGACGTGGGACCCTGAGGAGTCAGAGTGGCCCAGAGCGGGGTAGAGCTCCCGAGACTAGGGCTTGGGTCCTAACAGGATCCAGGAGGGCCCACGGGCCCACCAGCCCTCTCCCTGCACCCAATCAGCTTGCAGTAAAGCGGCCTCAGTGTCACTCAGAAACCCCGCTCTCTTCTCAGCGTTTTCCTTGTCCCGTATTTAATTGTCAGCCTCTCCAGGATTCTGGAACTGGGGTGGGGAAACCCAGGCACCAAGGAGGAAAATACCCCAAGGGCAGCAGCTTACAGTGTCAGGGTAGGGGGGCGGCGTCTCTGGGAGACTGGTGGGGACCCACCCTCCATCCAGCCTCTCCTCCTCCAGCTCAGGGCCTTGCCCACCCCACCACCTTTCTGGACTGGTGCCATCCAGATGAGCCCTCCCTGCCCTGCTCGAGGCCCTCTAGACAGCGACCCCCCCACCACCACCACTGTGTCCTCTCTTTCCTGCCGTGGCCCTACTCCTGAAATGCCCCCCTCCCTCGCTGCCCAGTTCATCTCCTGCCCACCCCCCCATCTTCCTTGTCACTCCCAAGGGCTGGATCACCCATGGGGGCCAGGCCACTCCAGCACTCTCAGCTTCATAGGCTCTTAAATCTGGGTGCGTCTCAGTTCTCCACCCGATGACAGGTTCAGGGATGCACGAGGCTGGAAGGAAGCCAGGAAGGAAAACGGTTGCATGAAAGACCCACCTGGAGGAGCCTTGAGCCCACGACAGAGATGAGCTCTGAGCTCCTCAGGAAGGCAGCAAGAGGTGCCTCGGAAGCTCCGAGATTCACAACAAAGGCTTCGCTGGAGGGAAACTGGTGTCTCCGTGCCAAAGCCAGACCCCTGTACCACAGTCAAAAGTGGGGTCGTGTTTTCCCGGAGACCTCAGCCCTGCTGGGAGCTGGGCTCTGACACACACACACACACACACACACACACACACACACACACACACACACACAGGTGATGGTCCGGCAGCCTCCGGACGCGGCCAGGACCACAAGCTGGCATGGCTGCCCCTGCACAGGGAGCCCGCCGTATTGTCTCGGGTGCCATCTGGGGGCAGGCGACGGCTACATAGTAAGGGCCCTGCATTTGGCCCCTGGAAGATGCACCAGGTAAGCTCCTGCCTCTGAACCCAGGTGGACCCTTGGAACAAAAACCCACCACCCTGCACATACCGCACACCTCAGGCCTCTCCCACCCCTGCCTGAGACCCCTTGGGAGTCCCAGGGCCCCCAAGCTGTCCCCCTACTGACCACCCAGCTCTGCCCGATGGGAGCAAAGAGGAGAGGGCTGCTCTCCCAGGTCAGAGGCCCAGGAAGGCGCCTGCCACCTCCCCGGGGCTTGTCCACTGGCCACTTGCTTCCTTCCCCCGTGACGTCAGGACTCACTCCCTCTGTGAGGCCCCCAGGGTCCGCCGGCTCCAGGGGCTCTGACGACGAGGGGTGTGATGAGCCCCACACAGGCCCTCCACGCTGGGGCCCTGAACGGTGCCCCCTCCCGCTGCACTGGGGATTAGAAAGGTAGGCCGCGGTCAGGGCTCAGCGTGTCCCCTGGCAGCTCTGACCCATTCATTAGTGTCTATAATGAATCGCCCAAACACAGAGGCTTTAAGCAGTCGACACACATTTATTCTTACAGGTCAGGGGGCAGAAGCACAAAACGGGTCCCTCAGGAGAGACTCACGGTCTCTCAGGCTGAGCTCCTCTGGGGTCTCTTCCAGCCTCTGCTGCGTGTCGTTCAGTCAGAAAGTCGTGCCCGACTCTTTGCAACCCCATGAGCATGAAGGACAGGGCAGGCCCCCTGTCCTTCACCATCTCCTGGAGTTTGATCAAATTAATGTCCATTGAGTCGGGGATGCCATGCAGCAATCTCACCCTCTGTCGTCCCCTTCTCCTCCTACCCTCAATCTTTCCCTCATCAGGGTCTTTTCCAATGAGTCAGTTCTTTGCATCAGGTGCCAAAGTACTGGAGCTCTAGCATCAGTCCTTCCAATGAATATCCAGGCTTGATTTCCTTTAGGATTGACTGGCTTGATCGCCTTGCAGTCCAACAGACTATCCTTGCAGTCCAACAGACTCTCAAGAGTCTTCTCCAGCACCACAGCTTCAAAGCATCCATTCTTTGGTGCTCAGCCTTCTTTGTGGTCCGGCTCTCACATCCATCCATGACTGCTGGAGAAACTATGGCGTTGACTACACTGATCTTTGTCAGCAAAGTGATGTCTCTGCTTTTTAATACACTGTCTAGGTTTGCTACAGCTTTCCTTTCACAGAGCAAGCGTCTTTTAATTTCATGGCTTGTAGTCACTGGCCACAGTGGTTTTGGAGCCCACCCTAAAAAAAAAAGCTATCACTGCTTCGACTTTTTCCCCTTCTATTTGCCATCCAGTGATGGGACTGGATGCCATGATCTTAGATTTTTGAATGAGATGTGTATAAGAGACAGTCCCTGCCCTGCTCGAGGCCCTCTAGACAGCGACTCCCCCCACCACCACCACTGTGTCCTCTCTTTCCTGCCGTGGCCCTACTCCTGAAATGCCCCCCTCCCTCGCTGCCCAGTTCATCTCCTGCCCACCCCCCCATCTTCCTTGTCACTCCCAAGGGCTGGATCACCCATGGGGGCCAGGCCACTCCAGCACTCTCAGCTTCATAGGCTCTTAAATCTGGGTGCGTCTCAGTTCTCCACCCGATGACAGGTTCAGGGATGCACGAGGCTGGAAGGAAGCCAGGAAGGAAAACGGTTGCATGAAAGACCCACCTGGAGGAGCCTTGAGCCCACGACAGAGATGAGCTCTGAGCTCCTCAGGAAGGCAGCAAGAGGTGCCTCGGAAGCTCCGAGATTCACAACAAAGGCTTCGCTGGAGGGAAACTGGTGTCTCCGTGCCAAAGCCAGACCCCTGTACCACAGTCAAAAGTGGGGTCGTGTTTTCCCGGAGACCTCAGCCCTGCTGGGAGCTGGGCTCTGACACACACACACACACACACACACACACACACACACACACACACACACACAGGTGATGGTCCGGCAGCCTCCGGACGCGGCCAGGACCACAAGCTGGCATGGCTGCCCCTGCACAGGGAGCCCGCCGTGTTGTCTCGGGTGCCATCTGGGGGCAGGCGACGGCTACATAGTAAGGGCCCTGCATTTGGCCCCTGGAAGATGCACCAGGTAAGCTCCTGCCTCTGAACCCAGGTGGACCCTTGGAACAAAAACCCACCACCCTGCACATACCGCACACCTCAGGCCTCTCCCACCCCTGCCTGAGACCCCTTGGGAGTCCCAGGGCCCCCAAGCTGTCCCCCTACTGACCACCCAGCTCTGCCCGATGGGAGCAAAGAGGAGAGGGCTGCTCTCCCAGGTCAGAGGCCCAGGAAGGCGCCTGCCACCTCCCCGGGGCTTGTCCACTGGCCACTTGCTTCCTTCCCCCGTGACGTCAGGACTCACTCCCTCTGTGAGGCCCCCAGGGTCCGCCGGCTCCAGGGGCTCTGACGACGAGGGGTGTGATGAGCCCCACACAGGCCCTCCACGCTGGGGCCCTGAACGGTGCCCCCTCCCGCTGCACTGGGGATTAGAAAGGTAGGCCGCGGTCAGGGCTCAGCGTGTCCCCTGGCAGCTCTGACCCATTCATTAGTGTCTATAATGAATCGCCCAAACACAGAGGCTTTAAGCAGTCGACACACATTTATTCTTACAGGTCAGGGGGCAGAAGCACAAAACGGGTCCCTCAGGAGAGACTCACGGTCTCTCAGGCTGAGCTCCTCTGGGGTCTCTTCCAGCCTCTGCTGCGTGTCGTTCAGTCAGAAAGTCGTGCCCGACTCTTTGCAACCCCATGAGCATGAAGGACAGGGCAGGCCCCCTGTCCTTCACCATCTCCTGGAGTTTGATCAAATTAATGTCCATTGAGTCGGGGATGCCATGCAGCAATCTCACCCTCTGTCGTCCCCTTCTCCTCCTACCCTCAATCTTTCCCTCATCAGGGTCTTTTCCAATGAGTCAGTTCTTTGCATCAGGTGCCAAAGTACTGGAGCTCTAGCATCAGTCCTTCCAATGAATATCCAGGCTTGATTTCCTTTAGGATTGACTGGCTTGATCGCCTTGCAGTCCAACAGACTATCCTTGCAGTCCAACAGACTCTCAAGAGTCTTCTCCAGCACCACAGCTTCAAAGCATCCATTCTTTGGTGCTCAGCCTTCTTTGTGGTCCGGCTCTCACATCCATCCATGACTGCTGGAGAAACTATGGCGTTGACTACACTGATCTTTGTCAGCAAAGTGATGTCTCTGCTTTTTAATACACTGTCTAGGTTTGCTACAGCTTTCCTTTCACAGAGCAAGCGTCTTTTAATTTCATGGCTTGTAGTCACTGGCCACAGTGGTTTTGGAGCCCACCCTAAAAAAAAAAGCTATCACTGCTTCGACTTTTTCCCCTTCTATTTGCCATCCAGTGATGGGACTGGATGCCATGATCTTAGATTTTTGAATGTTAAGTTTTAAGCCAGTTTTTTCACTCTCCTCGTTCACCCTCATGAAGAGGCTCTTTAGCTCCTCTTCACTTTCTGCCATTAAAGTGGCATCATCTGCATATCTCAGGTTATTGATATTTCTCCCAATAATCTTAATTCCAGCTTGTGATTCATTCAGCCCAGAATGTCACATGGTGCACTCTGCATATAAGTTAAATAAGCAGAGTGACAATATACAGAGTGACAATATACAGTCCTTTCCCAATTTGGAGCCGGTCCATTGTTCCATGTCCGGTTCTAACTGTTGCTTCTTGACCTGCATACAGGTTTCTCAGAAGGCAGGTGAGATGGCCCCGTACTCCCATCTCTTTAATAAGAATTTTCTACAGTTTGTTGTGACCCACACAGTCAAAGGCTTTGGTGTAGTCAATGAAGCAGAAGTATTAAATTATGTCCTTTGGGAATTCCCTTGCTTTCTCTATGAGCCAGTGGATGTTGGCAATTTGATCTCTGGTTCCTCTGCTTTTTCTAATTCCAGCTTGTACATCTGGAAGTTCTCGGTTCACATACTGCTGAGGCTAGCTTGAAGTACTAGGAAGCATTACTATGAACAAAAAGCTAGTGGAGGTGATGGAATTCCAGCTGAGCTATTTAAAATCCTCACAGATGATGCTTTTAAAGTGCTGCACTCGAGAAGTGAAAGTCGCTCAGGCGTGTCCGACTCTTTGCAACCCCGTGGACTATACAGTCCATGGAATTCTCTAGGCCAGAATGCTGGAGTGGGTAGCCTTTCCCTCCTCCAGGGGATCTTCCCAACCCAGGGGCTGAACCCAGGTCTCCAGCGTTGCCAGCGGGTTCTTCACCAGCTGAGCCCCAGGGAAGCCCATATTGCTGCACTCAGTATGTCAGCAACTTTGAAACCTCAGCAGCGGCCACAGGACTGGAAACGGTCAGTTCTTGTTGGGTTGATCAGTGTCAGCGTCCAGTCCCAAAGAAGGGCAGTTCCAAAGGCCCTTCAAGCTGTCAGACAATTGTGCTCGTGCTCGGAAAGCTGGGCCCAGAATCCTGCAAGCTGGGCTTCAGCAGCTGTGAGCCGAGACCCGAAGGCTCCCAGCGCCCAGGTGAGCCCAGTCCTCAGCTCAGCCTTTCCCCTCTGCTTCAAAGCCGCAGCAGCTTCTCACCTCTCTCCTTTCCCCTTTGACCTCTGCCCCCATCTCACCCCTCGAGGAGGTGTTATAGCGCCGCATTCCAGGAAACAAACTCACTCGAGACAATGCAGATAGTGGAGCACAGTGTATGACACCAGCGGCCCGAGGCAGAGTCTCCTCTCAGCCAAGGACCCCGCCCAGCATTTGTGAAAATCTTATACCCCGTGTGTACGTGTCTGAACCCACCACCCCAATTTCCTTGAGACTTACATAAGACACAGAAAGGGTAAATACAGTCGCAATAACCCTACCACTCTAGTGTTAGGTGGTCAAAGAGCTAATAATCAGTAAGCCTGCAGTCACACTCCGATAGATACAGAAAGAATCTATGGCCTGTCCGGAGGCAGGGGCGACTAGCGCATGCTTTCGCTCGGGCGGTGAGTGGCCGGGATGTGATCCTCAGGGTCCCCTGTCCAGAGGGGGCCTTGGCCTTCTACTGTAGCTTTCCCAGGCAGTAAACACGGAGTTCAGAGTCCACTGGAGAGACGGCCGAGCATGAGCAGCATGAACAGTCCTAAGCTGCGGTCCAGGCCCTGTGAATCCCGTCTTTAGAGGCTCCAGGTCCATCAGACCTGCCATTGCCCACTTCAGAGGTGTCAGCTACAAACTGGCACGTGCCATGGGCACTGGCCATCTGCTTCTACAAGGATTAAAGCCCACGCCGCCGCAGCTGCCGACCGTCAACACCCGCCGAAAGGAGCTCAGGGCGGAAAGCAGAAAGGAGGCCCTCTGTGCTGGGAGCAGGGTCGGGGGACTGGCAGGCAGGTCTTCAGAGAGGCAGACATTCTCAGGAGCTGATTTTATGAGCCCAGTTCTTGTATGTCCTCATATCTAGAAAAGCACCAAAAATCTCCCTGGTGATGACTGTTCCTTGTGCCTAGCAAAAGCTTCACAAGACTAGTAGAAATCTTCCGGAAAGATATGTGCTTGGCTGCATGTCTTTCCCCTTCAACAAAATCACACACATCCTGCCCTTTCTCCCCCTGCCTCTCCGGGGCAGTTTCTCAGAGCTGTCTGAAGGGCTGTGCCCTGGGCTGCAGTCCTGATTGTCCCAGATAAAACTTGCTACTCTCATGCTGTGCTTTTTTTTTTTAAGTTGACAGAGGGCACATTGGCCAAGTTCAGACCCACCAGGCTTGCCCTGCTCGGCCAAGCGCTGGCGCAGCCTCTGCGGACTGAAGGCCCCAGAGCACTGGGTTGAGCTGTCCCAACTCACGGCCCCTGGAGGAACAGAGAAGATGGTCAAGTCAGAAGAGGGGGCTTGGCCTGGCCCTGCCCTGCCTGGCTGAGCCACTCTGGGCAGCACCCTTGGCCCGGGCCTGCTTGCTGAGGCCAAGGCTGGGNTTGGCCGGGATGTGATCCTCAGGGTCCCCTGTCCAGAGGGGGCCTTGGCCTTCTACTGTAGCTTTCCCAGGCAGTAAACACGGAGTTCAGAGTCCACTGGAGAGACGGCCGAGCATGAGCAGCATGAACAGTCCTAAGCTGCGGTCCAGGCCCTGTGAATCCCGTCTTTAGAGGCTCCAGGTCCATCAGACCTGCCATTGCCCACTTCAGAGGTGTCAGCTACAAACTGGCACGTGCCATGGGCACTGGCCATCTGCTTCTACAAGGATTAAAGCCCACGCCGCCGCAGCTGCCGACCGTCAACACCCGCCGAAAGGAGCTCAGGGTGGAAAGCAGAAAGGAGGCCCTCTGTGCTGGGAGCAGGGTCGGGGGACTGGCAGGCAGGTCTTCAGAGAGGCAGACATTCTCAGGAGCTGATTTTATGAGCCCAGTTCTTGTATGTCCTCATATCTAGAAAAGCACCAAAAATCTCCCTGGTGATGACTGTTCCTTGTGCCTAGCAAAAGCTTCACAAGACTAGTAGAAATCTTCCGGAAAGATATGTGCTTGGCTGCATGTCTTTCCCCTTCAACAAAATCACACACATCCTGCCCTTTCTCCCCCTGCCTGTCCGGGGCAGTTTCTCAGAGCTGTCTGAAGGGATGTGCCCTGGGCTGCAGTCCTGATTGTCCCAGATAAAACTTGCTACTCTCATGCTGTGCTTTTTTTTTTTAAGTTGACAGAGGGCACATTGGCCAAGTTCAGACCCACCAGGCTTGCCCTGCTCGGCCAAGCGCTGGCGCAGCCTCTGCGGACTGAAGGCCCCAGAGCACTGGGTTGAGCTGTCCCAACTCACGGCCCCTGGAGGAACAGAGAAGATGGTCAAGTCAGAAGAGGGGGCTTGGCCTGGCCCTGCCCTGCCTGGCTGAGCCACTCTGGGCAGCACCCTTGGCCCGGGCCTGCTTGCTGAGGCCAAGGCTGGGAGAGGCGATTGAGTTGGGTGGGGGAGGGGGGTTGTGACTTCCTCCACTGCCGAAAAGCAGAGCCTAGAATAGCCTCTGCCTGGGGGTGGGGAGGGGAGGGGACTGCTGGGGCCCTGGGGGACNGTCCAGTCCCAAAGAAGGGCAGTTCCAAAGGCCCTTCAAGCTGTCAGACAATTGTGCTCGTGCTCGGAAAGCTGGGCCCAGAATCCTGCAAGCTGGGCTTCAGCAGCTGTGAGCCGAGACCCGAAGGCTCCCAGCGCCCAGGTGAGCCCAGTCCTCAGCTCAGCCTTTCCCCTCTGCTTCAAAGCCGCAGCAGCTTCTCACCTCTCTCCTTTCCCCTTTGATCTCTGCCCCCATCTCACCCCTCGAGGAGGTGTTATAGCGCCGCATTCCAGGAAACAAACTCACTCGAGACAATGCAGATAGTGGAGCACAGTGTATGACACCAGAGAGGCAGAGTCTCCTCTCAGCCAAGGACCCCGCCCAGCATTTGTGAAAATCTTATACCCCGTGTGTACGTGTCTGAACCCACCACCCCAATTTCCTTGAGACTTACATAAGACACAGAAAGGGTAAATACAGTCGCAATAACCCTACCACTCTAGTGTTAGGTGGTCAAAGAGCTAATAATCAGTAAGCCTGCAGTCACACTCCGATAGATACAGAAAGAATCTATGGCCTGTCCGGAGGCAGGGGCGACTAGCGCATGCTTTCGCTCGGGCGGTGAGTGGCCGGGATGTGATCCTCAGGGTCCCCTGTCCAGAGGGGGCCTTGGCCTTCTACTGTAGCTTTCCCAGGCAGTAAACACGGAGTTCAGAGTCCACTGGAGAGACGGCCGAGCATGAGCAGCATGAACAGTCCTAAGCTGCGGTCCAGGCCCTGTGAATCCCGTCTTTAGAGGCTCCAGGTCCATCAGACCTGCCATTGCCCACTTCAGAGGTGTCAGCTACAAACTGGCACGTGCCATGGGCACTGGCCATCTGCTTCTACAAGGATTAAAGCCCACGCCGCCGCAGCTGCCGACCGTCAACACCCGCCGAAAGGAGCTCAGGGCGGAAAGCAGAAAGGAGGCCCTCTGTGCTGGGAGCAGGGTCGGGGGACTGGCAGGCAGGTCTTCAGAGAGGCAGACATTCTCAGGAGCTGATTTTATGAGCCCAGTTCTTGTATGTCCTCATATCTAGAAAAGCACCAAAAATCTCCCTGGTGATGACTGTTCCTTGTGCCTAGCAAAAGCTTCACAAGACTAGTAGAAATCTTCCGGAAAGATATGTGCTTGGCTGCATGTCTTTCCCCTTCAACAAAATCACACACATCCTGCCCTTTCTCCCCCTGCCTCTCCGGGGCAGTTTCTCAGAGCTGTCTGAAGGGCTGTGCCCTGGGCTGCAGTCCTGATTGTCCCAGATAAAACTTGCTACTCTCATGCTGTGCTTTTTTTTTTTAAGTTGACAGAGGGCACATTGGCCAAGTTCAGACCCACCAGGCTTGCCCTGCTCGGCCAAGCGCTGGCGCAGCCTCTGCGGACTGAAGGCCCCAGAGCACTGGGTTGAGCTGTCCCAACTCACGGCCCCTGGAGGAACAGAGAAGATGGTCAAGTCAGAAGAGGGGGCTTGGCCTGGCCCTGCCCTGCCTGGCTGAGCCACTCTGGGCAGCACCCTTGGCCCGGGCCTGCTTGCTGAGGCCAAGGCTGGGAGAGGCGATTGAGTTGGGTGGGGGAGGGGGGTTGTGACTTCCTCCACTGCCGAAAAGCAGAGCCTAGAATAGCCTCTGGCTGGGGGTGGGGAGGGGAGGGGACTGCTGGGGCCCTGGGGGACGTCTGGGAGTTTCTACTGAGCTGAGCTGGGTGACTCTCCCGACCGCCCAACCCCCTGCAAGTCGATGAGAGAGCGCAACCCTGGCGAAACCTGGGCAGGGCATACGTCTCCTTCACCCCGCAGTGTTCACCGAGCCCAGCAGCCACGGGGAGGGACGAGGTCCCTGTGTCTGGTGGGAAACCCAGACCCCCACACCCAGCACAAAGGCCTAAACCCAGGTTTCCAGCCGCTTCAAAATTATAGCAGCCGTGCGCTCCGGGTCGGTGACCAGGACTCCGAGAGATGAAGCCCACATCTCTCAGAGCACGCTCTCCTCCGCCTGGTCAGGCGCAGGGTCCCCGGCCCAGTCTGTGGCTGTGGCGGCATCGTCAGCCTCCTCCCTGCAGCTCCTGAGTAGGGCGCGTGGGAGGAGCGGGCCAGGCCTCCAGAGCCCCTGGCGACACACACAGGAGCATCACCCGCCAGCACCCGCGGGCCAGGCAGGAGCCTTTGAGAGGCTTCAAGGGGCCGCACCCCCCGCCCTGGGGCAGCCAGGGATCCCCTGCTTCTGTGAGGTTACCCAGAGGGATCGCACGTGGGTCTCGGGGACACAAGTGCAGTGATGTGACAGAGGGTAGTGGGTCCTGGCAGGCCCGGTCTTTGGACTCGTTTTTCTGAAAAGCCAGTTGGTCACCTGGGGTCACAGCAAAGCTAATCCTGTTTGGCCAGGAGTCTCCCAGTGACGGCTTCCCCCAGAACATCGGGCCCAGTGGGGGCTCCAGGGGGTAGACTGGCCTCCTGTGTTTCCCCTACAGGCCCAGCTCATACCCAAGTCCTGACAAGTCCGTGATTTGGCAAATTAATTCCTGTAGGAGGGCAGTAGGTTGACAGTGTGTGTGTGTTTCTGCTGAACAGCAAAGTGAATCAGTTACGCATGTACGTCTCCAGCTCTCTTAAGATTCTACCCCCATATAGGTCACTACAGAGGACCAGGTAGAGTTTCCTGTGCTGTGCAGAAAGTCATTCAGTTCAGCTCAGTCGTGTCTGACTCTTTGTGACCCCATGGACTGCAGCACGCCAGGCTCCCCTGTCCATCACCAACTCTTGGAGCTTATTCAAACTCATGTCCATCAAGTCCGTGATGCCATCCAACCATCTCACCCTATGCCATCCCCTTCTCCTCCCGCCTTCAATCTTTCCACTAGAGATTTTCAGCATACACTAGAGAAGGGAATGGCAAACCACTTCGGTATTCTTGCCTTGAGAACCCCATGAACCGTATGGAAAGCCCTTATTAGTTATCTACTTTATATATAGTAGCGCACGCACCTCAGCCCCAATCTGGCAATTTATCCCCCCCCCCCCCCGCCACTTGGTAGCCGTAAGTTTGTTTTCTACATCTGCGACTCTATTTCTGTTTTGTAAACAAGTTCATTTATACCACGTTTTTAGATTCTGCACATAAGTGACAAACCCACAGCAAACACGCTCAACAGTGAAAAGTTGAAAGCGTTTCCTCTGAGATCAGAAACAAGACAAGGATGTCCACTGACTCCATCTTTACTCAACACAGCTCTGGAATTCCTAGCCATGGCAGTCAGAGAAGAGAAAGAAATTAAGGAATCCAAGTTGGAAAAGAGGGAGTAAGACTGTCACTGTTTGCAAATGACATGGCACTTATACACAGAAAATCCTAGAGATGCTCCCAGTTAACTACCAGAGCTCATCGGCGAGTGTGCTGCAGGACACAAAATCAATACCCAGAAATCTCCTGCATTCCTATAGACTGACAACACAAGATCAGAAAGAGAAATCAAGGAAGCCAGCCCGTTTACCATCGCATCAAAAAGGGTGAAATACTTAGGAATAAGTCTACCTAAGGAGGCAAAGACCTGCACTCAGAAAACCATAAAATAGAAATCAAAGACGACACACAGAGAGGGGGATACCACGCTCTTGGATTAGAAGAATCAACAGTGTGACGATGGCTATCCTACCCGAAGCAACCCATAGATTCAGTACAACCCCTGCCACACTCCCAAAGGCATTTTTCACAGAATTAACTAGAACCAAAAGTTTTACAAGTTGCAGGGAAACAAGAAAGACCCTAAAGAGCCAAAGCAAGCCTGAGAGAGATAAATGGAGCTGGAAGTCAGGCTCCCTGAGTTCAGACTGTGTGTACAAAGCTGGCGTGACTTTTAACAGCGGGGGCGCAGGGAGGGTGGGTGCAGTGGGCTTCCCTGGTGGCTCAGCTGGTAAAGAATCCTCCTGCAGTGCAGGAGACCTGGGTCTGATCCCTAGGCTGGGAAGATCCCTTGGAGAAGGGAAAGGCTACCCACTCCAGTATTCTGGCCTTGAAAATTCCAAGGACCGTATAGTCCATGGGGTCGCAAAGAGTCGGACACGACTGAGCGACTTCCAATCCTGGAAACGTCCCAGTGTGGACGATGAACTCGGGTTGTCCGAGCTCAGGGTCACCGTTTGCTGAGTGACTGACTGACGCTCCTTCTCATGGGTTAAAATGTGGGGCCCGAGGCCAGGACCAGGCCCCGCGGTCAGCCGGCAGGCCCCGTGCAGCCCCATCGAGGGTGCAGCCCCCGTGGGGTTCCTGGGCCCTGTGGGCCTTGACTGGAGCCACCCCTCCCAGCCCGTGAGAGGCCTGGGTGCAGCCCTACCCGTTTCCCACCCAGTGGCAGATCCGCCTGTGTGGAAGTCTGCTCTTGTCCCCAGGGAACCTGGCAAGACTCAGGGAGAATGCCTCCGGGCGGCCACAGATCAGGGGCCAGGGGGCCCACTCCCAGGAAAGAGCAGTTGATGGTCAGCACGACCCAGCTGGGCACCAACGCCTGCTTCCACACAGGCCACCCCCTCAGGGGGACACTCCTTTCCTGTGGCCACATCACGGCCCCCCAGCTCCCTCCTGCTCCCCAGCTCCTGGCCTGGGGACCTCTTTCCCCCCCGGGGACATCAGGGCTGGCGTCCACGGAGCACCTCGTGCCCGGGACAGTGCCGGCCACCAGTGCCTGCACCCCTTCTCCAGTCTCACCAGGACGGGCCACTCCTGCCCGCCCAGCGCCCGGCCTCCTAGGAACACATCGAGGGAGGAGGGAGAAGCCTAGGCCAGACCCCCGGTGGGCTCCCTAAGGAGGGCAGAAAGGCTGCCGTGGGCATGCCAAGAGCAGCTCTCTGAGAGACGCGGGACCCCAGACCACCTGTGAGCCACCCGCGGCGTCTCTGCTCACACGGGCCACCAGCCCAGCGCTAGTGTGGATGAGGGTGAGTGGGTGAGGCCCGGGCAGACCAGCACCCATGTGGGTGAGGACCGGGTGAACCAGGGCAAGTAGGTGAAGCCTGGATAGACCAGGGCCCATGTGGGTGAGGCCTGGATGGACCAGGGCCCATGTGGGTGAGGCCCAGGTGGACAGGGCAAATGGGTGAGGCCCGGGCGGACCAGGGCCCGTGTGGGTGAGGCGCGGGTGGACCAGGGCCCATGTGGGTGAGGCGCGGGTGGACCAGGGCCCATGTGGGTGAGGCGCGGGTGGACCAGGGCCCGTGTGGGTGAGGCGCGGGTGGACCAGGGCCCATGTGGGTGAGGCGCGGGTGGAAAAGGCGAGTGGGTGAGGCCCATGTGGGTGAGACCCGGGTGGACAGGGCGAGTGGGTAAGGCCCGGGTGGACCGGGGCCCATGTGGGTGAGGCCCGGGTGGACCAGCACCCGGGTGAGGCCCACTGGACCAGGGTGACTGGGTGAGACCCAAGTGGAGCAGGGTGCGTGGGTGAGGGCCGAGTGGAGCAGGGTGCGTGGGTGAGGCCCGAGTGGACCAGGGTGCGTGGGTGAGGCCCACTGGACCAGGGTGCGTGGGTGAGGCCCGAGTGGAGCAGGTGCGTGGGTGAGGCCCGAGTGGAGCAGGGTGCGTGGGTGAGGCCCGAGTGGAGCAGGGTGCGTGGGTGAGGCCCGAGTGGAGCAGGGTGACTGGGTGAGGCCCGAGTGGAGCAGGGTGCGTGGGTGAGGCCCGAGTGGACCGGGGCCTGGAGGAAAGCCCCGGCTCAGCAGTGATGTCTTGAGTGCCCACTGCGTGCAGGGACCTCGGCGATGGCAAAGCAGCCCTGTTAGGGGCTCCTGACTGGGGACAGGGGCCACGGGACAGCGTGTGGAGGGTGAGGGGTGCCCTGGAGAAACAGGCCGGGGATGGCCAGGCGCCCCACCAGGCTGTCCCAGGGGCCACAGCTGAGGCCGGAGGCGGCCAGGGGCCAGGACAGCCCGATTCTGGGTTGGGGGCTGGGGGCCAGGGACCCCTCTGTGCACCTGGCCTGGTGACAGTGGAACCTCGCTCCCTGGGGGCCCGGGAGGGATGGTCAAGTGGAAAATGGACGTTTGCGGGTCTCTGGGGTTGACAGTTGTCACCGTGGGCATTGGGCTGTTTGGGTCCAGCAGCCTCAGGCCAGCACCCCTGGGGCTCCCCACAGGCCCCGCACCCTCACCCCCACGCAGCTGGCCTGGCGAAACCAAGAGGCCCTAACACCCGAAACAGCCTGGAAACCCCGACCAACCAGCCCCGCCATGGCAGCAGGTGCCTCCCTCTCCCCAGGGTGGGGGGAGGGGTGGCTCCAGTTCTGGAAGCTTCCACCAGCCCAGGTGGAGAAGGGCCTGCAGCCCAGCACCCAGGCAGCCCAGGCACCTGTGTCCAGGCCTGGCCGCCTGAGACCACGTCCGTCAGGAGCGGCATCTTCTGCCCCACGATCCTGTGTCTGGGATCCTGGAGGTCGTGGCCCCTCTCTGGGCCCCAGGAGCCCATCTAAGTGCCGGGCTCAGAGCTGAGGCTGCCGCGGGACACAGAGGAGCTGGGGCTGGCCTGAGGCACCGCGGTCACACTTCCCCTGGCGCCCCTCACTTGGGACTCTTTGTGGGGAGGGACTGAGCCAAGTATGGGGAGGGGGAGAGAGACAGGGACCCTCCCGATCGCTGCCCTGGGAGCGCTGGTGCATCTGGAGTAACAACGAGGTGACTCGAAGCACAGCTGTTCCCCACGAGGCCTCACAGGGTCCTTCTCCAGGGGACAGGGCCTCAGATGGGCCAGGCACTCATCCACCCGTCCATCCAACCATCACCCTTCCCTCCATCCATCTGAAAGCTTCCCTGAGGCCTCCCCGGGGGCCAGCCTGCATGCGGCTCCCAGCTGCTCATCCCAGGCCAGTCAGGCCCGGCACAGTCAAGGCCAAAGTCAGACCTGGAAGGTGACTGCTTCACCATGGGAGGAGGGGGCTGTGGACAGGGCGCCCCATGCCCTGCCCAGCCTGCCCCCTGTGCTCGGCCGAGATGCTGAGGACAACACGGGGGCAGGAGGTGGAACAGACAGGCCAGCGTGAGGAGGTTAGCTACCCCCCCAGCTGTGGGTGAGCAGACTGCCCACCCCACCCCAGTTACAGGCTTCCCTGGTGCCCCCTGACCTCCTCGCCTTCCCATCTGGCTCCAATCAGAGAGGTCCTGGGACATTCCAGGGCTCCGTGGTCCTCACGGGAGTCAAAGGTGGGGAGCAAGTACCCAGCATGTTCTCCTGAGCCCACCCCCAAACACAAACACACAAAAATCCCTCCGCCGGAGGGACTTCACCAGCTTGTTCTCAGGGGAGCTGCCGGGGGTCCCCCAGCCCCGGGAAGCCAGGGGCCAGGCCTGTTAAGTCCACAGCCATAGCACCACGTCAGCTGACACAGAGAGACACAGCGTCTGGCGGACAGGTGCCCCCACCCGCGAGCCTGGGGAGTGTGGCCCTCGCCAGTCCAGCCGCGGTCGGTCGGCTCATCAACCGCTGTCCACTCCCAGCACCCTGCCCTCCCCTGTGGGCCCAGCTCAGGTCCTGGGGATGAAGCTAAGTCACGGAGCTTCATCCCTGCCCAGCTGGGAGCTCATGGAGCCATCAAGGAATGCTTCTTCCCTCCGTCAGGAAACATTAGTGGGGAAGACAAGAGCCAGGGGGTTCTGGGGTCCTGGGGAATCAGATGAGGGGGTCTGGGAGCAGCAGCTTCAAAAACCCCAAAACAAAGCCCAGGAGCTGGACTCCCAGGGCTGAGGGGCGGAGGGAAGGAGGGCCTCCTGGGGGTTGGCATGAGCAAAGGCACCCAGGTTGGGGCTGAGCACCCCTTGGCTGGCACACACGCCCCACTGAAGCACCCTTCCCCCTCAGAGACCCCGGGCTCCCATCTCCCGCCTGGCCTGCCATCCTCCTCACCACCCAGAAATCCCTGCGTGCAGTGCCATGTGGCTGGGCCCTGCCCTGGGGAGGAAGGAGATCCAGACAGACAGGATGCCAGGGCAGAGAGGGGCGAGCAGAGGGTGCTGGGAGGGGGCCCAGGGAGGCCTGGGGGTGGGGCGGCAGGAGTTCTCCAGGGTGGTCGCTGTGCTGTGCTTGGTAACCACAGAGGCCCCGGGTGTCCCAGGCCTTGGAGCCCAGCAGACGGGCTCAAAGGACCCAAAGGCCGGGCCCTGACCAGACCTGCGGGCCGGGAAGGCAGCTGCGCCCTGAGGCCCCTGAGCGGCCCCTGTCCCGAACCATCTCTGAAACGTAGGACACGCGCTCCCGGCGGAGCCACTCACACCTCCTGGGAGCTCTCAGCAAGCTCATCACTCCATCTCACAGGGAGGGAAACCGAGGCCCAGAGCACGAACACCCCAGCGAGCGGGTCAGAGCCAGCCCCTGGGGTACCCCCGCCCGGCCTGGGGCCTCCCCTCTGTGGGGTGGGAAATTGAGGCCACACAGGGGCTCCATGAGGGCTGCCTTCTGCCAGGCCCTGGACACCACGTGGGTGACCTCTGCCTCCATCATCTAGCCCTGGGGGCAGAGGGGTGGCCCAAGGGTGGACCCCCTGGCCACCCCCTACCCCATGGCTGGGAGGAGCTGGCAGCTGGTGGCCAAGGGCCTGGAGGAGCCCAGACCCCAGGGTGGCAGGGGGGTCCCCCACACACAGCCCTTCTCAGCCTTGACCTGGGGCCACTTGCCTTCCTCTAAGTTCAGTTCCCTCTCTCCATCTGCACAAGGTTGTGGCAGGGGCTGGGGCGGGGGGGCCGCCGCTAGCAAGTCTCCCCTGAAGGGGGGCATGCCTGTGATGTGCTTGGAACCCAGCGACCCTCACCCACCCCAGTCACTGTGTTCCCTCCTGGGCTCCTTGTCCAGGGCCTGCCTCTGCCATGCTGTGTGACCCTGGGCAAAACGCTTCCCCTCTCTGGGCCTCAGCCTTCCCCTCTGCTAGGGGAGAAGCGGGTAGGGGGACTTGCAGGCCAGAAGCAGCAGGAAGACCCTTGGATTCCTGGATTAGGGAGCTGGGCAGCCAGGCCCTGGGCCTGAAGGGGCAGTGAGGCTGGAGGTGGGAGCAGGGAGGGGAGCGGGTGGGGTGGGGGCTCTGCCTGCAGCTGGCCGCACCTGGGAATCCCCAGGCTAAAGTTAACCCTGCGCTGGCTGAAACCAGAACTCTGGGTGCCAGCAGGGAGCCGCAAGGGGAAGAGAAACTGACCCGCGGTCGGCGGGGCGTGGGACGGGGACAAACAGCGCCAGGTGCGGCCGCGCGGCGGGACAGGCCAGTTTCAGGGCTAACGTCGGATGTTTGTGCAGCTCACAGGTGGGGATGTGCAGATCCCCCCTCTACCCCGGCCTCACCCAGCCCCCGACCATCCCTGGTCTGGGCCTGGTGCCCAGACCCCCTGGTGCCTAGACATCCCTGATGCCGCCCCCTAGCTGCCTCCTCAACATCCTTGCCATCCTGGGTCCTGGGATCCTGGAGGGCTGGACCGCAGGGGAATCTCAGAACTGGCTGGAGGTGGCCCCCTCGGTCAGCAGGGCCCCAGGGAGGGGGCAGCAGGGTCACCGAGCCCATCAGCACAGCAGGGAGGGGCTCTGGCCCTGGCGTCCCAGCCCCGGGACCCTCCTGGCTGCAGAGTGAGCCATGGGTGGGCGAGGGGGTGAACAGAGGCCTCCCTACTGACTGTGACTCCAAGGGGCCCCAGGGAGACGCAGTCCAGCCCTTCAGCAGGAAATGTACCCCTTGTCCATGGCCTGGGGACACACTGCCCTTTGGCCCAGCATCCCTGCTCCTGGGAGCTCCTCACCGGCCCAGGACCCAGGGAGAATGCGGTGCCCAGCNCAGCCCTTCAGCAGGAAATGTACCCCTTGTCCATGGCCTGGGGACACACTGCCCTTTGGCCCAGCATCCCTGCTCCTTGGAGCTCCTCACCGGCCCAGGACCCAGGGAGAATGCAGTGCCCAGCCCTGGGTCCCCACCAGCAGCACGTCCACACAGCCTAACGTCCACAGCCCCAAAGGGCTCTGGAGATGTGCCGTGGGTGGTTCCGCCGTAGGGGACAGGGACGAGGACAGGGGATGGGAGGCGGTCGTGTCTGAGTCCACCTTTGGGAAAAGGCCATGCCTGTCACAGAGGAAACACTGCCAGCGTCCACACCAACACACGGAGTGCCCCTGGAAACAAGACCGGGCGTTTACTCTCTTCCTTATGCGCCCCTGTCCTTCCCATTTCTCGAAGAACGTGACACTCTCAGCATCAGAAAACAAAGCCGTGGGGTGATTTACGATGAACGACCCTCTAAAAATGGTGTGGCAGAAGGTTTGAACGGCATCGTGAAAACATCCTCCCCAAGAGGTCACAAGACAAGACCCAGCGTATGTGGGCGTGGGTCTCTGTGTCCAGACGCCCATCCGTGTCCGCACCTCTTACCCGGGGCTACCCGGGCGGGTGGACGCGCCAGGAGCGGTGGCTTTCACTTGGCCCTTGCCACTTTCCTGACTTTTTTCTACAGTGACTATATGTTTGCTGTGTGGCTGTAAAGACACATGTTTTTAAGTGTTTTTGTTTTCACTTGTGCTATTTCAATTCACTTAACATTCAACAAATATTTATTGCTTACCTGCTACATCCATGACTGGCCGGGTGCAGGTCTGGGACTGACCACGCTGATGATGAGACAGAGAATCATCTCTCTTGATCGGTGGTCCAGGGTGGTGGGGGTGGGGTGGTTATTTGGAAAGAGGTCATGACAACGCTAAGATGGAGTCTCACTTCTAAGTCACAGGTCATGTCCAAACCCACGAAACTCTCTCACAGCCCCAGCTCCACACCCAGGCAGAAAGGCTATGAGCCCCTAAGAACAGACAGACGGTACTGCAGGGCTGCAGAATACCCACCAGCAGGCAGGGAGCAAAGAGGATTGGAGAAAAGCAGCCCCTTTCAGAAGCTCTGGTGGTTCAACGGTTAAGACCTTGCTGTCCAGCGCAGGGGGCGTGGGCTGGACGCCTGGTAGGGGAGCTAAGACCCACACGCCTCACGGCCAGACCACCAGAAAATAAGACAGGAACGGTGTTACAGCAAGTTCAATAAAGACTTTAAAAATGGTCCAGGTCCAAAAAGCTTTTTAAAAAAGAAAAGCAACCCATTTTAATACAGCTAAAAGCATAAGAGTGAGCGATTGCACACCAACAGTGTAAGTAATTTCTGCAGAGTTCAAAAAAAAAAGGACCAAAATAAAAAACCTTCCCACAAATAAAGTAGACTGGCCTGGGACAAAGTCCAGGATTGGCAGAACTTATAAAGGAAAGAGGCACTTTTTGAAGCAGACCAGAATAAGATTCACGAGGGTTTAACCAGTTCTCCGGTCAGGAAGAATTACGTGGTAAATGACAGCAGAGTCTGTGTAGGTGGGAAGACCTAGGCTGACAAACTTCTCTGCCACAGAGGTGACAATGCATCTCAGCAAGTCTCCCTCTCCCTGGGTCTGATCTGGTCAATGTTGGTGATATTAGAGGTCGCCTCACAGCTCCATCCTGAGGAACGCAGCAGAGGAGGTAACCACGCCCTTTCACAGAATACCTGGCTCAGTGAAGGAAAGAAACGGGTTAGCAAGAATTATTGGCAACTCACTCACACAGAGCTTGTTAATTCTAATCGTGTTACAGGAGCCGAAGGATCTTGTATAGACTGCCTTTCTTTTTCTTATACTCCTAGACACTCTATTTAGATCCTCCACTTAAGGGGCTTCCCTGGTGGCTCAGACAAGAAAGAACCTGCCTGCTATGCGGGAGACTCAGGTTTGATTCTTGGGTCAGGAAGATCCCCTGGAGGAGAGAATGGCTACCCACTCCAGTATTCTTGCCTGGAGAGTTCCATGGACAGAGGAGCCTGGCGGGCTGCAGTCCATGGGGTCATGAAGAGTCAGACCCAGCTGAGCAACGAACGTAACACACATAGTCACTGCCCGCGGGCGGTCCTGCAGGCGGCAGGCACACGTCTCGCTGTCCAGTCCATACTCTCTCCCCAGGAAAATGTGAGCGTGCAACCCAATTCCGTGAGTCTGGCACTGCGACTGCAAGTCCAAATGGGCAGGAAGTCAACAGCCATCCCTCCAGCCTGCCCGTCTCCTGCCTCAGCTCCTACTCCCCGACCCTCTCCACAAAGGAAGAGGCGCAGCCCCCTCCCTGGGCGTCTCACCCCCAGCCCAGTGCCTGACCCCTTCAAGGCTCTCAGTAAAGAGTTTGAATGAGCATAGGAAAGAAGGAAGGGAGATATGACGGGCAGGCAGAGGAGTGGACGGCTTGGTGGGTGCACAGCTGTGTGGGTGGCTGGGTGGGTGAGTGGATGAATGGATAGTTGGGTGGATGGGATAGTAGATGAATGATTGGTGGATATGTAGGTGGATGGGTAGATGTGTGGATGGATGGATGGATGGATGGATGAAGGATGTGAGAGTGGATGGGTCAGTGGATGCCCGGCTGGCTGGATGATTGATGGACATGGGGGTGGATGTGTCAATGGCTGGATGAGAGGGTGAACGGATGGAGAAATAGGTGAACGGCTGGTGGATACGTAGGTGGATGGGTAGGTGTGTGGTTAGACGGATGGATGCTGGCTGTGAGGGCGGATGGGTCAATGGTTGGATGTGTGGATGGATGGGTAGATGAGTGATGGGACTGGGGGATTCAGGAGCAGGTTAGCAGTCGGATGGGTGAATGGAGAGTTGAGCATGGGGGCAGGTCCTAATCCTGAAGAACACAGACCCTTAGCACCTGGCCGCTCTGTGGAAAGAGACTGAACTCAACATCCAGGTTCCAAACGCAGCTCTGGCCTGACCTGGTGTGACCCTGGCCATTTCCTTAGTGCCTCGAAGCCTTGTCCCCTTGCAGGCCAAGAGGACCCCAGCCCCTGCCCTGCCCACCTCACAGGCTGGCGGGAAGGACACACACGCGTGGAGATGCTCTGGAAACCTGAGGGACAGTTCAGGCACACTCAGCACTGCGAGGGCCTTTAAGGGAGTTGAGCCGACACCCCTGCACCCGACCCCGGGCTTGGATCCCATCTGCGGTGGGAAGAGCCTGCGCTGGGAGCCCAGACAGAGCTGGGTTGCAGTCCTGGCTCACACTTTTCCAAGTGTGTGACCTTGGGCAGATGACTGTCCTCCTCTGGAAGGTGGACATGATGACCGCTCAGGGCTGTGGGAGGATTCAGGGGGATCGTTCGGGAAGTCACTCAGCACAGCACCCACCAAGGGCACAGGGACGGATCTGGAGCCTCAGAGAAGAGGCCCAATCCCTCCTCTCGGCAGCAAGGAGCCCTGGAGACAGGGAGGTGTTTCAGGACACTGGCCAGGGGTTTGCGAAACCCCGAAGTGTGTCTGTGAAGATGTGTTTTGCGGGGGGACAGGTCCAGAGCTTCGAGCGGAAAACCGGCCATGGCCTGTGGAGGGCTAAGCGCGCTGACCTTTTCCAGAGTCGCCACTGAATTTGCTACAGTGTTGCTTCTGGTTTATGTTCTGTTTTTATCTTGCTTTTGGTTTTTGCTGCAAGGTTTGTGGGATCTTATCTCCTCAGCCAGGGACTGAACCCACAGCCCCTGCACTGGACGGTGAAGTCTCAACCACCAGACGGCCAGGGACGTCGCTCCCCTCACTGATCTAATCCAAGATTAGTGGAAAAACAGAGATTCAGAGCTCCCCCAGGACTCAGCAGGCCAGGAGAGAGCCAAGCACACAGGCGCTCCGTCCAGCACGGCGCCCTCCCTGCCCAGGAGCAGGGGCACCCCGCCCCCCAGGACGAGGGCGCGGCAGGAGGACCACAGGAGACCCGGTCAGATTCAGCTGTAGGATTGTGAGGAACTGCAACTTACTTTTTAAATCTGTCTCTCAAGGTTGTTACAAGAGGACTCTACCAGTAACTTAAAAGTTGAAAGGGACTTCCCAGGTGGCACTCGTGGGAAAGAACCCTCCGGCTGGTTTTAGGAGACTTAAGAGATGTGGGTTCGATCCCTGGGTCAGGAAGATTCCCCTGGAGGAGGAAATGGCAACCCACTTCAGTATTCTTGCCTGCAAAGCCTCACAGACAGAGGAGCCTGGCAGGCTACAGTCCCCGGGGTCGCACATAATCGGACATGACTGAATCGACTTAGCTTCAAGTTGAGACAGGAAGAGGTGGTGACTGGCGTTAAACATCTCACCCACGCTCCCAGGGGGCCTGCACTGCTCTGGTTCGTGAGCTGTGCTAAAATCAGCCCAACGAGAGGCCCAAATGGAGGGAAACTGAGTTTATCAAACACGGGTGTGATGCGGAGGAGATAATCCAGGAAGGGAATTGCCAAGCCCGTGACAGCCCCGTGTCCTGCTCGGGCCGTCCTGGCAGAGCGGTACAGGGCCCTCCAAGACCCTCCGAACTCCAGACCCAGCTGGGGGCAACAGGATGTGGCTGAGCTGCAAGGACGCTGGCGCGAGCCCCACGTCAGGGAGAATCACCGTGTTTGTTTTCTGAGTTTCTCTTAAAATAGCCTTTATGGGTCCTGGTCTTTGGTTTTAAAATAACCACTGTTCACCGTAAACAACGTGATGAGCACAGAGAGACAAACAGGAGGAAGACACGCGCCCGGGTGTTTCGCCCAGAAGAGCCGCCTCCGATGTTTTGATAGGCTGCCTTCTATTTTAATCCTGTTTTCATTGTAAACTGTAAAAACCGCATCATAAATAAATTAAAGGCATCTGTAAACTTTGAAAAGTAAGAATGCCGGTGGGCACGGTGGTGCCACGCTGCGGGCGCTCATTTCAAACTGGCGAATCCCAGGCGCTCCCCGGTGGCCCAGTGGCCGAGATGGTCCTTCCATCGCAGGAGCCGGGGGTCTGATCCCTGCTTGGGGAACTGAGATCCCACATGCCATATGGACTGGCCAAAAAGAATGTCTTGTAAATGCTGAGTTTCAGGTGATGTGGATTTCCCGTTAATTAACGTCACAGGCTCAGAATGCAGCCGGGCGCTCCGGAACCCCCAGTTCTTTACTTTTCCTTAGAGTTTTATGCCTTCTGTTTTTGCCCTTAAGCCAACCATGTTTCAACCTCGTCTGATTTTGGACTTTATATAAAGTTAGACTGTGTTTCAGGAAACTTTGCTCAACATTCTGTAATAATCTAAACGGGAAAGAATCTGAAAAAAGGATAGACGCTTGTATATGCATAACTGAATCCCTTTGCTACACGTCTGAAGCTTGAGCTCAGTCGCTCAGTCGTGTCCGACTCTGCGGCCCCATGGACTGCAGCACGCCAGGCCTCCCTGGCCATCACCAGCTCCCAGAGCTCACTCAAACACACGTCCGTTGACTCAGTGATGCTATCCAACTATCTCATCCTCTGTCTTCCCCTTCTCCTCCCGTCTTCAATCTCTCCCAGCGTCAGGGTCTTTTCCAATGAGTCAGTTCTTCGCATCAGGGGGCCAAAGTATTGGAGTTTCAGCTTCAGCATCAGCCCTTCCAACGACTCCCCAGACCTGAAACTGGCACGGTGCTAATCCACTATGCCCCAACGTTAAAGAAGACACGTTTTTAAGTTTAGACTGTGTGTGTCTTCCTTCTCTCAACACTGCGTCTGACGCCCACCCACACTGCCCAGCGCTGCATTCGCTGTGGACGGGAGCCCCCTGCCCCAAAGCTGCGGACCCGGCCGGTCACCACCAAGCAGACCTGCCCCCCCAGAGCGGGGACAAGGGGGGGGCTTCTCCAGGGCCTGTCACTGTTCATTGTTCCTACTGGCTTTGTTTTCAAGAATGGAGGCAGCGTAATATTTCCCTGATTATAAAAAGAAGTACACAGGTCCTCCACAAATAAAACAGGGGAAAAGTATAAAGAA
>SJYW01055410.1:214617-226179 GCA_006410735.1 Raphicerus campestris | reverse complement strand
AACTTAAAAGTTGAAAGGGACTTCCCAGGTGGCACTCGTGGGAAAGAACCCTCCGGCTGGTTTTAGGAGACTTAAGAGATGTGGGTTCAATCCCTGGGTCAGGAAGATTCCCCTGGAGGAGGAAATGGCAACCCACTTCAGTATTCTTGCCTGCAAAGCCTCACAGACAGAGGAGCCTGGCAGGCTACAGTCCCCGGGGTCGCACATAATCGGACATGACTGAATCGACTTAGCTTCAAGTTGAGACAGGAAGAGGTGGTGACTGGCGTTAAACATCTCACCCACGCTCCCAGGGGGCCTGCACTGCTCTGGTTCGTGAGCTGTGCTAAAATCAGCCCAACGAGAGGCCCAAATGGAGGGAAACTGAGTTTATCAAACACGGGTGTGATGCGGAGGAGATAATCCAGGAAGGGAATTGCCAAGCCCGTGACAGCCCCGTGTCCTGCTCGGGCCGTCCTGGCAGAGCGGTACAGGGCCCTCCAAGACCCTCCGAACTCCAGACCCATCTGGGGGCAACAGGATGTGGCTGAGCTGCAAGGACGCTGGCGCGAGCCCCACGTCAGGGAGAATCACCGTGTTTGTTTTCTGAGTTTCTCTTAAAATAGCCTTTATGGGTCCTGGTCTTTGGTTTTAAAATAACCACTGTTCACCGTAAACAACGTGATGAGCACAGAGAGACAAACAGGAGGAAGACACGCGCCCGGGTGTTTCGCCCAGAAGAGCCGCCTCCGATGTTTTGATAGGCTGCCTTCTATTTTAATCCTGTTTTCATTGTAAACTGTAAAAACCGCATCATAAATAAATTAAAGGCATCTGTAAACTTTGAAAAGTAAGAATGCCGGTGGGCACGGTGGTGCCACGCTGCGGGCGCTCATTTCAAACTGGCGAATCCCAGGCGCTCCCCGGTGGCCCAGTGGCCGAGATGGTCCTTCCATCGCAGGAGCCGGGGGTCTGATCCCTGCTTGGGGAACTGAGATCCCACATGCCATATGGACTGGCCAAAAAGAATGTCTTGTAAATGCTGAGTTTCAGGTGATGTGAATTTCCCGTTAATTAACGTCACAGGCTCAGAATGCAGCCGGGCGCTCCGGAACCCCAGTTCTTTACTTTTCCTTAGAGTTTTATGCCTTCTGTTTTTGCCCTTAAGCCAACCATGTTTCAACCTCGTCTGATTTTGGACTTTATATAAAGTTAGACTGTGTTTCAGGAAACTTTGCTCAACATTCTGTAATAATCTAAACGGGAAAGAATCTGAAAAAAGGATAGACGCTTGTATATGCATAACTGAATCCCTTTGCTACACGTCTGAAGCTTGAGCTCAGTCGCTCAGTCGTGTCCGACTCTGCGGCCCCATGGACTGCAGCACGCCAGGCCTCCCTGGCCATCACCAGCTCCCAGAGCTCACTCAAACACACGTCCGTTGACTCAGTGATGCTATCCAACTATCTCATCCTCTGTCGTCCCCTTCTCCTCCCGCCTTCAATCTCTCCCAGCGTCAGGGTCTTTTCCAATGAGTCAGTTCTTCGCATCAGGGGGCCAAAGTATTGGAGTTTCAGCTTCAGCATCAGCCCTTCCAACGACTCCCCAGACCTGAAACTGGCACGGTGCTAATCCACTATGCCCCAACGTTAAAGAAGACACGTTTTTAAGTTTAGACTGTGTGTGTCTTCCTTCTCTCAACACTGCGTCTGACGCCCACCCACACTGCCCAGCGCTGCATTCGCTGTGGACGGGAGCCCCCTGCCCCAAAGCTGCGGACCCGGCCGGTCACCACCAAGCAGACCTGCCCCCCCAGAGCGGGGACAAGGGGGGGGCTTCTCCAGGGCCTGTCACTGTTCATTGTTCCTACTGGCTTTGTTTTCAAGAATGGAGGCAGCGTAATATTTCCCTGATTATAAAAAGAAGTACACAGGTCCTCCACAAATAAAACAGGGGAAAAGTATAAAGAACGGAAGCCCCCAGCACAGCCTGGAGATCACGCCGGCTGTATCTGGTGTGTCCTTCCAGGCTGGACCTCACATTCCACGTGGACATCAGGAGGACGTGAGATCGTGGGTGGATGGGGGATAGGCCAATGACAGACAGTAGACAGAGGGATACACTGACAGATGACGGACAGACAGACGCTAAGACAGCAGGCGAGGGCACAGATGGACGGGAGACCCCGTCCTCTGTCACTGACCGCACACCCACACGGGTGTGGTGAGCCAGCTGCCACGCTTGTGAACCTGCTGCTCTCCACCAGCTGGGTCCCTCCAGCCCCAGCGGCCCACACGGCAGACGCCCCGGCTCCATCCCCAGGCAGGAATCCCACCACCGATGGGGGTGGACCCTCCCCGCAGGAAGGTCGTGCTGTCTCAGGCCTTGAGAGCAAGTTACGGGCCTATTTCCGGGAAGACAGCACACACACGTACCCCGCAGAGCCCAGGAGGACGCCCGGGGTCCTGGGGAAGGGCCTGCACCCTGGGCGGGAGCGGCTCAGGACGCTGCCCCCAGCCCGTCCCACCGGACTCCTGCTCCGCTCTGAGGCGGGGCGCAGAGAGGGGCCCCGAGGCCTCCTCCCACTTCTTGGGAGCACCCACCAGGTCTGAACCAGGCTGGAAGCCCCTCCNCCCGGGGTCCTGGGGAAGGGCCTGCACCCTGGGTGGGAGCGGCTCAGGACGCTGCCCCCAGCCCGTCCCACCGGACTCCTGCTCCGCTCTGAGGCGGGACGCAGAGAGGGGCCCCGAGGCCTCCTCCCACTTCTTGGGAGCACCCGCCAGGTCTGAACCAGGCTGGAAGCCCCTTCTCAAGGTGTCCCCGGACCACTCCCCTCCACCTCCACAACCGGTTGCTCTGTCTCCTGGCAGCAGGGAGCCCAGTGAAAAGAGAAAACTCCAGGCTGTGATCTCGGCGCCCCCCCACCTCACCCGGCTGCCCTGGGAGTGTGTGGTGGCGGGGAGGGNCTGGACCCTGAACCCAGCCCTTCAGACCGGAACCCCTTCATCTGCACCCCAGCCTGGACCCCGGGTCTGGCGGAGAGCTACTCCTGGTGGCGGTCCTGTGCCGGCTCAGCCGGGCAGCGCCTCCACCTCCGCCGGAGGGCCTACCGCCAGGCCCGCCCTCAGCCACCCCAGGCCCAGGGCTGAGAGGCGCTGGGGCCTCATCCGCCACCCCAGGCCAGGACGAGACCCCTGCACCCGCTCCGCCCTGCCGCCGAGGTGACCCGCGGCCTTGGACTCGTCTTCCCTGGGCTGTCTGGGCGGTGAGCCCGCTGCGCTCCTCCAAGTGCCTGAGGTTAGAGCTCGCCGGACATCTCCCGGGGGCCTAACCCCACTTTCTCCCTCCGACGTGTATTCGTCTGCATTTTAGAAAAAGCGAATGGAGGGCAAAACCAAACCCCCGGGTCACAGCAGAGGACGAGACGGCCTGCGAGAGCCAGCTCCGCCCCGGCGTCGGGATCCGGCTGGCCGGCTGGCCCCCCAGCTCCACCCGCCGGGCCTGCTCGCCCTCGCCGCGGGCAGCCCCTAGAGCGTGTCGGCCGCGTGGACCTTCTGGTGGCGCAGGAGGTGCGAGCTGCCCCGGAAGGCCTTGCCGCAGCGCCTGCACTCGTAGGGCCGCTCGCGCGTGTGCGTCTTGAAGTGCTCGATGAGCGCCGAGCGGTGGCGGAAGGCCTTGCCGCACTCGTTGCAGGCGTAGGGCTTGCGGCCCGTGTGGATGCGCTGGTGCTGGATGAGCGCCGAGCTGTNCCCTTCAATAAAGAATCTTGGAGGAAGCTTCCGTCTAGCCCAGGCCTCGGTTTCCCAGATCCCTGGAGGGGCAGTGGGGGAAAGATTATAATACAAACAGAAGTCCTGGGCCCAGGGAGAACCCAATCACCGTTCGCTATGGGGAGGAATCCACGCCTCCACCGCAGATCAGGCTGGTCGTCTGGGGTGGCCTCTATCGACGGTTTCATGGGAAACTGCCTTCCGGGGACACAGCACAGCATTTTGCCTCTGGCCCCTCGAGACTCCGGGGCTCACCTGCCCGCTCCACTCCCGTCCTCTGGGCTCTGCTGGGGCTTCTCCGGGCCAGGGCCCCGCACCTGCAGACAGCCAGCGGCCCAGCCCACCCTCACGGGGTTAGACCAGAGGGGAGGGGCCAGGCGTGAGGACGCAGGCAGCTGCTCTGGGATGGCCTTGGGGGGAGGGGTAGCAAACGTGGGTGAGTCTCCAGCGCTCAGCCCCACCGGAGTCCTGGAGGCTGGGTGAGTGTGGGAGACACCCCACTTAGCACCCCCAGACCACCTTCTGACTTGGTTTCCTGGTTATCAGACACTGAAGAGGGGATTCCCCCAAAAGAAAGGGGCTGCCTTTCCCCACCCCTTACCCCCCAAAGGTGGTGCATGTCCATGGCACACACATCCAGATACCCGTGATCCCAGGGAACCTCCGCGTGGTCCCAGGAGCTGTGCAAGAGGCCGTTTGGTTTCCACCTGGGCCAAGGTGACTGAACCCCCTTGTCGCCTCTGAGAAGTTCCAGCAGCTCTAGTGGGGGCTGCTGCCTCCCACTGAATGCCCCCCCCCGACCCCGCGGTGGCCAGCTGAGCTGATCCGAGGCCACCGCACCGGAGGTAAACTCCTGCCCTCGCTTCCCTCCTGCCCCAGGAGCGGCCAGGGCGACCTCCTTCTTGAGGTGGTCGGCGCCCGCCACAGGAGGGCCAGGGGAGAGAGGGGGTGGGCGAGGGGACCATCCTGGGTCAGACGGGAAGTGGGAGAGGGTCCCCGTCTCCCACATGACTGTGTGGCTCCCTCACGCAGGGGGCCTGATGTGTGACATCTAGTTCTTTGCGGCATCTCGTGGTATTTGCTGAAACTTTTCTAAAATGTAATAAAGCACCATGTAACATTCTAGGTTATGTTGAACAATCTTTGGAGTTAGGGTACAAAGTGAAAGAAATATTTCAATGCTAACAGTGTGAGAATTATCTGTGCCCTCAGTCTGTCGGGCAGGCGTGCACCCTTCAGTCCCCGAAGCCCCTCGGGGCCGGGCAGCGCCGTCACAGCCTCCGTGTCGCAGCCGAGCCACTGAAGCACCAGCCTGTGACGTCAGGAGTGGACTCAGAGCACAGCCCGGCACTGAGCAGACCAGGAGGAGGGGCAGGTGTGCCCGATGGTGGACCTCTCGGCGGCCACTAACTCACAGAGATGGGGTGGGGATGAGCGTGACCCTTGGGGGTTAACCGAGCCAGTGCATACGAAGCTGGAAATAAATCACGCCTCACTCTAAACAGTCATGTTACTAACAGGAGAACTTCGTACGTAAGAATTACAGAAAGAGTCAGAAAGCAAAATCCAATAATTTGCTGTTTATAAGTTACAGATATATAGCAAAAATATATACACAAATTTTAAAAATAAAATGCCGAGCTAAATAAACTCTCATGCAGATGCAAATTTAAAAAAAAAAAAGCAAGGGGTTTCCATTATGACGCTTGGAAAAGAGAAGTTGACGCTAGAAGCATTAAAAGAGGCAAAGAGGGCATGCAAAGGCACAGGCTTCCAGTTCATCTCCGCTGAACAGACATCTGCTCCACATACGGTAGCTACTTGATCGTGTACACCCTGTCCATCAAGATAACGGCATGACCGACAAAGCATAAACAGCACGCACAGAACAGAAACAGAGCAGAAATACATGAAAAATGCACAGCGCCAGACCGCGATTGGGCCAGGAAATGAGCGTTCTTAACCACTGTGGGGTCACAAGGCGCCGCGAGGGCTACAGGCTTCCTCCCAGGATGGCCCATCCCTGCATATACCCACTCGGCTTTGCTCGGTCCCCGGGCCCACAGCCCCCGAACCCCAGCATGCTCACAGGCTGCCAGGCGTCCTCAGACCCTGAAGGAAAGACAAGTCGCAGCAAGCGCCAACTGGAGCAAAATAACATAAAGACTGATGTAACGACCCGAACCAACGGAGTAAAAACACATTTCCTGAGGGTCTACAAGAGCTGCATGAAGACTGGCAATAGGTTCAGGCTCTGAGAATTTCTACGGACACTTACAAATACTGACCCCACCACATACAACAAGAAGTAACGGCAATGACTTAAGCAGTCATCACTGGGATTAGGATTAGGATTAATGTTAAAATACTAATTAAAATAATAATAATGGGGTCAAAGGGAAATTCCTAAGAGCAAAAAAAAAAAAAACCAAACGAGTCAACACTGTAGAGCAGAAAGAGCTCTAACTGCAAGAAACGCGGACCAAAGCACCCTCATTCACTGGAATATTAAAGATCATCAACCACCTAAATAATTAGTCTTAGAAATGAAAAGCATTAGGTCACAAAAAAGATGAAAAGAGCAGAATACATGTACCCTGACAAAACAATTCGATACAGAACCAAGACCTGGAGCTTTCCAACAGCCAACAGCGCCCGCTAAAAGGAGGAAAAAACGCAAGACAGTACAAAATCCAACAGAACTCAAGGACGATTCAGACACTACCAGGACGGCCTCTTCGCGCGTCACACCGTCTGAGAGCCTCAGTAAAAGGGCTCGGAAACACTAAGAAAACAAGGAGAGAACGGGAACTGGAGGACCAGGCTCTGCTCACACTTCCGAAAGAAAGCGCTCGCCTGGTCTGACCATGGTTTTGCGCTAGCCTGTCAACCCTTCAGGAGAGGAGTCTTACCTCCCGTGTTACATGAATCACCAGAAAAGAAAGGAGATGGGGGTGGGGGAAGAAAGCGCACGTTTAGAAATGTGAGACGAGCAGGAAATAGCTGAGGCCAACGGGTGGGAATGGCGAGGGCTCAGGAAGCTTGCTGGGGTTGGGGGTAACCCAGGTTGGCTGAAACGGGGGGTTTACGTGCAGGAGACCCCGGAAGGTTGGTTTTAAGGAGAGTGGTGATGTGTGCAAAATGATGCTTGGAAAAAAATAAAACAATTTGGCTGGGAGCACGTCGCGCAGAGGAGACGGCCAAGGTTCGAAGTGGATGACTGCCCTGCCCAGTAAGGACAGTCCTGGCCAAGGCTGAGGCCGAATGGGGTTCTAGGAGCGGGGCAAGGAGGTAGATGTTGGGGGGCCCTGTCCCCCTGCACTGAGCGGGGGTGTCGGCATTCTCTCGACTCTCCCGAGTGGCGGGTGGCCCTCCAGGTGGGCTGCCACCCAGACGGGCAGACACAGGGACTGGTTTAGTGCCCACGGACGGCAGAGGGGCTGCACAGAGCCGGTCTCCCCAGACCAGGAGACCTGTCCTTTCAATGTGCCCGGCTGCCAAGCCCACTGATGGAGGAACAGCTCTGGCTTTCCCATTTATATTCAGGACCATCCTAGCTGCCGAGCCGAGCCCCGTCTGCTGAAACAACCAGCATGACCCCAACTGGCTCCCGGGACTGCAGCCGCAGACGTGCAAAACTTCAAAAACAGCTCAGCTCACCTCCTCCCCAAGTGGTGCTAAGGGGGCCTGCGAGGGCCAGTACCAGAAACCGCCACCAACTCCCAGAGGCTGGGGACAGACGTTTCTGGGGCAGCCAGACGCGGCCCTGCCCGAGCCCATTCCTGGGCCGGAGCCAGGGGACTGAACTGGGATGGCCACCTTCAAGCCCCGCTGGGTCAGAGTGGGCAGGCCTGCACCTGGGCAATGCCAGGGGGCTGCCTGGGAGCTGGCCCCCCACCTGCTATGGGTGGGAGGAGGGGGAGCTCTGGAAACATAGCACCCTCAGACCCCTGCCCTGGGGATGCCCAGCTGAATTGGCCCGGGGAACTGGAAAGGGTCTCTGTGCTGGATGCTATAGCCCCAGGCACCATACCCAGGGCACAAGCTGGAGGGGGAGGGGCCCTGCCATCTCAGGAACCAGATAGGCCTGTGTCTCCCTGCCAGGGGGCGGAGGGGAGAGGAATGGGGGCCGGAGGTCACCCTGGGTCTCCATCCTCAGTTGCCAGTTGCCAAAGCTCGTGAGTGCGCCGTCCCAGTCTGAATGGGAGCCTTGCGCACACCCACCCCCAGGTGAATGTGGCATTCCCAACATCCCCACCTCCCAGAGAGGGAAACGGAACCCTGGGGCTTCCTCCAGGACACCAAGGAAGGAGGGGCCAGAGCTGGACCCTGAACCCAGCCCTTCAGACCGGAACCCCTTCATCCGCACCCCAGCCTGGACCCCGGGTCTGGCGGAGAGCTACTCCTGGTGGCGGTCCTGTGCCGGCTCAGCCGGGCAGCGCCTCCACCTCCGCCGGAGGGCCTACCGCCAGGCCCGCCCTCAGCCACCCCAGGCCCAGGGTTGAGAGGCGCTGGGGCCTCATCCGCCACCCCAGGCCAGGACGAGACCCTTGCACCCGCTCCGCCCTGCCGCCGAGCGGCCCTGCAGCGGCCAAGGTGACCCGCGGCCTTGGACTCATCTTCCCTGGGCTGTCTGGGCGGTGAGCCCGCTGCGCTCCTCCAAGTGCCTGAGGTTAGAGCTCGCAGGACATCTCCCGGGGGCCTAACCCTACTTTCTCCCTCCGACGTGTATTCGTCTGCATTTTAGAAAAAGCGAATGGAGGGCAAAACCAAACCCCCGGGTCACAGCAGAGGACGAGACGGCCTGCGAGAGCCAGCTCCGCCCCGGCGTCGGGATCCGGCTGTCCGGCTGGCCCCCCAGCTCCACCCGCCGGGCCTGCTCGCCCTCGCCGCGGGCAGCCGCTAGCGCGTGTCGGCCGCGTGGACCTTCTGGTGGCGCAGGAGGTGCGAGCTGCCCCGGAAGGCCTTGCCGCAGCGCCTGCACTCGTAGGGCCGCTCGCGCGTGTGCGTCTTGAAGTGCTCGATGAGCGCCGAGCGGTGGCGGAAGGCCTTGCCGCACTCGTTGCAGGCGTAGGGCTTGCGGCCCGTGTGGATGCGCTGGTGCTGGATGAGCGCCGAGCTGTGGCGGAAGGCCTTGCCGCAGCGGCCGCACTCGAAGGGCTTCTCGCCCGTGTGAACGCGCTGGTGCTCGATGAGCGCCGAGCTCTGGCTGAAGGCCTTGCCGCACCTGTGGCACGCGTAGGGCTTCTCGCCCGTGTGCGTCTTGCGGTGCTCGATGAGGTTGGAGCTCTGGCTGAAGGCCTTGCCGCAGTCCTCACAGGCGTAGGGCTTCTTGCCCGTGTGGACGCGCTGGTGCCGCAGGAGGTGTGAGCGGTGGCAGAAGGCCTTGCCACAGTCCTCGCAGGCGTGCGGCCTCTGCAGCGAGTGCGTCTTGCGGTGCTGGCTCAGGCCCGAGCTCTGGTTGAAGGCCTTGCCGCAGTCTCCGCACGCGTAGGGCTTCTCCCCGCTGTGGATGCGCTCGTGCTTGCGGAGGCTGGAGCTGCGGCTGAAGGCCTTGCCGCACTCACGACAGGCGTACGGCCGCCTGCCGCTGTGCGTCTTCGCGTGCTGCGCCAGCGCCGAGCTCTGGCGGAAGGCCTTGCCGCACTCTCCGCACGCGTACGGCTTCTCGCCGGTGTGGATGGCCTGGTGCCGGAGCAGGTGCGAGCTCTGGCTGAAGGCCTTGCCGCACGCGCCGCACTCATACGGCTTCTCGCCGGTGTGAATCACCAGGTGCCGGAGCAGGTGCGAGCTCTGGCTGAAGGCCTTGCCGCACTCCCGACACGCGTACGGCTTGGCGGCCTGCGCGGTCCTGGGCGGCCCCTCCGCGCCCGAGTCCTCCCTGCCCACCGCCTCCCCTGCGGGCAGATCGGCAGCTTCCGCGCTGCCCGTGATCCCGTACGCAGTCGGGTCTGATTTCTGGAGGAAGGTCGGGCCGAACGGCTCATCGTCCTGGGCCCTGTCTCCCGGGGGGACGCTCTGAGGCGGAACGGGGCTGGAGCACAGATCGAAGTCCCCCCGGTAATCGTCCTGCTCCCCGCCGTGCTCCCTGAGAGGGATCTCCTTGTAGATGACGGCCATCTGCTCCAGAGCCCTCCCCTGAAGGAAAGGGGCCCCCAGATCCTCCTCTGCAAGCAGGTCTGTGTGCATGTCCAGCCCGCCGGCAAACACAAAAGCCTCACCCAGCTTGGCGGCCGGGGGGATCTCCACGGACGGGCCAGTCATCCCAGCGGCTGGATCTGTCTGGGACACACACAGCTGCTCTCGGATTCTGGAAAGAAAACAAGAGACACTGTCACGTCGGCAGGTCAAGCACCGAGTGGGAGCTGGAGCCCAACGGAGATGGAACCAAGGACACAACCTTGCCCTCGAAGATGGTCCTTGGTGAGCCAGAGACAAGCCAGAGACTTCCCAGAAACAAGTGCAAGGGAGACGCTGGCGTCCAGACTAAAGGTTCAGGGCACCGGAAAGATGGGTGAGGACATGAAGGGGAGCTATTCTGGAAGAGGGGCGGGAGTCCGGCCCGGAGGATGCTGGGGCTGGGGTCTTGCTGGGAGAGAGCACCCGTCTGCCTCCTGAGCTCAGTGGGTGGCACCCCTCCAGCCCGGAGCCCCAGCTGGAACCCGGGGGTCAGATCTTCCCAACACCCGCCCCATCCACGTCCCGAGGGCCACTGAAGGGGTCTCTGCCTCTCTCCAGGCTGACCCCCGATGGATGCCGATCTCCAGCTTCCTCCACACACATCTGTTCTCTACGTGGGTGCCGGGGTCAAACACCTAGCCTCAGTCCTGATGGTGGCGTCCCCCTTCTCAGGAGCTTGCAGCAGCCCACACCCTCCATGGCTGGCCCTGCGGCCCTGACCCCTGCCTCTGCTTCCACACACCCTGATGCTTCCAGCTCCACCACTCCTATGAGCCGCTCTTCCCTCCGCCTGACCGGCCCCCCACCACTGGCTTCTCACATGGCCACATGCTCATTCTCCCAGACCCAGTCCAAATGCCCCCTCTTCTCTGCACCCTCAGACCCTGACAATCCCGGAAAATCGGGCACGTGGCCCCAGGGATGCAGGACACGCATTCATCGCAGCACTGGGCACCCGCAGGGCACGCGTCCTGGCAGGACCCTCAGCAGCACTGCCTGTGAGCTCCCCAAGGGCAGGTCCAGGGTTCCTCTGAATTGAAAGCCCCAGCTCCCAGCACAACCGCTCCGTCTCCACGTGCACACATCCACTGAACAAATAAGCGACTCAAAGGAGAAAAGCCATTCGCTTTTGTGCTAATACTGCTTGCCACACTTTTATTTTTTTGCCAAAGAACTTTGTATTCAATCAAGTCAATTATCTCTGAGCTATGGGTTTTCCAGTAGTCATGTACGGATGTGAGAGTTGGATCATAAAGAAGGCTGAATGCCGAAGAATTGATGCTTTCGAACTGTGGTGCTGAAGACTCTTGAGAGTCCCTTGGACTGCAAGGAGATCAAGTCACTCAATCCTAAAATAAATCAACCCTGAATATTTATTGGAAGGACTGATACTGAAGCTGAAGCTCCACTACTTGGCCACCTGATTCGAACAGCTGACTCACTGGAAAAGACCCTGATGCTGGGAAAGATTGAAGTCAAAGGAGAAGGGGACGACAGAGGACGAGATGGTTGGATGGCATCACCGACTCAATGGACAGGAGTTTGAGCAAGCTCCGGGAGATGGTGACGGCAGAAGGCCTGGTGTGCTGCAGTCCATGGGCTCGAAGAGTTAGACACACCTGAGAGATATAAA
>SJYW01055410.1:156228-172781 GCA_006410735.1 Raphicerus campestris | reverse complement strand
CATGGACGCTTCCCAGGCATCGTGGTCGGCCTGCCGCGCTCTCTTAACCCGCCTCCAAGCCCCGCCCATCCGCCTTCAGCCAATCCGCACCTGCGGTGGAGCGCGCCCGCGGCTGGAGGGCGGGGCCCTGGGGCAGAGAGCCAGTAGGAAGAGAGAGCGGAGGGAACGGGGCGTGGGCGGGGCGTAACTCGGGGCCAATGAGCAGGCCCCAGATGGAGCACGTGGCGCGTGTTGTGGTGCCCTCGGCGGCGGCGGGAGAAGGTGTGGCCAGTGAGGCGCTGAGCCCTTAGGGGACTCAGGGGCGCCGGTAGCGGGGACAGCTTGGCCCACCCTGCGGGCGAGGCTGAGGCTGCGAGCACTTGTTGGGGGGCCCCCCGCCCCCGTGAGACTGAGGGGTGCGGCCTCGCAGCCTCCCGCCTGGCCCCCCGACCCGCGGTCCCGCCGCCTCCCCAACGCCCCGGCCCCCAACCCCAGGTCCCGCCGCTTCCCGGCCTCCACCCACGCAGCGTGGGTGGGGCGTGGGCGGGGCGGAGCCTGGAGTTGGACCGCCCTGCTCAGCCACCCAACGTGGGCTGGCTGAGGTCCCAGGCTGTCCTTCTCTCTGAGAACCAGAGCAAGAAGGGAGACGCTCACGGGCTGTGTCCAAATCTCCCTGCAAGCCTAGGCCCCGCTGAAACTGCCGGTTCCTTTGGGAAGCCCCAACGAGGGCCGCCAGGGGAGGGGCAGAGTGGGGACCTGCAGCACTGGTGGGAAGAGAAGGTGCGGAGACCGGCTGGCGCAGGTGGATGGGCTGGAGAGAGACTCGTTACTTGGGTGGAAAAGAGAAACTCGGTGTATTCCTTCTAATGAACACAGTCCCTAGTTTATTGAGCATGCTGTGTGCCAGGCACTGTTCTGGATGCTTGGAGACACGGTGGCCAGAAAAGGTGCCATCACTCCTGGTGCAGCCAAGGAGACCGCGGGGTCAGAGGCTTCTGCTAAGATGAGGATTAGTGTTTTCAGGACAGTGCGCTGATGGAGATAAGAACCAAGTGGAGGCTGGAGGGTTGGGCAGCGGGCCCCTGCCAGATGGGATGGTCTGGGAAGGCTCTGTGAAGAAGAGATGCTGGATGGTCTCTTTAAAAAGATGCCTGTGCTGCTGTGAGGGCAGCAGAAGGCCAGAGGAATCCGGGGGCAGACAGAGAATGCCAGGGATGCTGGTGGCTCGGGCAGAACCTGGAGGACCAGGAGGGACGGGATGTGGATTTTGCCAGCAGACTAGATGGAGCTGTAAGACAGAGTCAAGGTTGACTTCAGGGACTGAGCCATAGGGGAGATGGAAGGCAGTGGCCTTTCCTGAGCTGCAGGGCAGGCGGATGGAGCGTCCTGTTCTGGCCTCACTGAGTCTGGGGATTCTTTGTGACATCCGCGTGGAAAAATCCACGTGGCAGAGAGGCCAGGCGGGCGGCTCAAGTGTGGGTTTGGAGCCTTGGGCCCGCGTGAGATGCCCGAGGCACGAGGGCAGGCCCAGCCAGCTCGACCTTCATGAGTTAGAGAGAGAAGGTGGACAAAGAGGGAGCTGCTGCAGAGACAGGACGGGGCTGCAGGGGCCAGGCGGTGGGAGGCCCTGGGACACGTGGCCTGGGAAGTCTCATGCGCAGCCTCGCCAAGGGCCCTGGATAACAGTGGCCACAAGGGAGAGGAAGTGTCCAGACTTTTACCAAACAGGAGCTCAACCTCGGACTCCAGTGTGACTGGTGAGGGAAGCCCTGGGCGGGGCCCTGAGTCCCCCCAAGGAGACCAGAGTGGAGACGACCAGCCAAGACGGTTATGTCCGATGGATCACGGGAGGGCTAAGAGGAGTCCCTGGGGAGTGCTCTTGGAGGTCCACTTGGGAAGGGAGGGGGAGGAAGAGGCGCGGATGAAGGGGGGTGTGCATTTGGTTCAGGCATGAGGAAAGGTCAATCTGATACAGCAGGAGTCGGATCAAGGCGATTGGAGGCTGGGCAGTGGGAGCAGGCTGAAACCGCCCCCCCGCCGCCTCAGGCAGCCTCCGTTTCCCAGCCAAGCAGACCTAGGTCAGGCTGGAGGTGAACCTGGAGGAGCAGAGCCCACCCAGCTGGAAATACGGCTGCAGGCCAGGGATCCAGGGCCTCAGACACCCTGGCAGGCACCGGCCAAGCTTGAAAGAGCCGGTGAGAGGGGTCGGGCTTCCTGTGTGCATGGGGAAGGGGAGGCACTCCGGCCTGCCGACTGTCAGCAGCAGGCGCTGGCTGGCCCTCTGCAGGGGTCAGGCGGGGCTAATGGAGGGGCCATCATGGGATAGAGGCCCTGTCTCTCCCCTTCGATGGGGCCGATCAGGCAGGAGCCTGGTTTGGGGCTGAGGAAGGGCACTCCTGGGAGGCTGGGAGCCTCGGGTGGGGGCAGGACGTGCTGGGACAGCGCAAGTTCTATTGCAGACCTTCCGTCCTGCCTGGAGGGTCCTCTCCTGGAGAGCCTGGGGGTCCCTAGGTGGGGACTCGGGCTCTGTAGGAGGCAGAGCAGGGCCTGGGGTGGGCCATTGCCGCATGTCCGGGCTTTCCTGCCCAGCAGCAGGCCCAGGACAGGCCGCTCTGGAGGCACTGGATCCGCGGCTCCCACCCGCGGCACCTCCAGACAGTTCATTATGGAAAGGGCCCCAGGCTCCACACGTCCCCGGGAGCCAGGCTGACCCAGGAAGGTGGCGTGCTGGATGCTGGCGGCTTCTACCCCGTCTGTCTGTCCTGAGCAGCAGGGCCGCCTCCTCAGTCCTGGGCTGAGGACTGTGGGGGAGAGGCCTGTGTTCCCCTGCTGGCCCAGGGCTCCTGCCTGCTGCAGAGCAAGGAGCTCGGGGTGCCCAGGTTGGGAGACCCCCTTTCCCCCTGTCCTACAGGCGGGACAGCACCCTCTGCCTGCCCACAGTGCCCGCCTTCTCAGGGCTCCCACACCAGGAGAGACCCTCACGAGCCCCTGAACCCGGGGGTTTTCCCTGCCCACTCCCCCCCAAACAGGGAATCCTCCAGCCCTCCCCCCACCCCTGAGTCAGCATTCCTCTCCTGGGACGGCCCAGATCTGCCTCCCAGATCTGACTCCTTCGTTCACTCACTTCCTTCCCTACCATCCTCAGTGTTCTGTGAAAAGAGAGAGAGGGAGGGTGCTAGAAATGCCCTCCACTCCAGGAAGCCTCCCTGAAGGGACCAGAGCTCACCTACCTTCTCTTAGGGCCCCATGCACTCAATTTTTAAATGTTAGTTTATTCCGAATGCAGCACAGGCCCAAAGCAGAGACACGGTGAGTGCTGGGGGCTCGGAGTCTTCCTGTGGATGACGGGGCGCCCTCACGAGGCCTTCCCCCCACCCCCACTGCTGTGGGAGATGTGTATAAGAGACAGGCTTGGCCCACCCTGCGGGCGAGGCTGAGGCTGCGAGCACTTGTTGGGGGGGGCCCCCCGCCCCCGTGAGACTGAGGGGTGCGGCCTCGCAGCCTCCCGCCTGGCCCCCCGACCCGCGGTCCCGCCGCCTCCCCAACGCCCCGGCCCCCAACCCCAGGTCCCGCCGCTTCCGGGCCTCCACCCACGCAGCGTGGGTGGGGCATGGGCGGGGCGGAGCCTGGAGTTGGACCGCCCTGCTCAGCCACCCAACGTGGGCTGGCTGAGGTCCCAGGCTGTCCTTCTCTCTGAGAACCAGAGCAAGAAGGGAGACGCTCACGGGCTGTGTCCAAATCTCCCTGCAAGCCTAGGCCCCGCTGAAACTGCCGGTTCCTTTGGGAAGCCCCAACGAGGGCCGCCAGGGGAGGGGCAGAGTGGGGACCTGCAGCACTGGTGGGAAGAGAAGGTGCGGAGACCGGCTGGCGCAGGTGGATGGGCTGGAGAGAGACTCGTTACTTGGGTGGAAAAGAGAAACTCGGTGTATTCCTTCTAATGAACACAGTCCCTAGTTTATTGAGCATGCTGTGTGCCAGGCACTGTTCTGGATGCTTGGAGACACGGTGGCCAGAAAAGGTGCCATCACTCCTGGTGCAGCCAAGGAGACCGCGGGGTCAGAGGCTTCTGCTAAGATGAGGATTAGTGTTTTCAGGACAGTGCGCTGATGGAGATAAGAACCAAGTGGAGGCTGGAGGGTTGGGCAGCGGGCCCCTGCCAGATGGGATGGTCTGGGAAGGCTCTGTGAAGAAGAGATGCTGGATGGTCTCTTTAAAAAGATGCCTGTGCTGCTGTGAGGGCAGCAGAAGGCCAGAGGAATCCGGGGGCAGACAGAGAATGCCAGGGATGCTGGTGGCTCGGGCAGAACCTGGAGGACCAGGAGGGACGGGATGTGGGTTTTGCCAGCAGACTAGATGGAGCTGTAAGACAGAGTCAAGGTTGACTTCAGGGACTGAGCCATAGGGGAGATGGAAGGCAGTGGCCTTTCCTGAGCTGCAGGGCAGGCGGATGGAGCGTCCTGTTCTGGCCTCACTGAGTCTGGGGATTCTTTGTGACATCCGCGTGGAAAAATCCACGTGGCAGAGAGGCCAGGCGGGCGGCTCAAGTGTGGGTTTGGAGCCTTGGGCCCGCGTGAGATGCCCGAGGCACGAGGGCAGGCCCAGCCAGCTCGACCTTCATGAGTTAGAGAGAGAAGGTGGACAAAGAGGGAGCTGCTGCAGAGACAGGACGGGGCTGCAGGGGCCAGGCGGTGGGAGGCCCTGGGACACGTGGCCTGGGAAGTCTCATGCGCAGCCTCGCCAAGGGCCCTGGATAACAGTGGCCACAAGGGAGAGGAAGTGTCCAGACTTTTACCAAACAGGAGCTCAACCTCGGACTCCAGTGTGACTGGTGAGGGAAGCCCTGGGCGGGGCCCTGAGTCCCCCCAAGGAGACCAGAGTGGAGACGACCAGCCAAGACGGTTATGTCCGATGGATCACGGGAGGGCTAAGAGGAGTCCCTGGGGAGTGCTCTTGGAGGTCCACTTGGGAAGGGAGGGGGAGGAAGAGGCGCGGATGAAGGGGGGTGTGCATTTGGTTCAGGCATGAGGAAAGGTCAATCTGATACAGCAGGAGTCGGATCAAGGCGATTGGAGGCTGGGCAGTGGGAGCAGGCTGAAACCGCCCCCCCGCCGCCTCAGGCAGCCTCCGTTTCCCAGCCAAGCAGACCTAGGTCAGGCTGGAGGTGAACCTGGAGGAGCAGAGCCCACCCAGCTGGAAATACGGCTGCAGGCCAGGGATCCAGGGCCTCAGACACCCTGGCAGGCACCGGCCAAGCTTGAAAGAGCCGGTGAGAGGGGTCGGGCTTCCTGTGTGCATGGGGAAGGGGAGGCACTCCGGCCTGCCGACTGTCAGCAGCAGGCGCTGGCTGGCCCTCTGCAGGGGTCAGGCGGGGCTAACGGAGGGGCCATCATGGGATAGAGGCCCTGTCTCTCCCCTTCGATGGGGCCGATCAGGCAGGAGCCTGGTTTGGGGCTGAGGAAGGGCACTCCTGGGAGGCTGGGAGCCTCGGGTGGGGGCAGGACGTGCTGGGACAGCGCAAGTTCTATTGCAGACCTTCCATCCTGCCTGGAGGGTCCTCTCCTGGAGAGCCTGGGGGTCCCCAGGTGGGGACTCGGGCTCTGTAGGAGGCAGAGCAGGGCCTGGGGTGGGCCATTGCCGCATGTCCGGGCTTTCCTGCCCAGCAGCAGGCCCAGGACAGGCCGCTCTGGAGGCACTGGATCCGCGGCTCCCACCCGCGGCACCTCCAGACAGTTCATTATGGAAAGGGCCCCAGGCTCCACACGTCCCCGGGAGCCAGGCTGACCCAGGAAGGTGGCGTGCTGGATGCTGGCGGCTTCTACCCCGTCTGTCTGTCCTGAGCAGCAGGGCCGCCTCCTCAGTCCTGGGCTGAGGACTGTGGGGGAGAGGCCTGTGTTCCCCTGCTGGCCCAGGGCTCCTGCCTGCTGCAGAGCAAGGAGCTCGGGGTGCCCAGGTTGGGAGACCCCCTTTCCCCCTGTCCTACAGGCGGGACAGCACCCTCTGCCTGCCCACAGTGCCCGCCTTCTCAGGGCTCCCACACCAGGAGAGACCCTCACGAGCCCCTGAACCCGGGGGTTTTCCCTGCCCACTCCCCCCCAAACAGGGAATCCTCCAGCCCTCCCCCCACCCCTGAGTCAGCATTCCTCTCCTGGGACGGCCCAGATCTGCCTCCCAGATCTGACTCCTTCGTTCACTCACTTCCTTCCCTACCATCCTCAGTGTTCTGTGAAAAGAGAGAGAGGGAGGGTGCTAGAAATGCCCTCCACTCCAGGAAGCCTCCCTGAAGGGACCAGAGCTCACCTACCTTCTCTTAGGGCCCCATGCACTCAATTTTTAAATGTTAGTTTATTCCGAATGCAGCACAGGCCCAAAGCAGAGACACGGTGAGTGCTGGGGGCTCGGAGTCTTCCTGTGGATGACGGGGCGCCCTCACGAGGCCTTCCCCCCACCCCCACTGCTGTGGGTGGGCTTTACCGCAGCTCCAGCCCGTGCCCCCAGGAGCAGCTGGGTCCCGGGTGGCCCTTCCTGTCTGGGTCACGGGATATTTTTAGCACTGATTCCGGAACTCACTGGGTAGCAGCTGCTCGTGACAGGAGGGTAAAACGGACGCACAGTCCAGGTGGGCTGCGTCAGGGCTGCCCAGCAGAGGGGGTGACCGGGGCCTGGCCTTCCAAGCCTGGCAGCAGACTTGACCTTCCAGGAGTTTCAGGGTCTCTGAGTGGCCTGGGGAAGGCAGGGGGGCTGTCAGGGTGGAGGAGGAGGACAGAGAGCTCGTGCAAAGGTCCTGAGGTCCTGAGGCAGCCGTAGGAACAGAGGCGGGGGTGGGGAGGGGGGCTGCACGTGCTGAGAGGCTGGTCCACCCGGCCCTGCAGGCTGTGCTCTCCGTTCTGTGGGCAGCAAGGAGCCTCAGTGGGGTGAAGGCAGACGGCGGCTGGCTCTTTGGAGGAAGCCGGGAGTCAGAGGAGAAGATGGCCACAGCTTGCAGTCACAGACACTAGACAGAGAGGGTGGAAGGGTCCAGGAGGCAGGAGGTACAGACCTCAGTAAGCGCCCAGCCTGGTGATGGAGCTGACCCAGGTAGGGCCAGGCCCAGTGAGAGAGCTGAGCTGCCCTGCCGCCTCTGGGCTCCCGTCACGGAGTCCTGACAAGCGGCTCTGCGCCCAGCCTGCTCCCTGGCTGAGCAGTGGGGCCTGGGGCTCCCTGCCCGGCCCTCGGTTGGCTGAATGAAGCGGTCCCTCCCCAGCTGCTGGGCCAGCCGGACCTTCAGTGCCCGGCTGTCACGACCCTCGGCAAGTGCCCCGTGCTCCCGGTCACCGCCGTGACCGCTGCCTCCAGCTGGCGCCCGGAGCAGCTGGCGGGGCCTCCCCCTCCTCTGCCCAGGGCTTTGTTCGGGCTGTGTGGGGCCATGTTTCGGAAGATTATCTGCTTGGCCAAGTCAGCCAAGTGGCAGGGCTGGGGATGCAAGTTCCTAGAGACACGTGTGTCCCTGCGTGGGTCTGCCCCCCACCCCTGCCCACTGGGCTGCGTGTGGGATCTGGTCCACATGAAAGCTAGGACCACACTGTCCCATGGCCTTCCTTAGCCATTGCCGGCCGGCCAGGACATCAGACCGTTCCGGCCTGTGGTCTGGCAGCGACCTGGAAGGCCAGGGCCACCGCTCTGGGAGCCTTTGGCCAGAACCAGTGACTCAGCGCTCAGAGAGGCTGGGAAAGGCCCCGGGCGCCACACCTCCCTCCTGGCTTGTCACCCCTGACAGCCCTGCTCCCACACCCAGGAGAGGGAGCCCCAGGCTGGGTGCGGGAACAGGAACCCCGCGCCCTCAGGCCCCCTGGAGACACCGCCGCAGGCCCTGTCGCCTGTTTACTCAAGACCTTCTCCCAGCCTCACCTGCCCTTCACTTGTGTGAGGTATCACAGCCTCTTTAAAAAAAAAAAAAAGCAAGATTACAGATCTAAGATTAGGCATGAAAGTGAAAAAAAGCAAGATTACAGATCTAAGATTAGGCATGAAAGTGCCTCGTTTGCTTAGTGCGGATAAACTTAAACAAGCGACAAGTTCGTTGCAGGCGATGAACAGCGCTTCACATCACAGCCGGGCAAAATCCCCTCCCCGGCCAGAAGCCTCGCCCAGGCCAAGCAGGTGCTGGTGAGACAGGGGCCCCAGCTAACCAGGCCCCCGGGGAAACCGGCTGGGGTGCGGGGAAGGCACGGGGAAGGGGGAGGATGGGCCCAGGAAGGGGTGGGCTCCCTGTTCAGCTCCGTCCCAGACCTGCCCAGGTGGCCTGGCCACAGGGGACCGGCGCTTTGGGTTCTCCCCCCACTTCCACCAGCCCTGCTGGGAGGGGGCCTCCCCCTGCAAGGAATTCGGGTGTCAGCGCTACAGACGCCCCACCCTCCATCCCGACCCTTCGCCTCCAGATGTGCGCACAGCTGTATTTTTAGAACAGCCAACCGCAGGGACATTCTTTCCTTCTAATGAAGATGGCTTTAAATCTCCGGTCTGCAATTGCAGTCGGCTCCACTCCTCGAATATCAAAGGGTGGGCAGGAGGGTTGCTCACCCGGTGGTTGCTTGAGGTTTTTATTTCTTTCTTTCTTCTGAATTGTTAAGTTGGAAATGTGTCCCAGAACTGGAGTGGAGGACGCCAGATCGGATGGGAGGGGAGGGGAGGGGGAAGAGAAGGAGGGTGGAGCTGGGTACACTTGGCCAGGTCCACAGGTGGGCCAGGTGTGTCTGGAGATAAAGAGAGGGCAGGGTACCTGCCCTCAGGATGCTGGGTGCAGGCATCAGTAGATACAAGAGGGGTCTGAGGCCGCAGCGCCTGTGCAGGGGGCAGGTTGGTTATTATGATGTACCCATTTCACAGGTGAGCAGACGGAGGCTGGGAGACCGGAAGTAAGTGCTGGGATTGCAGGGGCTCGGTTGGGATCCACCACAACCAGGCCTGTTGCCGGCCTGCTGAGCTCCGTGGTGGCTCACTGCCCACCTTGGCAGCCTGGTAGCCAAGGTCAGCTGGCCGCTGAGCTCCGCCCAGTGCCCACTCTGGAGGCGCCTGGTGTGGAGTAGAGATGCCAGCCCAAGTGGGAAGGCCACAAGGAGGAGGGGCCTCGGAGCAGCCCAGAACAGCAACTGAGCCCTTTCTGGAAGGCACCACGGACCGAGAAGGACATTGAGGTCAGAGAGGGGGCAGTCAAGTCAAAGGCGTTCGGCCAACCGGTGGTCAGGGGCGGTAGGGGCCCAGCCGCCACTCCACCCAAAGACGAGCGCCCAGCTGACGGGCTGAAGGACAGACCAGGGCCTCTGGCGTCCAGCCTGGGCCCTGGCTCCAGGCCTTAGGCCTCCGCCCAGACTCCTGTCCCACGACCTCATGGATCAGAGAGGGAAGGCACGCAGCAAGGCAGAGGCAGGGTGGGCTGCAAGGCAGAGGCAGGGTGGGCTGCGTAGCAGGCCTCCCAAGCCGCCCCCCACCCCCAAGGCCCTGGCTCACCGGCCAGGTGCGGGCTGTGTGCGCAAGACAGAGGAAGCGAAATCACCCGGGGGTCGCGGAACGAGGGATGCCCAGACTCGGCCAGGAGCCGCGGAGGCAGCTCCCGCTGGAAGGCCCCGCGCCTGGTGGGGCGCCGACTCAAGCCGCTTTGTCTCCGCCGCGGAGCCCCGGAAGGTCCCGCCGCGCCGACGCCCGCAGCGCGGGCTTTGTCGGCCCCTCGCAGGCGGAGCGGGTCTCCGCGGCGCAGGCAGGTCCCTGGGAGCTGGCGCCCGGGGCGGGCTGGACGGGTCACCCGCGGGTCTGGAGGCTGCATCTCTGGGGAGGGCCTCGAGCCCGGGTAGGGATGGAGGCCTCATCTGGGGCGGGCTCTGGTCAAGGCGGCCAGCCGCTTCTGCGGTGCTAGGAGTAGCCAGCGGCTTTTAGGGGCGCGAACCCGGTGGAGCCCTCCGAGGAGGCGGCTTTGCGGTATCGATCGCCTGCGGTGCGAGCCGTTGCTGCTCCCGCCTCCGGTTGAATGCTGCTGGGCGCGGGCCTCCCCGGCCTCCGCCCTCCCCGCCGCTCTGGGTCTCGGTTTCCCGATCTGCAGAATAAGAGGCTCCGGCGTGTAGGAGGGAGCGCGGGGCCTGGCTCCCAGGGCTGGGAAGGGGCGCCACCACGCACTCTGGCCGCGGGCGCGGAGGTCCTGAGCACGGTGGCCGTGGGCAGGCCGCCCCTCCTTCCCCGCTGCCTTCTTCGCCTTCCCACTCGGGAAACCGAGACTGGGTGGGACTCCACGCGGGAAGGCCCGCGGGGGAGGCGGCTGTCCACGCTCCCCCGACTCGGGCGTGGTTTGGCCGCCCCATCGCGCAGGGTCCCCTGCGCCGCGCTTGAGATCTGGCAGCCCAGCCCGGACTCCCGGCACGACTGCGGGGCACGGGGTGCGAGCTCCACCTTGTGGCGTCTCAGGGGCTCCTCCGCAAGGGAGGCTGAAGCCACCCCGTGTGGGACGGTGAGAGGATTCGTCATCAAACACAACCTTGACTTGCGCATGCTGAAGGTTAAACTCCCGGTTAATGTTTGCCGAAGAGAAACCTCAGGCTTCCTTGCTCGAGGATAATAATTAGCGTCTGGGAAGCCCACGCACTGAGGGGGTGCGGGGAGCCGACTCCAGCAAGGTGTCCAGGTGGCATGGGGTGGGGCGGGGGGGGAGCGTGGGTGCTACTATGGCAGCGGATCATCGCAAGAGACGCAGAGAGGCGCGCTCTTAACAACTGCTAATATTTTATCTTGTGTATTTTTCCTTAAAAATACATGACGCTTCAAACGTTCAGAGCAACGAAATAAACCCAAGCAGGAGCGAGAGGAACACTGCATCGTCTGTGTCCTGTCGCCGTCGTCGCTCAGACGACCTTCAGGTCTCTGTTTCCATGACCACAAATAGCATCTGTGGCAGGTCTGGTTTCGATTTGACCTTAATCGACCTCCTGGATTCACGCAGGACCTGAGAAGCCCTAAGAAATGAAAGATTAATCCGGCCCAGCGGACTCGCTAGTTGCTCACCTCACAAAGTCCGCTGGACTGGTCTCTCATCCTGTTTCCGGGGCCAGCGCGGCCTCGCGCACAATGCATGCCTGGGCTGCAACCCGAGACCCGCTCTCCCATCCGCGGCTCCGCCGGAGACGGACAGATGAGAGCGCTCCGGAGACTGGTGGGTCGGCCCCTCGTCCCTCCGAATCCTGCCCCTCCTCCGGGGAAAGGGCGGGGACACCTGGGCTGGAGGAGCATGGGGATGTCCGCGCAGAATCAAGGGCTCGGCCTCAGAGTGCGCGGGGACGGAGACCTCCCGGGGACGGGGCCCTCCCGGGGACAGGGGTCTCCCGGAACCTGACAGAGGGCGGGGGCGCCAGATGGAGGTGAGAGGCGGCCCCGAAGAGGGGCCGGAAGGGGCGGCGGCGGAGGTCCACAGAAGGGCGCGGCAGGGACCGGCAGAAAGTCGGTCCGGAGGCCGCAGCGGGGCAGGGCACGGGGAACCAGGGCCGGGAATTCGGGCGAGTCCCGAGGTCGCTGATCAGAGCCGCCCGCCAAGACCTGCGCTGGGCGGAGGCAGGCTGTTGGGCGAGAAGTCCCCGGATCGGAGCTCCCTTCCGGTCTGCAGAGGTGGGCCCGGGCTGGTCCTCTGGGCTGCAGAAACGGGGGCATGGAGGATGCGCGCGAGCCGGCCTCGTCTCCGATATAGCCTCGGACCCCGGAGACCATCTCGCGGGCCCCCACCCCCCACCCCCTGTGCGCCTGCGCGCGCGTGAAGGTGCGCCTTGTTCCAGCCTTTGCAAACGCCCACCGCACATGCGCCTCGCCTTCCCCTCGGGTGCGCTTCCGGCGAAGGTCTGGCTGGGGCGCAGGGGGCTGGACCTGTCCCCGCCAGCATCACTTGGGTTCTCGTGCGGGCCGGACAGTGCCCCCAGACTCAGCAGCCCCTGACCACTGCGCCCGCTCCTCGTCCCCTGCGGGGCCTGTTTCCCGCCTTCATCTCCACGCTCCCCCTAAACTCCGTCTCCATTCACTTGCTGCTTCACCCAGGGAGCCAGGCATCCGGAAGAGCATGTCCACACCGCCCACCACCCCATCCCTGGGGGCTCCCCGCCAGGGCCANCAGGGACATTCTTTCCTTCTAATGAAGATGGCTTTAAATCTCCGGTCTGCAATTGCAGTCGGCTCCACTCCTCGAATATCAAAGGGTGGGCAGGAGGGTTGCTCACCCGGTGGTTGCTTGAGGTTTTTATTTCTTTCTTTCTTCTGAATTGTTAAGTTGGAAATGTGTCCCAGAACTGGAGTGGAGGACGCCAGATCGGATGGGAGGGGAGGGGAGGGGGAAGAGAAGGAGGGTGGAGCTGGGTACACTTGGCCAGGTCCACAGGTGGGCCAGGTGTGTCTGGAGATAAAGAGAGGGCAGGGTACCTGCCCTCAGGATGCTGGGTGCAGGCATCAGTAGATACAAGAGGGGTCTGAGGCCGCAGCGCCTGTGCCGGGGGCAGGTTGGTTATTATGATGTACCCATTTCACAGGTGAGCAGACGGAGGCTGGGAGACCGGAAGTAAGTGCTGGGATTGCAGGGGCTCGGTTGGGATCCACCACAACCAGGCCTGTTGCCGGCCTGCTGAGCTCCGTGGTGGCTCACTGCCCACCTTGGCAGCCTGGTAGCCAAGGTCAGCTGGCCGCTGAGCTCCGCCCAGTGCCCACTCTGGAGGCGCCTGGTGTGGAGTAGAGATGCCAGCCCAAGTGGGAAGGCCACAAGGAGGAGGGGCCTCGGAGCAGCCCAGAACAGCAACTGAGCCCTTTCTGGAAGGCACCACGGACCGAGAAGGACATTGAGGTCAGAGAGGGGGCAGTCAAGTCAAAGGCGTTCGGCCAACCGGTGGTCAGGGGCGGTAGGGGCCCAGCCGCCACTCCACCCAAAGACGAGCGCCCAGCTGACGGGCTGAAGGACAGACCAGGGCCTCTGGCGTCCAGCCTGGGCCCTGGCTCCAGGCCTTAGGCCTCCGCCCAGACTCCTGTCCCACGACCTCATGGATCAGAGAGGGAAGGCACGCAGCAAGGCAGAGGCAGGGTGGGCTGCAAGGCAGAGGCAGGGTGGGCTGCGTAGCAGGCCTCCCAAGCCGCCCCCCACCCCCAAGGCCCTGGCTCACCGGCCAGGTGCGGGCTGTGTGCGCAAGACAGAGGAAGCGAAATCACCCGGGGGTCGCGGAACGAGGGATGCCCAGACTCGGCCAGGAGCCGCGGAGGCAGCTCCCGCTGGAAGGCCCCGCGCCTGGTGGGGCGCCGACTCAAGCCGCTTTGTCTCCGCCGCGGAGCCCCGGAAGGTCCCGCCGCGCCGACGCCCGCAGCGCGGGCTTTGTCGGCCCCTCGCAGGCGGAGCGGGTCTCCGCGGCGCAGGCAGGTCCCTGGGAGCTGGCGCCCGGGGCGGGCTGGACGGGTCACCCGCGGGTCTGGAGGCTGCATCTCTGGGGAGGGCCTCGAGCCCGGGTAGGGATGGAGGCCTCATCTGGGGCGGGCTCTGGTCAAGGCGGCCAGCCGCTTCTGCGGTGCTAGGAGTAGCCAGCGGCTTTTAGGGGCGCGAACCCGGTGGAACCCTCCGAGGAGGCGGCTTTGCGGTATCGATCGCCTGCGGTGCGAGCCGTTGCTGCTCCCGCCTCCGGTTGAATGCTGCTGGGCGCGGGCCTCCCCGGCCTCCGCCCTCCCCGCCGCTCTGGGTCTCGGTTTCCCGATCTGCAGAATAAGAGGCTCCGGCGTGTAGGAGGGAGCGCGGGGCCTGGCTCCCAGGGCTGGGAAGGGGCGCCACCACGCACTCTGGCCGCGGGCGCGGAGGTCCTGAGCACGGTGGCCGTGGGCAGGCCGCCCCTCCTTCCCCGCTGCCTTCTTCGCCTTCCCACTCGGGAAACCGAGACTGGGTGGGACTCCACGCGGGAAGGCCCGCGGGGGAGGCGGCTGTCCACGCTCCCCCGACTCGGGCGTGGTTTGGCCGCCCCATCGCGCAGGGTCCCCTGCGCCGCGCTTGAGATCTGGCAGCCCAGCCCGGACTCCCGGCACGACTGCGGGGCACGGGGTGCGAGCTCCACCTTGTGGCGTCTCAGGGGCTCCTCCGCAAGGGAGGCTGAAGCCACCCCGTGTGGGACGGTGAGAGGATTCGTCATCAAACACAACCTTGACTTGCGCATGCTGAAGGTTAAACTCCCGGTTAATGTTTGCCGAAGAGAAACCTCAGGCTTCCTTGCTCGAGGATAATAATTAGCGTCTGGGAAGCCCACGCACTGAGGGGGTGCGGGGAGCCGACTCCAGCAAGGTGTCCAGGTGGCATGGGGTGGGGCGGGGGGGGAGCGTGGGTGCTACTATGGCAGCGGATCATCGCAAGAGACGCAGAGAGGCGCGCTCTTAACAACTGCTAATATTTTATCTTGTGTATTTTTCCTTAAAAATACATGACGCTTCAAACGTTCAGAGCAACGAAATAAACCCAAGCAGGAGCGAGAGGAACACTGCATCGTCTGTGTCCTGTCGCCGTCGTCGCTCAGACGACCTTCAGGTCTCTGTTTCCATGACCACAAATAGCATCTGTGGCAGGTCTGGTTTCGATTTGACCTTAATCGACCTCCTGGATTCACGCAGGACCTGAGAAGCCCTAAGAAATGAAAGATTAATCCGGCCCAGCGGACTCGCTAGTTGCTCACCTCACAAAGTCCGCTGGACTGGTCTCTCATCCTGTTTCCGGGGCCAGCGCGGCCTCGCGCACAATGCATGCCTGGGCTGCAACCCGAGACCCGCTCTCCCATCCGCGGCTCCGCCGGAGACGGACAGATGAGAGCGCTCCGGAGACTGGTGGGTCGGCCCCTCGTCCCTCCGAATCCTGCCCCTCCTCCGGGGAAAGGGCGGGGACACCTGGGCTGGAGGAGCATGGGGATGTCCGCGCAGAATCAAGGGCTCGGCCTCAGAGTGCGCGGGGACGGAGACCTCCCGGGGACGGGGCCCTCCCGGGGACAGGGGTCTCCCGGAACCTGACAGAGGGCGGGGGCGCCAGATGGAGGTGAGAGGCGGCCCCGAAGAGGGGCCGGAAGGGGCGGCGGCGGAGGTCCACAGAAGGGCGCGGCAGGGACCGGCAGAAAGTCGGTCCGGAGGCCGCAGCGGGGCAGGGCACGGGGAACCAGGGCCGGGAATTCGGGCGAGTCCCGAGGTCGCTGATCAGAGCCGCCCGCCAAGACCTGCGCTGGGCGGAGGCAGGCTGTTGGGCGAGAAGTCCCCGGATCGGAGCTCCCTTCCGGTCTGCAGAGGTGGGCCCGGGCTGGTCCTCGGGGCTGCAGAAACGGGGGCATGGAGGATGCGCGCGAGCCGGCCTCGTCCGCGATATAGCCTCGGACCCCGGAGACCATCTCGCGGGCCCCCACCCCTCACGCCCTGTGCGCCTGCGCGCGCGTGAAGGTGCGCCTTGTTCCAGCCTTTGCAAACGCCCACCGCACATGCGCCTCGCCTTCCCCTCGGGTGCGCTTCCGGCGAAGGTCTGGCTGGGGCGCAGGGGGCTGGACCTGTCCCCGCCAGCATCACTTGGGTTCTCGTGCGGGCCGGACAGTGCCCCCAGACTCAGCAGCCCCTGACCACTGCGCCCGCTCCTCGTCCCCTGCGGGGCCTGTTTCCCGCCTTCATCTCCACGCTCCCCCTAAACTCCGTCTCCATTCACTTGCTGCTTCACCCAGGGAGCCAGGCATCCGGAAGAGCATGTCCACACCGCCCACCACCCCATCCCTGGGGGCTCCCCGCCAGGGCCAACTTCCCGCGGAGTCCCTTCAGAGCCCTGCACGGCGCCTCCCCTCATCTCCTTGGTCTTCGCGCCGGCGCCCCCCTCAATCCCGGCGCCTTCCCTGACCACGCCCCAGACCTCGCCCCCTCCCCTCCCCCCGCCTGTGTCTCTGCCAGCTGACACATTACGTGTTTTCCTTGTTCATTTGTTACTGCCTGTCGCTCCCCGGCTCGCAGGAAAGTTCCGTGAGATCCCGGATTTCGTCTTTTTGGTTCACTGCCGTATCACCTAGAACCGTAGATTCATTGCCCAGAGTGGGAAGGCAAGCCATCCTTACTTCACTGAATGATTCCTCCCCACCATAGCTAGTGTTGGAAGGCTTTCGTGACCAGTCGCCGAAGGCCTAGGCGGTCTCCAAGCACGGTCTCAGGGAGTTAAGTAATTTATGCTGCCTTGGCGACGTGCCAGCCTCCGCCCCGCCGCCTGGGCTCAGTTCTCATCGGATGACTTGCCGCTTCCTGCGGATCTGCGCTCCCAGTGAGACTCTCACCACCGCAGGCAGCCCACTAGGCAGCCTCCGCGTGACTCGAGAGAGATCGGACTCTCGGGTTCCCACCTGGCTTCCCTCTGTGGCTTCCCGCTTGGGAGGAAGTCACTGAGCCTTATAGGAACTTGGCGGCCGGCCAGGGTGCCCGGCACAGACCTGCCCGCAGACTGGTGGCAACATCTTTGGCAAGGTCCTGCCCTGGGAGCCTGTTCCCCCGCCTCCCCAGCCCAGCCCAGTCTCTCACCATCCGGTGAAAGCGGGTCTGTTTCCACCCCTCCATCG
>SJYW01055410.1:137902-154773 GCA_006410735.1 Raphicerus campestris | reverse complement strand
ACACACCCGCCTCCCCCTCACCGGCCTCCCGCCTATCTGCCCCCCAGCTCAGTTCCTGGCTGGGTCAGGCACTCGATCGATATTCAAGGGATGAATGAGTAAGTAGCCTTCAGGCTCTGGAAATTTTTCAGGAGGCCCTGAACCAAACATCCTTCTGCCATGAAACTTGTATTTAAATATTTAAAAAGTAATAAATATGAAACAGTACTTTATACCTGGGGGACAATTTGCCAGAACATGAAATGTAGTATAGAGTTACTGGGAAAAGATCAACAATCCGATTTTTGAACAGTCAACCACTTTGTGAGTGTCTCATGAAATATGAGGGAAGCAGGTCACTGTTCCTTGGGAGCGTGGAGAACCTTCATTGTGTACTGAACTTTCAAAAGATTTAATGAGCGTGTGTGTGTGTGTGTGTGTGTGTGTGTGTGTGCACGCGCGTGTTACATTGTTTCAGTCATATCCGACTCTGTGCAACCCCATGAACTGTGGCTCACCAGGCAAGAGAACCACTGGAGTGGGTTGCCATGTCCTCCTCCAGGAAATTTTCCTGACCCGGGGATGGAACCCAGGTCTCCCGCATGTCCTGCAGTGCATGTGGATTCTTCACCGCTGCACCACCAGGGAAGCCCCTTAGTGAACATGCTCTTTTGTAATCAAAGATACCAGACGGGGGTGTCCCTGGTGGCCCAGTGGCTAAGACTTCCCCTTCCAACGCAGGAGGTGCTGGTTTGTTCCCTCGTCCTGGGAGCTAAGATCCACATGCCTCTCGGCCAAAAAAAAAAACCACCCAAAACATGAAACAGAAGCAATGTTGTAACAAATTTAATACATGCTTTAAATGACCCACGTCAAAAAAATCTTTAAGTCGGGGGTGGGAGGGAGACTCAAGAGGGAGGGGAATATAGGTATACTTAGAGCTGATTCACGCTGTTGTACAGCAGAAACCAACCCAGCATTGTAAGGCAATTATTCTCCAATTTAGAATAAACTTAAATTTAAAGTATAAAAAATATTAAAAACATATATATATAAGAGGCAAACCTCTAAATAGATGGTGAATCCCTAGGAAAGCTTACCAACCTAACGACGAGGCATCAGGGCACTGAGCCCCCTGGGGGTGCCTTGGGGAGTCGCCCGCCCGTCTAGGGGTGCTGTCTGGGGCGAGAAGATGCCCTCTTGCTGTGCCTGGTGTGTGTGCACCGGCTGCCCCCAGCCTGGAAGTCAGCATCAGCATCAGCAGGGCTCCGGATGCTCTCTGCGGCTCAAGGTCCACGTGGCCCCTTCTCTTAACAGAGGGGGCCGCTCAGCCAGACCGTGGAGCAGCTTCACAGAGCTCCACTCCCCTGGGGCCCCGGCTCAGGGCATTGTCCCCTGAGCCACAGCAGGCACGCCTGGGGGGCAGCTGGGCAAGGCTGGGAGTAGGGGACCGGGAATGGCTGTCCATCTCAGGAAAATGCTGTCAGGATCCCGGGCTTAGAGCAGGAGGCGAGGGGCATCTCCGCTGCCTGCCCTGTGCTGTTTGGCCTAGGCAATTCCTCTCTGCCTGTTTCTTCATCTGCAAAGCAGGGACGTCGCCACCGCCAGCTTCAGACAGATTGCCATGCTGGGACTGGTGGGCTGCAGCCCCGCGGGGGGAAGGTGGGGGCTGCCATCGGCCACTGGGTCCTCTCCTTTCTCCTCAGGCTCAGGGCAGGGTCCTGCTCCTGACCATCTGTGCGGCTGGTATTGGAGGAACTTTCCAGTTCGGCTACAACCTCTCCATTATCAATGCTCCGACCTTGGTATGTACCCTGCGTGCCCACTGTCTCCACCCCAGCGTCAACAGCGGCCCACATAGCATCTGCAAGCCACCATCCACTTGGTGGAGCTTCCTCCCACGCCTCCGCCTCCGCTGGGCTGTTCCCCAGGCCCTGCGAGTTCAAATCCAGCTCTGCAGTCCCCCCTGAAACACGTGCTCCTGTGTCTCTGATGTCAGCACACGACTCCCCCCGGTGCCCCCAGGGAGGAGGTACCCCCTGACTCTGCCCTCACTCCTGGAAAAACACCAAGTCCTTCCTGTCTCTGGCTTCCAGCCGTTTGTCCTTGGGTCTCTGCCATGATCCTAGTTCAGACCCATCTTTCCTGCCGGGATCACTCGCCCTGCCTCTCCACTGGCCTCCCTGCCTTCAGCCTCTCCCCTTGCAGGTCCTCTCAAGTCTGATCAAACCACTGCCCTGCTCAGAAACCTTCTGTGACTCCCAGTGCCTGTAGGATTAAGGACAGACTCATCTACCTGAGGGCTTCCCTGGGGGTTCAGATAATAAAGAACCTATCTGCACTACGGGAGACCCGGGTTCAATCCCTGAGTCAGGAAGATCTCCCAGAGAGGGGAATGCCAACACCTCCAGTCTTCTTAGCTGGAGAATTCCATGGACGGAGGAGCCTGGTGGGCTACAGTCCATGTGGTCTCGAAGAGTCAGACATGACTGAGAAACTAGGACACACACACACACACACACACACACACACACACACGCACACACACATCTACCTGTAGTTCAAGGCCTCCTGGGGTCCAAACTTGTCCACCTGTCCCCGCCTTGATTCCCCCAACTCCGTGCCCAGAGCAGTTCAACACAGACGCCCTGTTGGGCCAAGCCCTCCCTGCCCCTCCTGCAGAAGCCCCTCATGAGCCACGTAGATGCCATCACTTGCTTGAAGCCATCCTTCAGCAAGCTCCCAGCTGGGCTCAGCCCCCTGCTGGCCCCCTCTCGGGGTGCCATCGTCTCCGAGTCCCCAGCAAGCTCTCCAGGGCTGTGCCCACGCTCGGTGAGGGCCTGTGGAAAGGCGGCACCTCTCAGCCCCAGTGACAGAAGCCGCCTCCCACCCACCTGAATGAGGAGGTTATGTGTCCCGTCACATAGCTGTGGCTGCTGGAAAAAAGGTCCCAGGATGGAACTGGGGCCCTCCTGTCCGTTCGGGGTTAGGGTTAGGGTGCAAGAGAGCAGCTGTCAGCACACTCACTTCCCATCCAGGAACGGAGCCTGGGGGATAAACGCCCCTCCAGCTTCTCTGATACCCTGCTGATGCCCACCGACAGCCAAGTCGATCAGAAGCTGGCCCGGTGGGGAGGCTGCTGATGTGGCCCAGGTGGGATTGGGGGAGAGACGGGGCTGATCCTGGGCTCAGAGGGGCCACATAGACACTGGCCGGCTCTGAGCTCTGGGACACACGGCACAGCGCCCCGCACTCAGGGGAGTTCTGTCCCCCCAACAGTGGGCAGGGGGGCTGGGGAGGCTTGCCTGCCCTACAGGGGCAGGGCCTGGGCAGAAGGCCTGTTGTGGGGAGCCCCCACCCCAGGCTGGGGGTCGCTGACCGGCATCTGTGTCCACAGCACATTCAGGAATTCACCAATGAGACGTGGCAGACGCGAACCGGCCAGCCGCTGCCCAACCACCTGGTCCTGCTCGTGTGGTCCCTCATCGTGTCCCTGTATCCCCTCGGGGGCCTCCTGGGAGCACTGCTTGCTGGGCCCCTGGCCGTCACGCTGGGAAGGTGAGTGCTTCCCATGGACCCCCAAGTGCCTCTCAACAAGGGGCATCCTGGTCCACGGGCTCAGGGGTGGGGCAGGTAACCCGGCAGGCCCAGGCCGGGTCAGCTCTGCACCGGCCCCGGCTCTGCCTGCCGCGTCACCGAGAAGCCCACATTTCCCGGGGACAGTCCCCGCTGGGAGGGAGGGAGGACCCACGTCTGACAGGGGAACGCAACGCAACGCAACGCTCGTTCAGCCATGTCCAGGCCTCCCTGCCCATCACCAACTCCCGGCATCTGTGCAAACCCATGTCCATCGAGTCAGTGATGCTGTCCAACCATCTCATCCTCTGTCGTCCCCTTCTCCTCCTGCCCTCAATCTTTCCCAGCATCAGGGTCTTTCCCAGTGAGTCAGCTCTCTGCATCAGGTGGCCAAAGTATCGGAGCTTCGGCTTCAGTCCTTCCAGTGAACACCCAGACTGGTCTCCTTTAGGATGGACTGGTTGGATCTCCTTGCAGTCCAAGGGACTCTCAGGAGTCTTCCCCAACACCACAGTTCAGAAGCATCAATTCTTCGGCGTCCAGCCTTCTTCATGGCCCAACTCTCACGTCCATACATGACCACAGGAAAAACCATGGGTTTGACTAGACNACACACACACACACACACACACACACACACACGCACACACACATCTACCTGTAGTTCAAGGCCTCCTGGGGTCCAAACTTGTCCACCTGTCCCCGCCTTGATTCCCCCAACTCCGTGCCCAGAGCAGTTCAACACAGACGCCCTGTTGGGCCAAGCCCTCCCTGCCCCTCCTGCAGAAGCCCCTCATGAGCCACGTAGATGCCATCACTTGCTTGAAGCCATCCTTCAGCAAGCTCCCAGCTGGGCTCAGCCCCCTGCTGGCCCCCTCTCGGGGTGCCATCGTCTCCGAGTCCCCAGCAAGCTCTCCAGGGCTGTGCCCACGCTCGGTGAGGGCCTGTGGAAAGGCGGCACCTCTCAGCCCCAGTGACAGAAGCCGCCTCCCACCCACCTGAATGAGGAGGTTATGTGTCCCGTCACATAGCTGTGGCTGCTGGAAAAAAGGTCCCAGGATGGAACTGGGGCCCTCCTGTCCGTTCGGGGTTAGGGTTAGGGTGCAAGAGAGCAGCTGTCAGCACACTCACTTCCCATCCAGGAACGGAGCCTGGGGGATAAACGCCCCTCCAGCTTCTCTGATACCCTGCTGATGCCCACCGACAGCCAAGTCGATCAGAAGCTGGCCCGGTGGGGAGGCTGCTGATGTGGCCCAGGTGGGATTGGGGGAGAGACGGGGCTGATCCTGGGCTCAGAGGGGCCACATAGACACTGGCCGGCTCTGAGCTCTGGGACACACGGCACAGCGCCCCGCACTCAGGGGAGTTCTGTCCCCCCAACAGTGGGCAGGGGGGCTGGGGAGGCTTGCCTGCCCTACAGGGGCAGGGCCTGGGCAGAAGGCCTGTTGTGGGGAGCCCCCACCCCAGGCTGGGGGTCGCTGACCGGCATCTGTGTCCACAGCACATTCAGGAATTCACCAATGAGACGTGGCAGACGCGAACCGGCCAGCCGCTGCCCAACCACCTGGTCCTGCTCGTGTGGTCCCTCATCGTGTCCCTGTATCCCCTCGGGGGCCTCCTGGGAGCACTGCTTGCTGGGCCCCTGGCCGTCACGCTGGGAAGGTGAGTGCTTCCCATGGACCCCCAAGTGCCTCTCAACAAGGGGCATCCTGGTCCACGGGCTCAGGGGTGGGGCAGGTAACCCGGCAGGCCCAGGCCGGGTCAGCTCTGCACCGGCCCCGGCTCTGCCTGCCGCGTCACCGAGAAGCCCACATTTCCCGGGGACAGTCCCCGCTGGGAGGGAGGGAGGACCCACGTCTGACAGGGGAACGCAACGCAACGCAACGCTCGTTCAGCCATGTCCAGGCCTCCCTGCCCATCACCAACTCCCGGCATCTGTGCAAACCCATGTCCATCGAGTCAGTGATGCTGTCCAACCATCTCATCCTCTGTCGTCCCCTTCTCCTCCTGCCCTCAATCTTTCCCAGCATCAGGGTCTTTCCCAGTGAGTCAGCTCTCTGCATCAGGTGGCCAAAGTATCGGAGCTTCGGCTTCAGTCCTTCCAGTGAACACCCAGACTGGTCTCCTTTAGGATGGACTGGTTGGATCTCCTTGCAGTCCAAGGGACTCTCAGGAGTCTTCCCCAACACCACAGTTCAGAAGCATCAATTCTTCGGCGTCCAGCCTTCTTCATGGCCCAACTCTCACGTCCATACATGACCACAGGAAAAACCATGGGTTTGACTAGACGGACCCAGAACAGGTGCTTTCTCCCCAAGGCCCCCTCTGTATCCACCCGAGGCAGCTCTTGGGTAGCAAGCAGGAGACAGACTCTGAGGTGTGGAAGGCTGTGCGAGCATGGAGGGCCCTGAGGCAGCTCACGGGACGGAAGCCCGGCCTGGGGAGGGCAGGCCTGCAGCCTGGGCTCTCCTGGGGGGTCGGGGCGGGGGTCACCTTGAGCGCATCAGCTCCGGCCACATGGAGACTGTAGCGTCTGCACTCGGGCTCAGAGTCCTGGGAGACGGCTTGTTACTGGGCGAGACGGCAGGAGAGAAGGCAGGCCAGGCTCCCACCATGCCCTCCTCGGCCGGCCGGGCGGCCCAGCACGCGCCAGGCGCGTTCTCCTGTATCTTCGGCTCGCCGCTTCACAGTACCCAGTCCCGTGAGCCCGCCCAGGGCACTGCCTCGCCACGGCCACCAGCGCCGACACAACCAAGCTGAGCCGCCCGCAGGCGGGGTTTCCCGAGGCGGCCAGCCTGCCGGCCCTGCAGCCCTCTCAATGTCCCGCCGTCTGCAAGCTGACGGTAGTTAACTGCCCTCAAGACCTCTCACGGGAAGAGAGGCGAACAAAGAGGACAGACAGACTAACCAAGGGAAAGGAAGCTAGTGGGTGAACTTCGTTTAGAGCACAGGGCCGCGAGCCTTGGAAGCAAGGGACGGGTCTGCTCCGGGGTTTTAGAGCCGCTCACGCTGTCGCTCGCCTCACTGACGTCCATGCACCGGTCTCCCAGCCCGGTTTCGGGTCAGCGCTTCCAGGGGCTGCAGCTCTTCACCCACCGGGGTGACCCCAGTCTTTGCGCTGGAGTGGGTGCCGCAGTCCTGCCGGCCTGGGCCCTTTAGCAGGCTCTACCCTCTGAGGCAACCAGCTCCTGCACTGCAAGGCTCCTGAGATGATGCCGGGTGCCGTGGGCTCTCGTCCACCATTACTGAGGTAACCGCCACTGTCAGCAGCAGAAGTGCATAAGACGTTGTGTTTGGCTATTTAACAGAAGCATCAACTGCAAGCAACAGGAAACTAGGACTCAGCTGGTGAAAACAACAGCCAGACACCCCAGTCTGATGTTTCTCGGCTACCAGGGCATAGCAACCAGTCAGGAGTTATTTCAGGTTAAGAAGATAATAATTCACTGAAGTTGTCGCTTCGCTGCAAAGTCCAAGGTCTTGCCTTCTGATTCTCTGGAGGCACTTTCAGCACTGCAATCTTCCCAGTCTAAAGGGTCGAAGGGCAGAGCATCTGGCAGTTGGTCTGGACCCGGTAGAAAACACTCCCCTCACAGGACCCTACGACACTCACCGAGGGACAGGCTGCCTCCAAACTGGAAAGAAGCCATCTGAGGTTTTCCCATCCTTTTCTTTTTTTAAAATTACAAGCCGCCTCTGGCCCGTTTCCCCATCAGGACCTGAGCTGCAGGACCTCCTGTGAGCTCTCGTGGTGACCTCGGGGTGGCGCCTCCGAGCGCGGTGTCAGCCGCCCAGAGCCGATGCCTCCTATCGGAGGAGCCGCTGACGTGCCCAGCGCCCCCTTCCCAATTTGCCAGTCTGTCCCGCTGGACCAGCTGGGCAGGGGCCGTCAGGATGTCCTGTTCTGGGCAGTCACTGTAACGAATGGGGGACACAGGAGGTCGCTTGGCTCCCCTTCCTTCCTTCCCTTCCCAGGGTTCCACTGGGTCTGAGAAAGCAGATGTTAGGCACTGGGCTTACAAAGGACTTTGAGGAGAGTGGTGCTCGGTCCGTAGGGATAAACCCATGAAATATGAGTTCTGTCCATTCAAGCTGTGGTGGAGGCAGAAAGAGCAGTAGTCTGGGGGTGTACTGGGGATGGGGGGCTTCCCTGGTGGCTCAGATGGTAAAGAACCTGCCCCTACCAGTGCAGAAGACCAGGGTTCGATCCCTGGGTCGGGAAGATGCCCTGGAGGAGGGCATGGCAACCCACTCCAGTATTCTTGCCTGAAGAATTTTATGGACAGAGGAGCCTGGCGGGCCACAGTCCACAGGGTTGCAAAGAGTCAGACATGACTGAAGCAATTTAGCAGGCACCCACTGGGGCTGGGGGTGCGGGTTGGCCCCTGGGGGCATCCCATGGGCAACCCCAGCTGCAGTGAACGGTATCACTTCTGTGCAGGCAGCTCACACTCCTCACACACACACACACAGGGGTGTGATCAGGGCTGGCTGTGAATGCAGGGAAGGGTCCCTGCGGGGAGTGGGGGGGCGGTTGTCCTTGGCACTGAACCTGAGCCTGGTTCCGCTTCCCCAAGGAAGAAGTCCCTGCTGGTGAACAACATCTTCGTGCTGGCCGCCGCAGCGCTGTTTGGCTTCAGCCGCAGAGCAGGCTCCTTCGAGATGATCATGCTGGGAAGACTGCTCGTGGGCATCAGCGCAGGCAACGAGTGGGCCTGGGGGTCGCCTTCCTTCCCGTTGCCCGTATTCCTCTCATTCACTGGTTTCTTTTCCGGGCGTGCTCACCATTTTTTTTTTCAGAATGACTTAGTTATGATTTATCTTAAAAGGCTTATATAACTAGACAGTTGAAATGGATCTAGAAAAAATGGAAAAGCTCTGCAGGACTGGGAGGACAGACATCCCCAGACGGCTAAGCCGGGAGCTTCCTGGCGGTCAAAATGTAGAGGCATGTAGGAGACCACCTCTCATCATCCCTCTGAAAGCCGAGGAGCCTGCCAGGGCCCTCAGGCTCCTGCAGGGGTGGGGGGTGGAGCAGAATCTCCAGCGTGTCCACCTGGGCTTTCAGGGGCACCACCCTCAGTCCCCTCGACACCCCACTGTGCATCCAGCCGGTGCCCATATCTTAATTAGGTGTCTATTCCTGGGACACAAAGCGCTCCTCAATTCAACGGCTTAAAGCCAGCAGCGCGATTCACTCGCGGTTTCTATGGGTGAGGAACCCAGAGTGTGTTAGCTGGGGAGTCCTGGCTTGGGGCCGCTCGGGAGGCTGTAACGTGTCAGGCGGGGCTGCGGTCAGCTGAGGTTTGGCCGTGGCTGGTGGGCCTGCTGTTGAGATGCTGTCCTTGTGTGCTGTTTCCCGGGGCCGCGCTCCCCAGCCTGCGCAGGTCTCCCAGCAGGGCTGCTGAGAGTCCACGCAGCATGGCGGCTGGCTTCCTTCAGGGGGAGTGATGGGTGGCAGAGGGTGTGTGTGTGTGTGTGTGTGTGTGTGTGTGTGTGTGTGTGTGTGTGTGTGTGTCCTCGAGGAGCGAGTCCCGGGGAGGCTTATGGCCTGATCTCACACCGTCAGCTTTGCCAGCAAGTGAGTCACTAACAACAGCCCATGCTCAGAGACGGAGGGGCCAGGTCAGACAGTGCCTTTGTGCCCCGAGTTCCTAGCGCAGAGGGAACCCCTCCCTCAAGTGTCTGCAGGAAGAGTGGGGAACCTCTGAGAATTTCTGGCCATCAGCGCAACCCCGCTCCTCTCAGCTCCCCCAGCCAGTGCTCAGAGAGGCAGGGCCTTGTCAGGGGCCTGTTTCCTGACCTGAGGGCAGGGAGGGGCTGCAGGAGTGTTTCTGGACAGACAATGGTGCCCAGCACTGCCAGCTGTCGCCCTCTGGGGTTGGGGGGGGCGCCTGCCCGTCCCTGCAGCCCATGGGGTGCTTGAGTGCCGGGGGCCTCCCCGGGGCAGGTGGGAGGGGGACAGCCTACGGCTACTGGGCGCCGGCTCCCTCCCGCCCCTCCCACTCCCCAGGGGTGACCAGGGCTTCTCTCCTGGGAGTTCTGGGGGAGGACNACTCATGGGGTCGAAAAGTGTCAGACACGACTGAGCGACTGAACTGACCTGAACTGTCCTTTTTTAATCCTGCGGTTATACAGCCTTTTCAGATTGGGTGCTAACACTTACTAATGTGCATTTTAGTTTCCTTCCTGTCTTTTTATAGCTTTAAAAAGTTCCTTTCTTTTTGCACTGAGTAAAATTCCATTGTCCGGATGTGCCTCGGTTTATTTTTGGTGGCTTTTGGAAATTATGAGTAAAGTAGCTATACGCATCCACGCGCAGGTTTTTGTGTGGACATACATTCTTACCTCGTTTGGGTAAATGCTAAGAAGCACGACTGCCGGATCATAGAGCAAGAGTCTGTGCAGCGTTGTGAGAACCCGCTGAGCTCTCTTGTAAAGTGGCTGTGCCGTTCTAGCTCCCAGCAGCAGCGAGCGGGCGTCAGCCGCGCGCACCCTCAGCAGCCTGTGGTGTCGTCTGTGCTCCGGATCCTGGCCGTTCTGTTGATGGTGCTAATTTTGTTCTTGTGGTTCGCACTTCCCTGAGTTCAACCCTGGAGCATCTTTTCATATGCTAATTTTCCATCTGTGTAGATCTTCTTTGGTGAGTATCCCTTTAAAGTGACCAATTTCTTTTTTAAAGTATTTTCTTTTTAAAAAAAAAATTATTTACTTTTGGCCGTGCTGGGTCGTTGTTGCTGCATGGGCTTTTCTCGAGTCGCAGTGCACGGGCTTCTCACCAGAGTGGCTTCTCTTGCTGTGGGGCTTGGGCTCCAGGGCGAGCAGCCTTCAGGAGTTGCAGTCCCCCCGCCCTGGGCCACAGGCTCAGTAGATGAGCCTGTAGAGCATGTGGGATCTTCCTGGACCAGGGATCAAACCTGTGTCTCATGCATTGACAGGATTATTATTTTTTTTTACCAGTGAGCCACCAGGGAAGCCCCTGTTTGGTCAATTTTTAAAAATCAAGTTGTTTGCTTTCTTATTGTTGAGCTTTAAGACTTCTAAGCATCTTTTGCAAATATTTTCTCCCAGTCTGTGGCTTGCCCTTTCATCTTCTTGGCAGTGCCTTCTGCAGAGCAGATGTTTTTAATTTTAAAAAGTTGAGCTCATCGATTCTTTCGTGGCTCGTGCAGCATCTATAAATCGCCACCAAATCCACGGTCGTCTAGATTTGCAACTAGCGTCCACCAGTGTTTTCAGCTGTGCCCCACAGCTTGCAGGATCTCAGGTCCCCAACCAGGGGTTGAACCTCGGGCAGTGAAAAGGGCCAGGTGCCAACCACTGGGCCACTAGGGAACCGATTATTCATTTACTGGCAATGGGTGTGCAGTGGTGCTGGCATCGTTCACTGAAAAGACCATTTTCCCCGCTGGATTACCCTGGCGCCTGGGTCCAAGAGTCAGCTGCCCACTGTTGTGCCATGAAGACTTTGTTGGCTTCCACAGGGAGCAGTGACCGCAAGGTTAGCAGAAGCGGCAGGCTCTGCTCTGCCTGGGAGCAGAGTGGGCTCTTCAGGGAGTGAGAACTCTCTGATCCAGGCTCGGGAGGTGGCGCGGAGAAGCCACCTGGGGCTGGCTTCCTGCAGACAGGCCAGGCTGGGGCTCCCTTGGAGGCAGGAGTGTTGGAGGATGGGAATGAGGGCCTCTGGGTCCAGTCACCGCAGTGCTTTCTGGAAGGCAGGAGTCAGCACTCCGGGAGCCCTCCGTGGGGTCTCCCAGCTTCTCTCTGCCATCCATCCGCCCCAGCTTTGCCTCTGCTGACCGGCCTCCCCGGACCCTCCTTGGGCTCCAGGGGCACTCCTGGCCTTGTGATCCTGAGTGTACTGGCTCAGAGCAGGGTAGGCGTCCAGCTGGGCCTCAGGTCTGGGACTGCACTGGTCACGCTTCAGCATGCTTCTCCCCGGCATGGGCCGCAGAGGTGCGCCCAGCCCTTGGGCCATGTCCCGCTTGCCATCCACCCAGCTGAATTGGCTGTGGAAGTGTGGGGGTGGGCGTTGGGAGTCCTTGTTGCCCAGGGAACACCCCCAGAGGGTTAAGGAGACAGGGATGGGACCCGGCAGCTAGCAGAGGCTGTGCCAGGGGAGGTGGACGGGACGCGGCCTGGCCTTGGCTTTGATGGGATGAGGGCGGGGTAGGGGTGGGAAGGGACCGGGCCACTAGGGAGGGAAAGCCGAGGCACCATCGGGGTCAGGCCCGCTAGTCCACGTGCGGCTCCAGGACAAGTGGTGACGTCGCAGTTAGGTTGGCGCGTTTACGGAGCACCCCTGCACGACCCCCGCACGACCCCCGCACGCAGCTGCTTTGTGCTCGTACTTTAATCTCTCCCATCTTCACCCACGTCTGCGGGAGAGGAAGTCCCCTATTTTGAAGTTTTCCGGCTGAGACTCAAGAGAGTTCGTTCACAAGGTTCAGCCCAGCTCGCGCCCTCTGAACCGTGTCCCGTCCTGGGGGGGACCCGGCCAGGCCTGCCAGGGCCCCACCAAGCCTTGGCCCTGCTTTGGTAGCGTGGGGGTCTCTGGGCGGACACCCCTCTTAAAACCCTGTCCCTTCAGCTGGGATGGTGGCCCCCACGTGTCCTTCTGCTATGACTAGAGGGGAGGGGGTTGACTTGGCTGGTCTTTGCCGCACCTTTCACCGCACTCAGCAAAGGAGAGCACAGAGGCTTGCTGAGGGCTCGGCCCCGGCTGGATCCTTCCACGAGAGATGAACCGTGAGTGCTGGGGGAGGGACCCCGGGGAAGGAGGCTGGCAGAGGCGCCCTGGGAGCCGCTGGGCAGTGGGCCGCCCATGGACGGGGACTGGAGGACNCTGACCGGCCTCCCCGGACCCTCCTTGGGCTCCAGGGGCACTCCTGGCCTTGTGATCCTGAGTGTACTGGCTCAGAGCAGGGTAGGCGTCCAGCTGGGCCTCAGGTCTGGGACTGCACTGGTCACGCTTCAGCATGCTTCTCCCCGGCATGGGCCGCAGAGGTGCGCCCAGCCCTTGGGCCATGTCCCGCTTGCCATCCACCCAGCTGAATTGGCTGTGGAAGTGTGGGGGTGGGCGTTGGGAGTCCTTGTTGCCCAGGGAACACCCCCAGAGGGTTAAGGAGACAGGGATGGGACCCGGCAGCTAGCAGAGGCTGTGCCAGGGGAGGTGGACGGGACGCGGCCTGGCCTTGGCTTTGATGGGATGAGGGCGGGGTAGGGGTGGGAAGGGACCGGGCCACTAGGGAGGGAAAGCCGAGGCACCATCGGGGTCAGGCCCGCTAGTCCACGTGCGGCTCCAGGACAAGTGGTGACGTCGCAGTTAGGTTGGCGCGTTTACGGAGCACCCCTGCACGACCCCCGCACGACCCCCGCACGCAGCTGCTTTGTGCTCGTACTTTAATCTCTCCCATCTTCACCCACGTCTGCGGGAGAGGAAGTCCCCTATTTTGAAGTTTTCCGGCTGAGACTCAAGAGAGTTCGTTCACAAGGTTCAGCCCAGCTCGCGCCCTCTGAACCGTGTCCCGTCCTGGGGGGGACCCGGCCAGGCCTGCCAGGGCCCCACCAAGCCTTGGCCCTGCTTTGGTAGCGTGGGGGTCTCTGGGCGGACACCCCTCTTAAAACCCTGTCCCTTCAGCTGGGATGGTGGCCCCCACGTGTCCTTCTGCTATGACTAGAGGGGAGGGGGTTGACTTGGCTGGTCTTTGCCGCACCTTTCACCGCACTCAGCAAAGGAGAGCACAGAGGCTTGCTGAGGGCTCGGCCCCGGCTGGATCCTTCCACGAGAGATGAACCGTGAGTGCTGGGGGAGGGACCCCGGGGAAGGAGGCTGGCAGAGGCGCCCTGGGAGCCGCTGGGCAGTGGGCCGCCCATGGACGGGGACTGGAGGACAGCAGTCGCCCTCCTCGGGCACCCCTCCCAGCCTGGCTGACTCAGGCCCTGCCCTGGGAGATGTTCAGACCTGGGCCTGGCTGCCAGCCCTCTGGGCATGCTGGGCTCCCCACAGCTGCCCCACATCCCATCCTGAGGTGGGCTCCCTTCCTATTCTCCGCCTGTAGCCCTCACCTGTGGGGCATGGCCCCTGGTGGACCCATCTGACTGCCCACCGCGCAGTCCAGTCCAGGTTCCAAGCAGGGCAGGAGGCAGGGCGCGGGGCAGCCCCATCTGCAGGCAGCTGCTCCCTGAGGAGCCTGCACATCACGTGGACCCAGCTGCCCGGGGGTGGGGGGGGCCGCACCCGGTTGCCAGCGGCTCTGCTGGTGAAGGTTCTAAGCAAACAGAACCAGGACGATGTCGGTGAGGGAGCGGGTGAGGGAGCGGATGGTCAGGGGTCCAAGGCCTCCTGGTGCGCGGGGCCTGCTGGATGGCTAATTACAGAGCCCCTGGGGACACAGGGCTCCTATTGCTCCTAGAACAAATTACTGCAAATTGAGCAGCTTGAGACTACACACATTTATTGTCTCACAGTTTCTGCAAGTCATCCGTTGAGTACAAAGTGACTGGCCTTCCGCTTCAGGCAAGTCAAGGCATCTCAGGATCAGCTAGGGAGGAGCCCACTTCTGAGGTCATTTGGGATGCTGGCAGAATTCAGTGTTGGCAGAATTCAGCTCTGGATGACTGAAGCCCCTTCATCTACAAAGCCATTTACAGCACTTCTGAGTCTTTGTGCTTTGAGGCTTTCTGACTGCCCCTTCCGTCTCATCTGCGACTTGAGGTGGAGAAAATTCTCTGCTTTTAAGGGCTCATGTGATTACATCGGATAATTCACGATAATCCACCCAGATAATGCAGATCATCTCCCTGCTGTAGAGTCTGTTACCCTAATTACACCTGCAAAGTCCCTTTTGCCACAAAATGTAGCATATTCACAGGTTCCAGAGGTTAGGGAGGGGTCGTCTTTGGAGGCCCTCTGCCTGGTACTGAGTCCTGGGCCCAGCAGTCCTGGGCCATGCAGGGGCCCAAAAGAGATGGCGCCCTTCCGCATGGAGCCTAGGAAGGAGGCAGCGCAGTAACTCACAGCTGGAAGCAGGCTGGCGGCCGGAAGGGGAGGGCTTTCCCGAGGAACAGAGCTCGAGGTGGACGGGCAGCAGCAGGCCAGCAGTGTTCCAAGAACAAGGCCCAAGCCAGGGGCTGGGAGCACAGCATCGCAGGGCAGCGCACAAGCTTCAGAGAGCCAAGGAGGGCGGGCCAAGACTCCGGGTGGAGACCAGGCCACCCAGGGCGCTGGGACAGCATTGCCACAAGTTAGGCTACCCGGTCCCTACCACGGCCCTCTGGAAAGGGGGCTACACCATCATGACCGAATTACCCATGTGGAAACAGGCTCAGAGAGGTGAGCCAGGCGCCCACGCTACGAAGACGTGGGGCTGGGAGGCTGCCACCGCCTCCGATGCCCTTCAACAGAACGTACAGACACTCCTGGGAAGGTCAGGGGTGAACAGAGGCAGTGCTGACCAGGGAAGGCTCCCGGTGCCACAGTCGCAGCCTGAGGACCATGGGCTCACCTACCATCGGCGCAAGTGTCTGTCGGGGGTGGGGCTTCACCGTGTCACCCACTTCCACTATCAGAGATCCGCCAAGCAGGCGCTGGCTACTGAATCTTCTGCTTGGAGTCACTTGGGTCCAAGTCTCTTCAAGTATCACTGGGCAGGTCACATGACCGTATGGATCCGCTGCCCCAGGCAGCTCACAGAGACTAGGCGGGGTGGGCGGGATGGGTGAAGACGGAAGCACAGTGGAGGAAGGTCCGTTTCACTGGCAGGCGATCCGGGACGGGTGAAAGGCAAGCACCTGGATTTGGACATAGAGAACAGGCTGCGCGGGCTTGCCTGCTGGGGCTCAGGGGAGCTCCCGAGCTGAAGGCAGGCGTGGAGGGCATCCGTGGCTAACAGAGCCCTGGGCACAGGTGGCTGGCTGGGGCAGGAGCAGGAACGGAAGGGGCCTGGAGCCCGCCTTCTACAGAGCAGCTGGGCCGCGGGCCCTCCTGCCTGAGTCCGCCTGGTCCCACAGGCATGGGGGCCAACGTCCAGGCCAGCAAGGGCGGGGTCCCCCTGAACCAAACCACACCTGCCAGAGGCCAAGAGCAGGATCTCCCCGGAGAGATCTGAGCTGTGGCCCAACCGGCACGCCGCCCCAGTGCCCGACAGAGCTCCTCTCCCCAGCGCAGCCCCGGGGCCAGGGTCTCCTCAGAGCGGGAGCTGGCAGCCTTTCTGCTCAGGGAGGGCAGGCCTGCAGGCTCGGCCCTGGCCCTGCCTGCTTCCTGCCCTGTCAGGGCTGACTCCATTCACTCCCTCATTCACCCAGTATTTAGTTCACCCCTCTCTTATGCCTGGCGCCTGCGAGGTGCGCCCTGAGCAGACCAGCAGGGGCAGAGAGAGACTCCCCGCCAGGGCTCTGAGAGATGGCACTCCCCAGAGGACCTGATGGGGTGGGCTTCCCTGAAGAGCTGACGTTTTCAGCGCTGCAGAGGGGTAGCCCGGTGGACTGAAGCTTTGCGGACTGCCTCTGGGCTCCGTGTGCTCCCAGCCCCTCCCCTGGGCACCTCCGGGCAATCTCACCCACTCCAAGAGCTGGGCGCAGGAAGGCGCCTGGATGGCGACGCGCTGTGGCAAGCGCTGCCCACGTGCAGCAATGACCACCGCTCTCCATCACGCACACGCACACACACACGCACACGCACACACAGACATAGGCATGCGCGCAAGACTGTGGCCCTGGAGGCTGCGGACACACAAGGACTCCGTAGAATGAACTGGGACTCCGCCTGCGACCTCCTGGAGGGCCAGGGGTCATCTGTCCCGCTAACCGCCGTTCCCAGCACACAGACATCACCGTGACTAAGCGAAAGGACCGACAAACCAGGGACCGGCCGACTTCCGGCCGCCCAGCGGAGAGCGGCTTGGACGGGGCGCGCTGGGCCAGAGCTGGTGACGTCACCGGCCGGGAGCGCGCCGCCGCCCGGGGGCGGGACCGGCGGGGACGTCGCGGGAGGCGGGGCCACGCCGGCGCGGGGCGGGGCGCCGGGCGGCGGTCACGTAGCTCAGGTTCCCGGGCTGCCCCAGCGCGTGTGTCGCTCGAGTCCTGCGTGCCGGTCCCCGTCGTCCCTCGCCATCATGCCGATGTTCGTGGTGAACACCAACGTGCCCCGCGCCTCCGTGCCGGACGGGCTCCTCTCGGAGCTCACGCAGCAGCTGGCGCAGGCCACGGGCAAGCCGGCGCAGGTCTGCGGGGAGGGCCGGGCGGGGAGCGCGGCTCCGGGATGGGGCTCCGGGCCGGGAGTGCGGGCGGCTCCGGGATGGGGCTCCGGGCCGGGA
>SJYW01055410.1:119896-130366 GCA_006410735.1 Raphicerus campestris | reverse complement strand
GGTGTGGAGACGCTGGCTGCCTCGGGGCTTGTTGGCTTGCGGAGGAATCGGTGCAGGGCGGGGCCAGTGCATGTGGAACCGAGGCCGCGATGTGTTATCCCCGGAGTCTGCAGCCTAGCCTTTCCGCGCCTCAGCCCCCAGTAGAGGGCCCTCCCTCCGGTTGGCATCGTGCCTGCACCCGGAGCCAGGAATCCAACTCAGATCTAGAACCCTCCGTCCCCCTTCCGCAGAGGCCCAGCCACCACGTGGGTGGGTCGGGGCTGGCAGGGGGAACTGGGGGAGGGGTCAGAATCCCAGTAGAGGCGGGGAGGGGAGGAGAGAGGAACCTGGGTTCCGTCGGGGTCATTGCCCCGATGCCGCCGCCCGCCTCAGTGTCGAGATTTGGGGAATCCCCCTGTTGTGGAACTTGGGAACCGTTGTCTGGTGTGGTGGTGGGGGAGGTGCCCGGAAGGTGGAGTTCCTGACGATGCCGCGCAGTCCACCCCGGGCTCCTGGGGCACAACAGTTGCCTGCGAGAACAATGGCTTGGGTGCCATTCCGGTCTCAGGGTACAGCAGCTGTCCAAGCCTCCAGGTGGCTGTCAGCCCCTGTAGGATGGGAAGGTCTCGGCGCCGAGGGCACAGTCAGGAACACCAGTGCACCGGGGGTCTCCTGGCCTGGGTAGGACCCCTGCTCTACTGCAGGGGCTCCCTCCCTGCGGCCAGGCCAGTTGCCTTTGGGCTCCCCCTGGCCGCAGCTCCTTCCAAATAAGAAAAGCTGCCCTCACTCAGCTGTGCGCACAGAGACGGCCTTCCCTGTGGACTCGTGCTAGGCCTGAACCTCAGCCCCTAAGACAGACAAGAACACCCAGAGAGAGGTGGCTTAAAATTCCACGGACCTGAAGTGAATTTGGTTTGGAAGTTGGGATACTGGAGGAAAGGGCTTTACTGCCTGGGCAGCCCTCTGGTGCTGAGAGTGAGGAGCAGGCCTGACTTTGAGCCGCAGTGACAAGGGCCCCTTTATGCCTGTGGCCACTCCAGACCCTGCTTGGGCGGCTGCCAGTGGCCCTGCCCATGTGGCTCCCCGCAGGCAGGGGCAGGAAGCTCCAAGGTCCCTAGTCCAGGCCAGTAGTGGAGGACGGGTCAGAACAACCCAGTTCACAGGCGCTTTCCACTGGGGCAGCCTGCCAAGGCCAGCTTGCTCCCCTGGACACGCCTGAGGGCTGCTCTCTTTAAGTCCAGGCCATAGCTGGGGAGGGGGGAAGCACTCCAGCCCCCAGCCCCAAGTCTGCTTCCTGGCTATGGAGGGTTTAACTTCCAGGACAGAGGGGACAGTCATGACCTTAGAAAGGAGTCTGGAGGCTGTGGCCTGTCTCGGGGGGTCGTTCTCCCCCCACAGAGGTCCTCAGGCTCCCCTCGGTCTCATTCTGTCCCCGGTGAGGCAACAGGAGTCTCAGGGTCTCCAGGTTGGGGTGGGCGTACTGTGACCTGGCTCAGCCTTCCCCTCTTGGGTATGAACCCCCGCCAGCCTGGCCCAGCGCCCATGATAGGGAGAGTAGGGGTCTGGGTCTCGGGGCCTCTCATCCAGCTTCCTCATCTCACAGCTGAGGACTTGGTTCTGGTCTCGGGGGCGTCTTGACAGGCTGCCTCCTCCCAGGGTCCCGCCTCATGCTCCCCGCCCCNCAAATGGAATTGGAAGAAAGCAGTGGTCTACGCAGCCCCTCGAGCCCACCATCTTGCACACTGGCGTCAAGCTTTGAGCGTACCCCAGTGGACCCCACACAGGAGCCCAGGTGAGGTCTGAGGCTGTGGGTGCCACGGGCCTCGGGGGCTGGGTACAGGCCACACCTTGGCGGTGCTTTAGCTGACGTCCAGGCTGTGAGGTCTTTGATGGGGGGCGCTCCACCAGCCACTCAGCAGGGCCCTCGTGGGTGGGTGGGTTTGTGAGCCGTCAGAGGCCTCACCGGGGCTCCAGAGAGCTTCTGCCTTCTGGGTGGGGGTGGGGATCTCCAGGGTCAGTTTACAGAGAGGTGTTGGCCCCTTGAGTTTGCCGTCAGAAAAGGGGCCATGGAGAGCTCGCCTACACCTTCTAGAACATTCCTGGGTGAGGTCTGGCCCCTGGAGCTGGGAGCCCAGCCAGCCTGCCAGTGGGAGGTGTGGGGTTGTGAACTCACAGCAACATCACCGGCAGAGAAGAGGGGCTGAGACAGAAAAACCACTCAGGGGGTCACTGCCCACCAGAGGCTGGCACAGCAAGTGGAGGGGTGCGCGGGAGCTGGTGCGCGGGTGTGGGGGGCAGGATGGTGTGGTCACTGCCCACCAGAGGCTGGCACAGCAAGCGGAGGGGTGCGCGGGAGCCGGCGGGCGGGTGTGGGGGGGCAGGATGGTGTGGAAAGCCCGCCCCGGTCTCACGCTCAAAACAGGAGCAGCGAAAGAAGGAGAAAAAGGGGTGTCCTCAAAGGAACATGAGGACAGGCTAGGACAGTCAGAGTCAGGTTGGGCAGAGACGCAAGGCGGCGAGCAGCCAGGCCCACAGAGCACCTGGGCCAGAGGTGCTCCCTGGGGGTGGGGGCCCGGGGCCGAGGCTGGGAACGCGGCCGGCCCCCGGAGCCGGGCAGCGCAACACACCGTGGACGGGCCCTCTGAGAGAGAGGCTGGGGAGGGGCCGGGCAAGCTGGGCAAGCTCTTGGACAGGGGCACCAAGCCTGAGAAGCTCTGGGCGCACGGGATGGGCTAGCAAGACTAGGGGAGGGGTCCCAGCACGGGGGTGAGGCCTCAGGCGGGCCTGGTGGCGGAGAGGCAGAGCCCTGGGGCTGTTTCAGCGGCGGATGCTGTGAGCACACTGGCCTCAGCGGTGTTTCTTTCTCTTGCCTGGAAGACATCTAGAGGAATACGTCAGAAATGCTTAAATGTTTGGGCCAGGAAGCCACGAGAAAGGGCCAGAAGGAGGGAAGGCCCTGAAATCCAACAAAAGTGGCCGGCCTCTGTGCGGTGAGGAGCCAGCCGGTGTCCCCGCTGCCTGACAGCCCCGTGCGCCCTGCCCTCGGCGCCGGAACCCGCTCTGGGCCAGACGGTGGACACTGGGCGGAGTTCAGTCAGGGGCGGCCGCAGGGAAACGGCAGGTACAAGGTTCCGAACATTTGGAAGGAGGAAGTTACCACAAACGAGCTCCGAAGGCTGGGCTGCCCACGGGGTAGGGTTTGTGAGCAGGCCGGAGTGGCTCGGATGGACTCAGAGGAGGCGGAAGGCAAAGAGGCTCCAGGCCTGGCCCTGTGGGCGAGCCCGTGAGGCTGAGCTCACCCTCTGCTGGGGAAGGACCCCCGGGTGGGGCTGGGCTGGCATGCTCCTTCCCGCCCACTCTCTGCCCATTTCCACCCAGACCTGGAGCCAGCAGGAAGAGGGGCCCACACGGGGCTCAGCACTGCAGATTCTGAGGCCACGAGCAGCCTGCAGGCCTGCCGGTGGCGGGCGGGGCACACGGGAGGCTGGGGCCATGCCGAGGTGTGGGGAAGGTCCGGGAGCCCTGCGGGTGGCTGGCCAGCACAGTCCCTGCTTGAGCAGCACCCGGCCACCAGGCTCCCTGGGAAAGGCTTTGGGCTTTAATCCTCTTGGTCTTAGATTTTCCATTTTTCTTTCTTTGAACTTTAACCCAAAAGGGCAAAGGAATTTAATTTTTTGATCTGCATTTCACCCTAGGAAATTCAGGACAGAGGGTCTGTTTCTAGGCTGACCCTTTACTGGGAGCATCTCTGTCATTTTATCTCCTTGCAGAACCTCTGAGCCAAATTTGGACTCTGAGGTTAGATCTAATTCAGGATGGGAAAGGGGAGGGAGAGAGTTCCGGGTCTGGGGTCCAAGGTGTCCTGAGAGTTCACTGATGTGGGTTCCAGCCCATCGTGAGGCGGCTGATGTGGGAGGTTCTATATACCGCCCATGGGCCCCATCATAGGGGGATGAGTAGATCTGGGGCCTGCCCCCACCCCTGGGAAACAGCTGAGGCTCCCGGTGGCCCCTGGCTTCCCACTGCATCCGGCCCACCACTCTGCTCGGGGAGCAACAGCCGTATCGCTGACCCATGAACTTGGGAGGACAAAGGGGGCAGCTTCCATCTGGCTCCCTCAGCCTCTCTGGGGACCTGGCCCGCCCTGCCGCGCAGGTGCCCACGGCCCTCCTTGCTCCTGTTGGGAGTGAGGCGGAGCAGCTGCCCGGCAGGTGAGGGTCTCTGGGCAGCGCTCCAGGCCCCAGGCCGGCTGCTGACTGTCCTCCCACCGCCTTGCCTCGCCCCCCACCCCTGGCCTCCTCCTCCTCCTCCTCTTCCATGCTGCACCGCCCCTCTGACCACTGTCGCCCCCTCAACGCGTTGTCACCCATTTACTCTGCTGGAGATGAACCCCAAACTATCACTTCAAGTCAGCTTGTTTGGTTTCTTAAGGGGGTCTCTCTGCACACACTGACAGGTAGAGTATGTTCAGATCACGGAGGCGACAGGGAGCAGGGCGGGATCAGAAGGGCAGCGCCAGGCACCAGGTGCGGAAGAGCATNATGTCAAGATTTCTTATCAAGCGCCATAAGTGAGGCGAAGTGAATCAGCGCAGGGCAGACATCTGCACACACGTGTGGGCCCGATGCAGGATCAGGCAGAAGGGAACAACATCCGTGTGCAGGAACCCCGGGTCAGCGAGCGGCCAGGGCCTCCGCACGCAAAAAAAAAAAAAAAGGTCACAGAAGAGCGTGTATCACCTTCACGACTTCCTCAGTGAGGCGCAGAGAGCACAGATGACTAAGGGAAGGCGGGCACGCTTCATCTCATTAGCAAGACACCACGGCGAGCCAAAAGACGCGCTGAGAGGTTCACGTTCAGATATCAAAAAACCCAAAAAACCGGGCTACGAACTGGTGATAGACAAACCAATAAAAAATTAGCAAAGGACTTTATAAGCCTCTTCACAAACGGAACATCAAGTGGGAAAGATGTTCGGCCTGAAGATGAGCGGAAGGCCAGCACACGCTGCCGCGCCTACGGCAGCTCCCCGCCCAGACCCCACAGAAACCCGGAGACCACCCCCCAGCCACCGAGAAGGGCAGGGATAAATCAAGCGCGGCACAGTCCTGGCACCCAGTATGTACGGCCGGGCAGCGCCCTGGCGAGCCGCAGGGACACGCGCCGCCGTGGACCCGGCCCTTTCGGGCGCTTACAGCTCCCAGCCAGCGAGCCGCAGCCGGCTTGTTCCGAGCCCCGCTGTGGCGCTCGGACCGTGAGGCAGGCCGGGCCAGGCTGCCCCTCCCGGGGACAGCAGGCGGCCCGGCGGGGAGGCTGTGGCGACATCATCTCTCACTCTTGTTACGCGCGTCCGCGTTGCGCCTGTTCAGTGCTATGCATTTTTCTGTGTGTGCTACACTTGGTGTCTGCGTGGCCCCCGCCCGCACACACACGGAAGGGAAGGCAGGGCAGGCCAGGAAGACCGCCACGTGCCCCGCGAGCGCACCCCGGCCCCCACCCTGCGGAGGCCTTGCCTGACAAGGGCTGCCCCCTGGTGCCTCCTCCCAAGCCCAGCCCCGGCCTCCCTGAAAACCCAGCCGCCTATCCCACAGCAACCCCCCACCGCCTCCCTGCACCTGCCAGCCTGACCCTCTGGGCTCCGTGTGCTCAGCCCGCTTTGTGCCACATGCTAGGATCCCCACACTATGGCCGAAGCCCCCCCAAATGGAATTGGAAGAAAGCAGTGGTCTACGCAGCCCCTCGAGCCCACCATCTTGCACACTGGCATCAAGCTTTGAGCGTACCCCAGTGGACCCCACACAGGAGCCCAGGTGAGGTCTGAGGCTGTGGGTGCCACGGGCCTCGGGGGCTGGGTACAGGCCACACCTTGGCGGTGCTTTAGCTGACGTCCAGGCTGTGAGGTCTTTGATGGTGGGGCGCTCCACCAGCCACTCAGCAGGGCCCTCGTGGGTGGGTGGGTTTGTGAGCCGTCAGAGGCCTCACCGGGGCTCCAGAGAGCTTCTGCCTTCTGGGTGGGGGTGGGGATCTCCAGGGTCAGTTTACAGAGAGGTGTTGGCCCCTTGAGTTTGCCGTCAGAAAAGGGGCCATGGAGAGCTCGCCTACACCTTCTAGAACATTCCTGGGTGAGGTCTGGCCCCTGGAGCTGGGAGCCCAGCCAGCCTGCCAGTGGGAGGTGTGGGGTTGTGAACTCACAGCAACATCACCGGCAGAGAAGAGGGGCTGAGACAGAAAAACCACTCAGGGGGTCACTGCCCACCAGAGGCTGGCACAGCAAGTGGAGGGGTGCGCGGGAGCTGGTGCGCGGGTGTGGGGGGCAGGATGGTGTGGTCACTGCCCACCAGAGGCTGGCACAGCAAGCGGAGGGGTGCGCGGGAGCCGGCGGGCGGGTGTGGGGGGGCAGGATGGTGTGGAAAGCCCGCCCCGGTCTCACGCTCAAAACAGGAGCAGCGAAAGAAGGAGAAAAAGGGGTGTCCTCAAAGGAACATGAGGACAGGCTGGGACAGTCAGAGTCAGGTTGGGCAGAGACGCAAGGCGGCGAGCAGCCAGGCCCACAGAGCACCTGGGCCAGAGGTGCTCCCTGGGGGTGGGGGCCCGGGGCCGAGGCTGGGAACGCGGCCGGCCCCCGGAGCCGGGCAGCGCAACACACCGTGGACGGGCCCTCTGAGAGAGAGGCTGGGGAGGGGCCGGGCAAGCTGGGCAAGCTCTTGGACAGGGGCACCAAGCCTGAGAAGCTCTGGGCGCACGGGATGGGCTAGCAAGACTAGGGGAGGGGTCCCAGCACGGGGGTGAGGCCTCAGGCGGGCCTGGTGGCGGAGAGGCAGAGCCCTGGGGCTGTTTCAGCGGCGGATGCTGTGAGCACACTGGCCTCAGCGGTGTTTCTTTCTCTTGCCTGGAAGACATCTAGAGGAATACGTCAGAAATGCTTAAATGTTTGGGCCAGGAAGCCACGAGAAAGGGCCAGAAGGAGGGAAGGCCCTGAAATCCAACAAAAGTGGCCGGCCTCTGTGCGGTGAGGAGCCAGCCGGTGTCCCCGCTGCCTGACAGCCCCGTGCGCCCTGCCCTCGGCGCCGGAACCCGCTCTGGGCCAGACGGTGGACACTGGGCGGAGTTCAGTCAGGGGCGGCCGCAGGGAAACGGCAGGTACAAGGTTCCGAACATTTGGAAGGAGGAAGTTACCACAAACGAGCTCCGAAGGCTGGGCTGCCCACGGGGTAGGGTTTGTGAGCAGGCCGGAGTGGCTCGGATGGACTCAGAGGAGGCGGAAGGCAAAGAGGCTCCAGGCCTGGCCCTGTGGGCGAGCCCGTGAGGCTGAGCTCACCCTCTGCTGGGGAAGGACCCCCGGGTGGGGCTGGGCTGGCATGCTCCTTCCCGACCACTCTCTGCCCATTTCCACCCAGATCTGGAGCCAGCAGGAAGAGGGGCCCACACGGGGCTCAGCACTGCAGATTCTGAGGCCACGAGCAGCCTGCAGGCCTGCCGGTGGCGGGCGGGGCACACGGGAGGCTGGGGCCATGCCGAGGTGTGGGGAAGGTCCGGGAGCCCTGCGGGTGGCTGGCCAGCACAGTCCCTGCTTGAGCAGCACCCGGCCACCAGGCTCCCTGGGAAAGGCTTTGGGCTTTAATCCTCTTGGTCTTAGATTTTCCATTTTTCTTTCTTTGAACTTTAACCCAAAAGGGCAAAGGAATTTAATTTTTTGATCTGCATTTCACCCTAGGAAATTCAGGACAGAGGGTCTGTTTCTAGGCTGACCCTTTACTGGGAGCATCTCTGTCATTTTATCTCCTTGCAGAACCTCTGAGCCAAATTTGGACTCTGAGGTTAGATCTAATTCAGGATGGGAAAGGGGAGGGAGAGAGTTCCGGGTCTGGGGTCCAAGGTGTCCTGAGAGTTCACTGATGTGGGTTCCAGCCCATCGTGAGGCGGCTGATGTGGGAGGTTCTATATACCGCCCATGGGCCCCATCATAGGGGGATGAGTAGATCTGGGGCCTGCCCCCACCCCTGGGAAACAGCTGAGGCTCCCGGTGGCCCCTGGCTTCCCACTGCATCCGGCCCACCACTCTGCTCGGGGAGCAACAGCCGTATCGCTGACCCATGAACTTGGGAGGACAAAGGGGGCAGCTTCCATCTGGCTCCCTCAGCCTCTCTGGGGACCTGGCCCGCCCTGCCGCGCAGGTGCCCACGGCCCTCCTTGCTCCTGTTGGGAGTGAGGCGGAGCAGCTGCCCGGCAGGTGAGGGTCTCTGGGCAGCGCTCCAGGCCCCAGGCCGGCTGCTGACTGTCCTCCCACCGCCTTGCCTCGCCCCCCACCCCTGGCCTCCTCCTCCTCCTCCTCTTCCATGCTGCACCGCCCCTCTGACCACTGTCGCCCCCTCAACGCGTTGTCACCCATTTACTCTGCTGGAGATGAACCCCAAACTATCACTTCAAGTCAGCTTGTTTGGTTTCTTAAGGGGGTCTCTCTGCACACACTGACAGGTAGAGTATGTTCAGATCACGGAGGCGACAGGGAGCAGGGCGGGATCAGAAGGGCAGCGCCAGGCACCAGGTGCGGAAGAGCATCCATCATGGGGCGGTGGAGGGGGGGGGGCAGCAAGCCGGCCCTGGGCCCACCGCACCGAGGCCCACCAGCGCCACCCCGCTGCCCCTGTGGAGGTGGTCCCCGCTCCTCCCTGCCCGGCGGGGCCCACGGCTGCCGCGGTGCTGACTGTCGGGCCCCCAGCCTCTGCAGCCCCAGGGCTATGCACCTACAGCAGCCCCTCTGTTTTCCAGGCTTTTCCGCAGCCTGGGGAGGTGCCCCCCGCCCCGGAGCTTGGGCTAGGGCTCTGGTGGGCAGCGCAGCTGCTGCTCCGCCTAAGGCAGAGTCAGCTTTGAGTAAAGGCCCGAGTTGCTTCCCCTCCCAGGCAAGGCCCTGGGGCCTGTGTCTGGGGGCCTCTGGGGCTCCTGTCCGCCTTAGCCAGAGGCTCTGCAGCGTGAGTGACCTTTCCCAATCTCCAAAGCAATTTCCCCCGACGCTAGCTCGTGTTATCCTCACAACAACCCTGCGAGGGAGGGACTAGCGGCCTTACTTTCAAGGGGAAACTGAGGCCCAGAGAGGTAACGTAGGCGGCCTCCCCAGTGTCACACAGCAAGTCAGCGAGAGGACCGGCGCCTGTTCCCAACCCACCGCCCTCCCTCTGGCCCTCGCCCACCCCAGCCAAGGCCCACTCGCCTTTCTTCCCAGTTTTCTTCTTCTACACTTCCCCTCCCACATCCCCCCGCAACCCTGGCCTGTCAGTGGACAGACAGGTTAAGGGCAGCTGGCCTGGGACCTCACTGGGTCCTCCCACCCTTCTGTTCCTCAGGAAGTGGCCTGCGGCGCAAGGATCAGCTTGACCAAGGCTGCGTGTGGATAGGGTGGGGAGAGTCCCCAGGAGAACTCTGCTCAGGGCCAAGGACCCTCCCCTTTTCCAGAGGAGGGCTTTCGGGGGGGGGCACCCACAAACCCAGGAACCTCCCTGTGTGTGCTGGAGGACGGTGGAGGAGGGGGCAGGAGGAGGAGCTGGTGCGACCCCACCAAAGGAACGAGGCAAAATTAGAGTGAGCCGGTGGCTTGGCAGTGCAAAGGCGCCTGCCGTCTTCCCTTGAACTCCACCCCCGCCAACAGCTGCTGTCGCTCAGAGCTGCTCCCTCCTGCTACGCATCCCCCAGGGGCACTTGGGGTGTGGCTACGGGGGAAGGTGGTGGATCACTAACGTGCGGGTGGAGTGGGATATGTCCGTGGGCTTTGAAGTCACTCTTGTGTCTGCTGCTTTGGCACATAAATGGCTTCTGGGGACACGCTTACTGCCAAAGGAGAGGTGGGGGAATCCCCTGTTCCCTGCAGGAAACATAAAATCATGGTCAAAATGAAAGGTGAATCAGAGTCTGCAGCCAAAAAATATAGGGGGAAGAGGGAGTATTTGAAAGGAGAAGTTATGTCTGGCAGTTAAGAAAAATGTCAGGGCATTTTGCTTGAGTTTGTGATGTCTGTGGTCCTCATTTTTAAAATTTGTAACTTCTCAATCTAGATAATTGCTTTATACACATATATGTATTTATGTAAAGGTTATCATTTTGAATGTGTTGACAACGACCCAGTTTTTCTGTTCAGCTTCCTTTTCCAACCAACTCTTCACTCAAGACTCAGCATTCCCTGGTGTTCACGGGTGGAACTCTGACTGGCTTCCCGTGGGCTGTTCAGGGCTCTGTCCTCCTGCTGGGGCACCGGCTGCTCTTCAGGACTGAATACCCCCGCCTGATGCACGGATACTGTAACGTGATCTGAGAGCTTCCTCATCCCAGGCTTACTGATTTCCGCAGGAATCACCGTCCCCATGTCAGCACAGCAGGGAACAGGCCAAGGCCAACACTAAGGCAGAAGGGGAGGAGGACAGCGGTCTGTCCCAAGGCCCTTCCAGTGGGTGACAGAATAACGGTCTCTAACAGATTCCTGGCCAGCCCCACCCCCGCCCC
>SJYW01055410.1:82037-92258 GCA_006410735.1 Raphicerus campestris | reverse complement strand
GGCCCCCTGGCTTGCGCAGCGGTCACCTCTGCAGAGTGTGGGGTAGGGGAGAGGGAGTGGGCACAAAGGGGCGTCCCAACCAGGCTGTCCCGCAGCGGGTACTGTAGGAGATGTGTTTTGCCAGGAGAGGAGGGGAGGGTCCTGGTGAAGGGACAGCCTGAAGGGTGGGAGGAAAGGGAGGAGAGAGGCTGGAGAGGTGAGGCCGTGGGGGACAGCAGATGGCTTTGAGCGGCTTTGCCTGCTCCTGGGGTTCTGGGGAGCCCCTGAAAGTTGTTGAGCAGGGACAGCAGTGATGACCCGTGCCCCCCAGAAGTTTCTCTCTGGCTGCATCTGAAGGGGCAAAAAACACTCACGTGAGCCCAAGCAGAGGTCAGGGTCCCAGGGGACTCTGGGCTGCACCTTTCCGGGGAGCTTCAGTGGGACCCTAAGAACAGGGCCAGCTCTGTCCCTGGTGCCCATGGCGGAGCGGGCAAGGGGACACAGAGCGTCCAGGGGAAGTTGGCTGCAAGTAAATGGACACCCCCTCATAGCTCAGTTGGTAAAGAATCCGCCTGCAATGCAGGAGAGCCTGGTTCAATTCCTGGGTCAGGAAGATCCCCTGGAGAAGGGACAGGCAGCATTCCTGGGTTTCCCTGGTGGCTCAGCTCGTAAAGAATCCGCCTGCAATGTGGGAGACCTGGGTTCGAACCCTGGGTTGGCAAGATCCCCTGGAGAAGGGAAGGGCTACCCACTCCAGTAGTCCCATGGACTCCATAGTCCATGGGGTCCCAAAGAGTCGGACACGACTGAACTGCTTCCACTTTTCAAGTGGACGCTTTGGGAACCTGTCCTTAGGCTCCGCAGGGAAAGGGCACTGAAGGGAGCCAGAGCCCACTCGGGGGGCCAGTCTCCCAGTCCCTGCAGCTGGGACACCCCCAGACCCCACACGGGAGCCAGTGATGCTGGCACTGGTGAAAAGGCAAAGGGTGGGGGTCTGCGGCCTGAGCAAGGACAGGCCCTGCCCTGGACGGAGCTCCTTCAGCTCTGTTTTAGCGGGGCTCCTAGTGGGGGAGGTTATGCCCACAGGAACTTGGCAAGGGGTGTCGAGCTCTCTTTTGCACCAGCTGGCAGAACCTCCCACTTCTCNCCTGGACAGAGCTCCTTCAGCTCTGTTTTAGCGGGGCTCCTAGTGGGGGAGGTTATGCCCACAGGAACTTGGCAAGGGGTGTCGAGCTCTCTTTTGCACCAGCTGGCAGAACCTCCCACTTCTCCCACAGCAGCCCCTGCCAGCCTTTCCCACACCAAGAGCAGCCAGGGGCTGGAGAAGGGCCATGAAATTGCGGTTGGGGCCTTTTGAGGGGGGGTGAGTACAACAGGTGGCACAGCCAGGCAGGGCAGGGCATTTTCCTCCCCACCACCCACCACACTGGGCTCTCCGCAGGCCAGCACCTCAGCGATGCCTTTGCCCAGGTGAACCCCCTGCAGAAGGTGCCAGTCTTGAAGGATGGGGACTTCATCTTGACTGAGAGGTAACTGGGACCCCAGGGTTGCTGGCAGACCCCTCTGGAACCATCTCTCCCTCCGAGGTGAAGGGCCCTCGGTCCAATATCCCGCAGAGAGTCAGGGCTGGACCCCTGGCTCCTGCGTGCCCACAGTTTCAGTTCACAGGGATGGTTGGAAAAGCAAGCACCTTACCAGTCATGTGGTGGTTGCGGGGGGGGGGGGGGGTTCCCCGGCAGGGGGGGAGGGCCGGGGCGGGGCGGGGGNCCTGCAGAAGGTGCCAGTCTTGAAGGATGGGGACTTCATCTTGACCGAGAGGTAACTGGGACCCCAGGGTTGCTGGCAGACCCCTCTGGAACCATCTCGTCCCTCCGAGGTGAAGGGCCCTCGGTCCAATATCCCGCAGAGAGTCAGGGCTGGACCCCTGGCTCCTGCCTGCCCACAGTTTCAGTTCACAGGGATGGTTGGAAAAGCAAGCACCTTACCAGTCATGTGGTGGTTGCGGGGGGGGGTGGTGTCCCCAGGCAGGGGGGCAGGGCAGGGCAGGGCAGGGCGTTTCATCTCCCAAAGGGCTGCCCCCTGGCCAGACTTGTGCTGAAGTCTCCCGGTGCTCCCATCTCTGGGCTGCCCTTCCCTGGGAGGACCACCAGCCACATGGACATTTGCCATCACAGCAGGGACCCTCGTCTTCCTCAGAACTCCCTTGCTGGGAGCAAAAGGAGGAAAAAAAAAAAAAGTGAACTGTTTAGCTCGGTGTGGAAGCTGGATTCCCAGTAGGGAGTTTGGTCCGGGGGCAGATACAGAGATTTTCTGCCCCTTTGGCTGGGGTGCCCAGCCCCTGGGGTACCCCGAGTTCCTGAAGACTTTCCCAGTGGCCCCAAATTCCCACATTCACTGTCCTTCCGGGTCGGCCCTGCCATCCCAACACCAAGGCAGCCCAGCTAACCCAGGGCAGGAGGAGGGCTGCAAGAGCCTTGCCTGTCCCGCTTGTCCAAGATCCCACAGCTCCCACACCCTCCTGTGTTTCCGGCAGGATGCTTTAGGGAGGACAGAGGGGTGACAGAGAACAAACGACGAAGGGATGGCAGGAAAGCCTTCTTGAAGCGGCAGGCCTCCTGGGGGTCTGAGTGCGGGATGCTGAGAGTGGATGCGGGCTGCAAGGGACTGGAAGCAGTTGAGCTTCAGCAAGGCTTTGCTTTGGTGCTGACTCCTCCAGGAAGCTCTCTCTGGTCCTCCTGTCAGAAACTGCTCCGAACTCGTGTAGGACTCGCCGTGGAATTTAGCCCGGTGATAGAAGGAGCTTGCCTGTTAGCCTCAGGGAGCCTCTCAGCTCAGCCTCCAAAGCCTGTGTGCCCTGGGCAAGTCCCATCCTTGTTCCAAAGCCTGGCTTCCTTGTCTGGAAACGGAGAAAATAGCTTGGTGCGTGGTCAGGAAGATTCAGGAAGGGACTCTGTATCAAGCCGCGGCTCAGTGGGCCCCCTGCCCCCACCCTCCAACACGTCCTCCCCTCGCCCGCAGCGTGGCCATCCTGCTCTACCTGGCCCACAAGTATGAGGTCCCCGACCACTGGCACCCTCAGGACCTGCAGGCCTGTGCCCGTGTGGACAAGCACTTGGTCTGGCAGCACGCAGCCCTGCGGAGAAGCTGCCTCCGAGCCCTGTGGCACAAGGCGAGCTGCTCCCCGGGGAGGGGGCGGTGAGGGCGCCGCCCCATAAGGGCGCGGGCAACCTCACATTCCTCCTTTCGGTTTAAGCAGCTTCTGTTGACCCGGCTTTGACTGCCCAGTTCTTTCCTCTGTTTGCCCAAGCTGCCATTAAGCCCGTCTAGTACATTCTTTGTATTTGAAATAAGTGTTTTTTTCACTTCCAGAGATTCCATGTGGTTCTTTCTTAGAGTTTCCATTTCTCTGGTGAAATTCGCCATCTGCTCACCCACTTGGTCTGTCTTTTCTTCTAAATTCTTTAACATATTGATTCTTATAACAGTTACTTTAGAGTTTTTATGAAGCTAATTTCAGCCCCTGGGTTTTCTGTGGGTTTGTTTCTATTGGTTGTCTTTTGCCGTCGTGATTAGGGATCACATTTTCCTCTTTTTCTTTTTTCTTTTATATTTTGGCCACACCATGCAGCTTATGGGATCTCAGTTCCCTGACCAGGGATTGAACCTGGGCCACATCAGTGACATCGAATCCTAACCGCTGGGTCACCAGGGAACACCCACATTTTCCTCTTTCTTTACTTGTCTTTCGATTTCTTACTGTGTGCTACGTGTTACATAAAAGGAGAGTGGGCATGGAGTGCACAATAAATGCCTGGCACGGGGCTTGCACTTTCTTCTATCAAGCGTCCTCAGAGGGAGGTTCGTCTCTTCCAGCTAGTCAGGACTGGGGCTGGGATGCGGCTTTAGTTACAGTTCAGTTCATCCCTGGTTTCAGAAATGTCTTGAGGGTGGAATCAGGTTGCTCATTTTCCTCCAGCAAGGATTTGGAATCTCAGCACCAACTGCAAGCAAGAGATCGCTCTGCTTCTCAGCCCTGCCCTAAGTCCCCCACGCGGCTGCTTCATCAGAAAACTCCCAGACAGATGCCAGGCTTGCACCCCAGCCTGCTCGGACCCCAGGGATGAACGTGGCTATACCTTGGGAGGGTTCATGCCCTCTGGAATTTAGCTCATTTTGTCCAGTGCTGCCCAAAAGTAAAGAGTGAGACACGTATGTAGTTAAAATTTTTCTAGTAGCCATAATTAAAAAGTAAAAAGAAACAGTTGGATATATTTTACTTAACCCAAAATACTCAGAGTATCAGTGGTATGATTTTGGCTAATAAACACGTGAAAATAAGTTCAGTATCACTAATCCTTACGAAAATGAAAATTAAAACTCTAATGAGGGGACCTCCCGAGGTCCAGTGTTTGAGTCTTTGCCACCCAATGCAGGGGGTGAGTGCAGGTTCGATCTCTGGCTGGGGCGCTAGGATCCCGTATGGTTTGCGGCCAGAAAGCCGAAACACAAAACAGAAGCAGTATTGTAATAAATTCAGTAAAGATTTTTTTTAATGTCTATAAGGAAATACCACCTCTTCCCTGCCGGGATGGCTGTTACAGATAGATAGGTCAAGGATTGCCTGCTCAGTCGTGTCTGACTCTTTGCGACCCCATGGACTGTAGCCCACCAGGCTCCTCCGACCATGGGACTCTCCAGGCTGGAGTGGGTTGCCATTCCCTCCTCCTGCCTGACTCAGGGTTGAACCTGTGTATCTTGTGTCTCTTGCGTTAGCAGGTGGATTCTTTTACCACCGCACCACGTGGGAATCTCAGATAGACAGGTAAGCAAAATAACGAGTGTTAGGGAGGATAAGAAGAAATCGAAACTCCCGTGTGCCGTTGATGGGAATGGCAAGGGGAAGAGCTTCTGTGGACAAGGCATGGTGGTTCCTCAAAGAAATTAAAAAGACAATTGCCATCTGACCCAGCAATTCCACTTCTGGGCGTATACCCAAAATAACTGAAAGCGGGATCTCAAAGAGATGTTTGTAGCCACGTTCACAGCCGCATTATTCACGGCAGCCAGAATGTGGCGGCAACACCGGTGTCCATCAGCAGCGCCCAGGGCCGCCTGAGTGCCCCTCAGGGCTTCCGCCCATGCTTTCTGCCAGGAGTTTTACTGTTTCCGGTCTTATGTCTAAGTCTTCGGCTCATTCTGAGTTTATCTTTATGGTCTTAGAGAATGCTCTAACTTCATTTGTCTTCATGTCGCTGCCCAGTCCTCTCTGCACCGCTGATGGAAGAGACTGTCTTTTCTCCCTTGTAAATTCTTGTGTCCTCTGTTGTGGATTACTTGGCCAGAAGCGCGTGGGTTTATTTCTAGGCTTGCTGTCCCTTTCATTGATCCGTGTCTGTTTCCTGGTGCGTATTTTACGTTCACGGCACATCTCATCTAAGACCAGTCATATTTTAAGAGCTCGGGAACCTCTTGTGGCTGGTGGTTTCCATATCAGACAGGCAGGGTTAGGCTTTTTTCTTTGCTACTTTTTGTTCTTTCTTTTATTTTTCCTTTTTCTTTTAAAGTTCTGTATTCTTTTATGACTTAAAAAAAAACAAGGTTATTTTCTTTCTAGCATCATCATGGTGGGTTTTTCGTGACGTTCCGTATTCTTCTCAGAGGTGCACTCCTCCTTTCTGAAAGTATAACTTTAATTCAGGGTCAGCGGTTTCACTGTTGTGTCTTCTCTCATTTTTGAAATACATGAGAAAACAAACATTAGGGAACAAAAACCAACACACCTCTGTGTTGCCTGTTCCCTTCCTGAAGTCCGCCCCTGCTGCCTGCCCCTTGAGATCTGGGTCAAGCCCTTTCAGTTCATGATCTACATTATTAGATTTATGAAAGGGAACTCGCTCAGTCGTGTCCGACTCTTTGCGACCCCATGGACTGCAGCCCACCAGGCTCCTCCGTCCATGGGATTCTCCAGGCAAGAGTACTGGAGTGGGTTGCCATTTCCTTCTCCAGGGGATCTTCCCTACCCAGGGATTGAACCCAGGTCTCCCGCACTGTAGGCAGACGCTTTTACCAATGCTTTGCTTTGAGTGCTTACCATTTTATGCAAACGCTCTCAGATCGTTCTGCAACTCGCATTTCTCCACAGCGCTGCAGGCGGATTTAATGTGTTTTTTCTAACTACAGCATTTCCTGATGTGAATAAATCAGAATTACCCTCTGATGGTCTTTTATAGTTAAAGACCTTATATTCATATTTAAGGACCTTGTACATCTAAAGTCTCATGTGCTGCCCTGGAGGTCAGGTAGGAATGCAGCCCCTAAGCCCCCACTCTGCCTGCCTGCCCATCAGGTGATGCTCCCTGTTTTCCTGGGTGAGCCGGTCTCTCCTGAGATGCTGGCAACCACGCTGGCAGAGTTGGATATGGCCCTGCAGGTGCCTGAGGGCAATTTCCTCCAGGACAAAGCCTTTCTCGCCGGGCCCGACATCTCTCTGGCTGACCTGGTAGCCATCACGGAGCTGATGCATGTGAGTGCTGTGGGTGGTGGTTGGGGGAATGAGGCAGGGGGTCCTGGGTGGTGCTGGAGTCCTGCTCACACCATGCCTCTGGCTGTGGGACCCTGTGGAGACACCTTCTGGAGTTCCGTGGCCTCCAAACCAGGTTGGTGTTGCAATCCATGGTCACCCACCCCATCCCCTCTCTCCCTGCAGCCCGTGGGTGCCGGCTGCCAAGTCTTCAAAGGCCGACCCAAGCTGGCCGCGTGGCGCCAGCGCGTGGAGGCAGCGGTGGGGGAGGTCCTCTTCCAGGAGGCCCATGAGGTCATCCTGAAGGCCAAGGACTCTCAGCCTGCAGACCCCACCTTAAAGCAGAAGATGCTGCCCAAAGTGCTGGCCATGATCCAGTGAGCCGGGGAGCTGTGCGTCTGCTCTGCCCTTGGCGCTCGCGGAGCAGCTTCATTTCCACTGTCCCTTGGGAGGCAGACCCCAGAGCAGGCGTGGCTTGCCTGCCTGAGTCCTCTGCTCCTGGGGCCAGGTTCCCACCCATCTGTCGCTGGGGCTGCAAAGCCACAAAGAGAATGGCACACCCAGACCTCATCTCCTTTCATCTGCGTTTTCTTTCCAGTCTGGGAAATAAACCTGGGCTCAGCCTGAGCCTTTGCTTCTAACTCTGAGGTGTGCTTTATTTGCCCTTCCATCTGTCTTGGCCTCTCTTTGGAAGACAGCCGGCTTCGCAGGCCCGGTGGGTTAGCTTTCCGCAGACCGGTTGTCCGGAGTGAAATTGACAAGTGCCCTGCCCTCCACTGGTTCTTCGACGAGGACGGCAGAGGTAGCAGGTCTCCATGTGTGCTGGCTGCAGAGTTGTGAACACTCTCTTTGCAGGGCCAGTCATCCTTTCAGCACCAAGCACTGTGAATCACGAGTCCTGCACCAACCCTGAGGGAGTGGTGGGGAGGAGACGTCAAACAGCAGCTCCCCAGGTCAGGACTCGGTCAAGTGGGGCCTGAATTGCCACACCTCGGAGCTGCAGAACCTGAACAGGAACGGAATGCTCAGATTGCATTTTAGAATAACGTTCTGACTGTTGGTGGGGGTTGGGCTGGAGGGTGGCCAGGGAGGAAGCAGGGAGATTGGATATCGAAGTAGTCCGGCCAAAGGTGAGTCATGGCGGAGGTCAGTCCCCTGGAGGCGGTGGAGAACATGGCCCCATCCAACCTGGAGAAAGTTCTCTCCTGATGGGATAGATCTTTCTTAAACTGGGAGCCAAGGGCCCGGGAAGGCCAAGCTATTCTCAAGGTTGTTCTTTCCCTCTCCGGCTGGGCTCTCTCTGAGTCTTGGGTTTGGGAGGAGGTTTTTTTGCTTGTTTGTTTGCTTTGTTTTAGTCATTTATTTGCTGCCCTAGGCTTAGCAGGTCTGCAACACAGCAGAGGTGGGCTCAACCCCTGGATCAGGAAGATCCACTGGAGTAGGAAATGGCAACCCACTCCAGTATTCTTGCCAGGAAAATCCCACGGACAGAGGAGCCTCTCAGGCTACCGTCCATGGGGGTCTCAAAAAGTCAGACCCGACCAGCACAGGCACTCACAAGTCTTAATTGCAGCTTGCAAGATCTTCAGTTATGGTATGTGGGATCTAGTTCTGTGATCAGGAATCCAACCTGGGTGCCCTGCCTTGAGAGCGGAGTCTTAGCCACTGGACCACCAGGGAAGGCCCTGGAAGTGAAGTGAAGTGAAAGTCACTCAGTCGCGTCCGACTCTGTGAACCCATGGACTAGTCTGTGGAACTTTTCTGGCCAGAATACTGGAGTGGGTAGCCTTTGCCTTCTCCAGGGGATCCTCCCAATCCAGGGATTGAACCCAGGTCTCCCGCATTGCAAGCAGATTCTTTACCAGCTAAGCCACAAGGGAAGCCTAAGAATACTGGAGTGGGTAGCCTATCCCTTTTCCAGGGGACCTTCCCAACCCAGAATTGAACTGGGGTCTCCTGCATTGCAGGCAGACTCTACCAACTGAGCGATCAGGGAAGCCTAAAGTCCCTGGGGACACGGGGTTTTTCACCTGGGAGACTTGCTTAGAGGATGAAGGCATCACAGTCAAAGACCTCAGGAGCCCCAGGCTTGAGGTTGGAGGGGTTTGGCCCTATAAAGGAAGTGGGAAGATTCCGGGCCCACCCACAAACCTCATAGATGGGTCTCACGAGGCTCTGTTTTGCAGGAGGGAGGCGAAGATTAGCCTTGGTGAGGGGTGGCAGCTTCCTGAGGTGGCGATCTGGTCTTTGTTGGGCGCAGAGGACCACACGCCCTCCCCCGCCTCCACCCTGGGCCGTGGGCCCCCGGGAGGCTGCGGCATCTTTTACTTCTCTGTGTTCCTGGGGACTCTGAGGTCCCTCCTCTTTCAGGCCCCGCTCTGAGTGGGGAGGTGGACTGGGCTAACCCTTTGACCCTAAATACACTGAGTGTCTGCGCTGGAAGCGCCCTTGATCTCGGTCCCCCAGTACCCCTCCTGTCCCGTTCCATTTGACGCAGGTTAGACAGTGATGTCCAGGTGAGGGGACTGACCGGGCAGGGAGACACAGAGTCCGGCTCCCTGAACCCTGCCAGGCAGGAAAGGGAGCCCGGCTCAGAACCCCGCAGAGGGAAGGCGGGAGAGCGAGGCCGCCGCTGATTGGCCCAAAGTTCTCCGGCGCCGTCCAATGGGCGGGGAGGGTGTGGCCGGGCTCGGGTACCGGGAGCGGCGCACATCCCTCGGCTGGGTGACCGGTGGAAGCTGCCCGCCGCCGTTCCTGTTGTGGGTCCTGCCCGCCGTTCTCGCCCCCGCCATGGGCCTGGAGCTCTACCTGGACCTGCTGTCCCAGCCCTGCCGCGCCGTCTACATCTTCGCCAAGAAGAACCGCATCCCCTTCGAGCTGCGCCCCGTGGACCTGCTCAAAGGTGGGCCGGACGAGCAAGCAGGCCCGGGGGCTGGGTGTCCCTGTGGCCCCGAGTCGGGGGGCCGGTGTAGACAGACTCCCGTCGGCAGCCGTGGCTTCGGCCATCGGTTGTGTATTGTCCGTCGTACCTTTGCCTAGTGAATGCCAACCGTTCCCCACACCCAGGTTAAGGGGGAGCAGAGCAGGCAGACAGCAGTGCGGGCGCGCCGGGGCTGGGGCGGGGCGAAGAGGTGGAGGAAAGCGGAGAGCCGGCTCTCCATACCCCGGCTCGGAGAAAAGTGACGCGGCCTCCTGGTTCTCAGCAGCGGCAGCCCCCCTGCGTGACTGCCCAGAAGACTGCTCACCTGCGTCTGGCCTCCGCTCTGCTCCTACCTGTGCCCGCCTAGGTCCCCTCCGCTTGGGCAGAATCCCGCGGAGAGGGCAGGGCTGTCACCGGACCTTAGGAGGAGCTCTGGATTCAGAGTCCCTCGGGCAGGCTGGGCAGGCTGGGAGCAACGCCGTACTTGGCTGAGTCTGCCCGCCTTCTGCCTCTGGCGCCCCAGCCCCAAGCACCTACTGCTTTGGTGCCGCCTCGCTCCGCCTTCTCAGTGATCCTTGGGGTGAGAGCCGGGCACAGAGGCTGTTTCTGGAGGGAGAATGGATCGTGGTGATCCTGCCCACAAGGGAGAAGGAGCAGAGAGGCCCGCAGGGGGTCCTGTGACCAGGCTGGAGCCCTGCTCTGCTAAAGCCTCCGGCTTCACACTCACTGCCTGGCGTCCCCTCCACACGGGCCTGAGCTGGTGGTGGTGGTGGAAGGGCTGCAGTATGCAGAAGTGAGCCAG
>SJYW01055410.1:53245-66407 GCA_006410735.1 Raphicerus campestris | reverse complement strand
CTGAAGAATTGATGCTTTTGAACTGTGGTGTTGGAGAAGACTCTTGAGAGTCCCTTGGACTGCAAGGAGATCCAACCAGTCCATTCTGAAGGAGATCAGCCCTGGGATTTCTTTGGAAGGAATGATGCTAAAGCTGAAGCTCCAGTACTTTGGCCACCTCATGTGAAGAGTTGACTCATTGGAAAACACTCTGATGCTGGGACGGATTGGGGGCAGGAGGAGAAGGGGATGGCAGAGGATGAGATGGCTGGATGGCATCACGGACTCGATGGACGTGAGTTTGGGTGAACTCCAGGAGTTGGTGATGGACAGGTAGGCCTGTGCAATTCATGGGGTCGCAGAGTTTCGGACACGATTGAGCGACTGAACTGAACTGAATAGGATAAAGACTGGTGATTGACTCTAGAAGAATGAGGGAAGAATCCAGGATGATTTCCAGGTCTCAGCATGGAGCGGTAGATATAACTATTAGAAAGACAGTAGCATGGGGGATTGGGGGTTGGGGGTGGTCCTAAATTATTTAGGACACATCGAGTTTGAGAAACCCATGGGACATCAGATGGGCGTACAAATTTGAAGCACAGCAACTGAACTCATGGACGTAGATGGTAGAACCTAGGAAGGATTTTGTGATGAGCCACGGAAAACATCAATATTTAAAATAGGTTTGCCAAGGAAAGGAAGGTCAAAAGATAGAATGGAGAGAAGGGGGAGAACTGGGAATGTTCAGAGTCATTGAAAGCTGCAGGATTTAGGGAGAGAGCAGCTTTGAGCTCTAGTGTGGGCAGAAGCCACATTCTATGGAATTAACATAAATGGGAGATAGTTCAGATCAGTTCAGTTCAGTCGCTCAGTCGTGTCTGACTCTTTGCGACTCCATGAATTGCAGCACGCCAGGCCTCCCTGTTCATNTTTTTAATACTCAGTGACGATGTAGCATTGTTAGCGTGGAGCCTGGGGATGGCCCCTCCGGGTGTGTGTGTTTGGGCGTGTTCAGACCTACACCTAAATATTAGCCAAAGCGCTGGAGAGCCACGGGGGACGGGAAACCGCGGCCAGCGCGGCCGGAGCCGGGCGCGGGCGGGGCCTGGTGTGTGGGCGGGGCTTGGCGCGGCCAATACCCCGTTGGGGGCGGGGTCCCACGAAGGGGGCCGGGCTACCACACTTCCGGAAATTAGCGCCAGCCCTGGCGGCGGCTCTCCGCTGAGACCCGGGGGCTGTAGCCCAGACAGCCAATCGGGGGGCGCTGCGTTTCTGTCCAGCCAATGAGGAGAGCAGGTTTCCGTGNCACCACACTTCCGGAAATTAGCGCCAGCCCTGGCGGCGGCTCTCCGCTGAGACCCGGGGGGTGTAGCCCAGACAGCCAATCGGGGGGCGCTGCGTTTCTGTCCAGCCAATGAGGAGAGCAGGTTTCCGTGGCGCCCCGCCCCCGCTCCCCGTCGCCCGACCCTCGAGAACACAGACCCCGAGCCCGCGCCTCGTTCCTCCCCGGCGGCCGTTCGCACCCTTCCCGGTGGACATGCCGTTCGTAGAGCTGGACACGAGCTTGCCCGCCGGCCGCGTGCCCGCGGGGCTGGAGAAGCGGCTCTGCGCGGCCACTGCCGCCATCCTGAGCAAGCCTGAGGACGTGAGCCTGGGCTGGGGAGCACGGGGCGGGGAGGAGGCTGGCGGACCGGGGTCGGGCTCTGTCCGCGACCCCGCTTCCCCAGCGTGACCCCGACTCTTGCGCGCCCGCCCGCCCGCCGCCAACTCCGTCCTCCCGCACTCCAGCGCCCTGCGGCCCGTCCGCAACACGTGCTCCGAGTCGGCTTGGCCAGCCGTGACCCCGAAGTGACCTCCAAGGACCCCGACCCGTGCCCCAGCCCTGACCCCCGTGGAGCCCGCGCGTCTGCACCCCGCGCTCCCTCACCCCGCGCTCCCCAGGTCCTTAGCACGATCCCCGCCTAACGCCGGCTTCAGGCTAAACTCCCGTGTCCCCGCAGCGCGTGAACGTGACGGTGCGGTCCGGCCTGGCCATGGTGGTGAACGGCTCGGCGGAGCCCAGCGCCCAGCTGCTCGTCTCCTCCATCGGTGTGGTGGGGACGGCCGAGGAGAACCGCGGCCACAGCGCGCGCTTCTTCGAGTTCCTCACCAAGGAGCTGGACCTGGCCGAGGACCGGTGCGTAGGGGAGCAGGGAGAGGACCCTCTTGGGACTGCTGTGCCACTGAGGGCCGGGATCCCACCTCAGGCCCCTCCTAAGTTTGGGAGGAAAATTAATTCCTCACCCTGGACAAGAAGGATCTGGTGCCGCCTGGCCCCTGGACCCCATGGGCCGGCGGACGGCCCACCTTGAGAGTGGTAGTGGAAGTGAATGAATTCCTGGCTGTGCAGTGGTTCCTGTGACACCTGGGCAAGGTATGGCCTCTTGGGCCTCCGTGTTTCCATCTGTGAAATGGGAAGGCTCCCTTTTAACCACTCCTGGGGGCACTGCATGGGATGACACTACTGTACCTGCCTTGGCACCTGACAGGGCAGAGTGTTGCTACCCCCACAGAACCAAAGCCACTTACCATCTGCCCTCAGGTTTTTCCATATGTTAGGAAAACAGGAGTAATCTAGAACTCTACGCTGGACAGGAGGAATTCTGGGTATGTCCTGAGGCTGTGACCTTTGGGTCCCATGCGGCTGGGGGAATCCAAGCAAAGCTGGAATTAAGCCGCGTCTGGTTTGTGAGCTTCTCTTCTGTGAATAGAGAGGCATGGATTAAACGGTTCCCAAGAAGCCCTCGGTGATTGATTTTCAGCCATTCGGTTGTGTCCACCTCTTTGCGACCCCGTGGACTGCAGCACAGCAGCTTTCCCGGTCCTTCACCACCTCCTGGAGCTTGCTCAGACTCATGTCCATCGAGTTGGTGATGCCGTCCAATCATCTAGTTCTCTGTCATCCCCTTCTCCTGCCTTCAGTCTTTCCCAGCATCAGGGTCTTTTCTAATGAGTCGGCTTCTAATAAGAAGGCCCCATGGCTCCCAAACCTGGGATTCCGTGGCAAGGTCATGGTTTCTTCTTGGGTGAAAAATATTCCCAAGCCGAGTCTATGCCTGTGAGGAACTAACTGCATAAGAATCTTGAAAGAACCTTTCAGAAGGGAGCCTTTGTTGACCCAGAAAGAGTGGGTGAAGAATGGTCACTTCTGAGGGTGCATAGACCTGGTCCTTAACCTGCGGAGCCATAAGAATTCTAACAGTGATAAGCAACCTGTAATTTGCCACAAGGCAGAGATTTGATAGGCGATTCACATGCATGACCCCATCTGACCCTTAGAAGTTTTGTGCCTCTGTCTGCACCCCCATGGGGACACGCTGTCCTATTATGGGGACACCTCATCCCACAGTGGAGGTAGCTCCCTTATGCCCATTTACCGATGGGACGGGAAGACTGAGGCTGTCACATATACCTCCTTAGCCCTAGGTTATCCCAAGTGTCCTGTTTCTGCACAAGGAACTTCCTGTCACTTCTGGGAGAGGAGCTCATTCACTCACTCCACAGATATGTGGGGAGGGAGGTGGTTATGCCTGGACTTCTTGAGCCAGGCTTTGCAAAAACAGGGGCTGGGATACTGCGCATGTGTGTTCCTGGGGGCCTGCAGTTTGGGAGAGAGAAGGCTCCCCGTGAACCCACATACAGTGACCACAGAGGCTGCCTGTCTCTCCCGGGTGGGTGATGATGGTGCGCAGCCTCCATTCCACCCCTGACATGCCCACTGCCCTGTCCGGGGTTCGGAGAGAGTGTTCATGGGGTGAGACAGGCTTGCAAAATGCCTGGTGGGGCTAAGGCAGGCTCCTTGGAGCCCACAGTGGGTATGTCTGGCCGGGGGGTGTTAGAATGTAAAGCGTTAGCCAAGGAGCTGATGACATCTTTCTCTCCATCTCCTGAAGGATAATGATCCGCTTTTTCCCCTTGGAGCGCTGGCAGATTGGCAAGAAGGGGACAGTCATGACCTTTTTATGATTGGCGTGTAGAGCTGACAGCCCTTCCAGAGAGGCCTCCAGGCAGTGAGGGCCTGGTGGTCACCAGCTTCTGGCACCTCCGTGGGGTTCTCCTCCCCATCCTCACAACAAATAAATGAAGAGCGCTTTGCCTCAAACCTGACTTCTCTACTTCCCTTTGCCACTGCCTCCCCCCAGCCACACCCCCTGGCATTCTGGGTCACTCTGGACAGCAGGTTGGTTTATGAGGTGGGGACCTTAAGGGAACCTGGGAGGTGGGATGTTCCTGTCCTCAGGGGCTGTGTTTCATATCTTATATTTGGCTGCTGGAATCAGGGTGGAGGGCTTCTTGGAGTCGCTCCTCTTCGTGCCCCTGTTCAGGCTGGTGGGGAGCGGCAGGCAACTGGTCCAGCCTAGGCCTTCCTGCAGACTCTGCTGACCTGACATTCCTGTCCTCAGCCTGGGCTTCAGGGCCCTTCCCTGGGCATTGCCAGACTCCCATCGTCTCTTGTGAGTCTTGCTGAGAGTTCTCTGTAGCTGTGTACCTTGTAAGATCCACATGCCAAATGGCAAACCCAGAAATGCTTTGCCTCTGCTTCTGGAAATGGAGTGAATGGAACCTTGTTACTGCCCCGGCTCCCGCTGCCAATCTAAAGCCCACATCATGCTTTTGCGCTGCAGAGGATGCGGGGGTGCTGCAGGGGTGGGGGGTGGAGGTGTGGCACGGAAGTCTCCTTTTCAGCTTTCTTCCAGATGCAGAGTTTACATCTCTGGGTGATACTTTCCCTGCCCCCTTAAAGCTTTGATCATTCTTGTGCACCAGTGAAATACCAAACTGATTTGCAGTCTGCCTGGTGGATGAGTTTCCTAAGGAATGTGCCTGAGCCTACCGTGTTTACCTGGCCACCGCTGTTGCTCAGTGGATCAGCTGTGTCCAACTCTTTGTGACTACAGCACGCCAGGCCTTCCTGTCATTCACCATCTCCTGGAGCTTGCTCAGATTCATGTCCACTGAGTCAGTGATGCCATCCAACCATCTGGTCCCCGTCATCTCCTTCTCTTCCTGCCTTCGATCTTTCCCAGTATCAGGGTCTTTTCTAATGAGTCAGCTCTTCTCATCTGGTGGCCAAAGTACTGGAGCTTCTGTTTCAGCAGCAGGCCTTCCCAGTGAATATTCAGGGTTGACTTCCTTTAGGATTGACTGGTTTGATCTCCTTGCAGTTCAAGGGACTCTCAAGAGTCTTCTTCAGCACCACAATTCAAAAGCATCAGTTCTTCAGCCCTCAGCCTTCTTTATGGCCTAACTCTTACATCCATAGTTGACTACTAGAAAAACCATAGCTCTGACCACCACTGAGAACTTGTTAAAAGCTAAAGCTTGGAGGTCCTACCCTTGGCTCCCTGTCCCAGCTGTCTCTGCACTCATTCCTTCTGCCAGCATGGATGTCCTGCTTCCCAAAGGGGCTCAGGGAATGTTTGTGGGTTGGAGGTAAATGAGTGGTTGAAGCGCTCAAGGAGGGATTCAGGCCTAACCTTTCCAGGACCACAAGGTAACAGCATCCAATCTGGTCTCCCCATCATCAGTCTCATCCCCATCAGTGAGTGAGGTCATCTGTTTGCAGTGAGGCCTGGCCCCTCCACCCACGCGGGCATCACGGCCCCCATTGTGCCCCTTGGTAACACTGTGCTGCATGAGACTCCTGCGTGGCCTGCACTGTCTCTCAGCACAGACCCTGGCTACACACTCCCTGCTGCTTGGAGCACCCTCCCCATTTTCATTCAACTTTCACTTCAGAACATCTTTCGTGATACAACTCAGGGGTGAGAGCTGTATCCAACGTGGCAAGTTTTCTCTGAAACTTTGAAACCATCTGTTTATGGTCTGTTTAAACCCTCCCACCACCACCACCTCCCACCAGGTTATACCCAAAATTAAGGTTGGTGACTCAGTTATTTATATACTTCCTGGCATATCAATAAAGCTTTATTGTACCTAACTGTCTACGAGTTCTTGACCATGATTTTACTAAAGTCAAAGAGAAAGCCGTAACATTCGTTCTTTAAATCATTCTTGCTGGACTCCAGCCTCTATGAATGTCAACCAGTGTGAAGCCCCTTCCTAAAACACGTAGCTCCCAAGACCGTTGCCCCCTAAGTCCCAGGCCCCGAGTCGGAAACCCTTCAGATCTGCTTGTATATTGTGGGAAAGGGTCCTTTGCCAGTGGCCTCATCTGTTGTTATTCTCTCCCATTCTGAGGGCTGTCTTTTCACCATGCTTACCGTCTCCTTTGCTGTGCAAAAAACATTTGCGTTAATCAGGTCCCACTTGCTTATTTTTGTTTTTATTTCCCGTGAATCTAGGAGGTGGGTCAGGGAGGATCTTGCTTTGCTTTATGTCATCAGGGGTTCTGCTTGCGTTTTCCTCTAAGGGTCTTATGGTTTCTGCTCTTGCATTTAGGTCTGCCCTTTCTTCTTCTTCAAGAGTTGCTCGTATCTGTGCCTTTTAGGCTTCGGGCAACGTCAACGAGGAAGCTCTTCCTTCCCCTGTTCCCTCTAAGTGTCCCCCCGTTGCCACGGTCTCCACAGCACTTGTCCGAAGTCTGAAACAGTAGTGCGGTACTGTTACTACTGCGCAGGGTAGTTACCGTGCAGGGCCGCGGGCCTGGCCCCTGCAACTGGGCGCCTCCTAGATGGTAACAGACTGCTGGGCGCCGGCGCCGAGCCCGCAGCCGCGCTCGGGGCTCTGTGGCCGCAGCCGCAGGCAGCCGGGGCCCCGCGCGCCGGAGGGCGCGTGCGCGCTCTCTGATTGGCCGGCGCAGCCGGGGCCCGAGCCAATGGGAGCGCACCTTGTTGTCAGGCGCGCAGCCGGCCGGCGCTGGGGGTCCGGCCGCCCGGGCGGTTGCTGTGGAGACGGCTGGTGAGCCCGCGGGCGACGGGGCTGCGCGGCCCGGGGCTGGGGCGCGACTCTGAGGGCTGGGGGCGGGAGCTGAGGGGCGGCGGGCGCGGGGCCCGGCCGGACAGGCGCCGGGCTCCCCGCGGAGAGGCCGAGGCCGGGAGCCGCAGCGGCCCGGCGGGGCCTCGAGGCAGCCCCTGCTCAGCCCGGCGGCCTGAGGGGGGCTTGGCCCGGGGGCGGCGGGCGCGGCGCCGCGCTGAGCCCCGCCTCGCGTGCGGCCGGTTCACCCTCGCGGCGCTGCTGCGCGGTGGGCGCCCCTTGCGGTGGTACCCCGCGTCCCCGGCGCCCCGCGGGGCCCGGCGGCTCCAGGCTGCAAGCGGTGCCCGCGCCGCCGCCCCTGGGCCCGATCGAGTCTCCGGACCGCGGCGGGGGCGCTGCGCAGGCGGCTCTGGGCCTGTCGCTTCTCGGGCGCCTGGGTCACTGCAGGGCGTGCTGTGTAGGCGGCTTCCACGCGGCCGGGCTTCCCTCCGTGTTGGCCCTTCTTGTGGTTGTCGCTCAGTCGCGTCCGACGCTTTGTGACCCCTTGAGTGCAGCGCGCCAGGCCTCCCTGTCCATCGCCAACTCCCGGAGTTCACCCAAACCCATGTCCATTTGAATCGGTGATGGCATCCAACCATCTCATCCTCCGTCGTCCCCTTCTCCTCCCAACTTCAGTCTTTCCCAGCATCATGTCTTCCAGTGAGCCAGCCCCTCTTTGGTTTTTTAATATCATTATTTCTTGTGACTATAATTGTCTAGTACTTCGGACACAGCCAAAGACAGTATGTAAGAGCGGGACATTGTTGCCATAACATTTTATTTAAGGACACCGACGTTTGAGTCTTATGTAAGTTGTATGTAATTTTTGTGCGTCCTGAAGTTTTTCAACCATTTGAAAATGTAGAAATCATTCTTTGCTCACTAGCCCACTGTTTTGCTACAGCCCAAGAGCAGAGAATGGTTTTTACGTTTTTAAATAGTTGAAAAGCAAACTCAAATTAGGCCCATCGCCCCCGCCACCCCCCATCCCTAAGACTGGGAATACAAGGTCATATGGCAGCTCTATTTCTAGTGTTTTAAGGAACCTCCATACTGTTCTCCATAGTCGCTGCACTAGTTCACATTCCGGCCAGCAGGGTAAGAGGATTTTCTTTCTCCATGCCCTCCAGCATTTGTTTTTTGTAGACTTTTTAATGATGGCTGTTCTGATTGGCAAATAGATGGGGAAACAACGGAAACAGTGAGAGGCTTTGTTTTGAGGGGGGCTTCAAAATTACTGCAGATGGTGACGCGAGCCACGAAATTAAAAGATAACTTGTTTCTTGGAAGAAAAGCTATGACCAACCTGCTGCTAAGTTGCTTCAGTCATGTCCGACTCTGTATGACCCCATAGACAACAGCCCACCAGGCTCTGCCGTCCCTGGGATTCTCTAGGCAAGAACACTGGAGTGGGTTGCCATTTCCTTCTCCAATGCATGAAAATGAAAAGTGAAAGTGAGGCTGCTGAGTCATCTCCGACTCTTCGCGACCCCATGGACTGTACCCTACCAGGCTTTTCCATCCATGGGATTTTCCAGGCAAGAGTACTGGCATGGGATGCCATCGCCTTCGCCGATGACCAGCCTAGACAGCACTTTAAAAAGCAGAGACATTACTTTGCCAACAAAGGTCCATCTAGTCAAAGCTGTGGTTTTTCCAGTAGTCATGTATGGATGTGAGAGTTGGACTATAAAGAAAGCTGTGCGCCGAAGAATTGATGCTTTTGAACTGTGATGTTGGAGAAGACTTGAGAGTCCCTTGGACTGCAAGATCAAACCAGTCAACCCTAAAGGAAATCAGTCCTGAATATTCATGGGAAGGACTGATGCTGAAGCTGAAGCCCCAATACTTTGGCCACCTGATGCGAAGAACTGACTCATTGAGAAAGACCCTGATGCTGGGAAAGACTGAAGGCAGGAGAAGAAGGGGATGCCAGAGGATGAGATGGTTGGATGGCATCACTGATTCGATGGACATGAGTTTGAGCAAGCTCCGGGAGCTGGTGATGGACAGGGAAGTCTGGTGTGCTGCAGTCCATGGGGTCGCAAAGAGTCGGACACGACTGAACAACTGCACTGACTGAATAATTGCTGATGTTAAACACATTTTCATGTGTGTTTTGCACGCTTAGTCGCATCCAACTCTAGGGCCCCACACTAGGCTCCCCTTTGCACGGGGATTCTGCAGGCAGGAATGCTGGAGTGGGCCACCACGCCCTCCTCCAGGGGAATCTTCCCACCCCGGGATGTGACCTGGGCCTGCTGCACTGCAGGCGGGTTCCTCACGGTCTGAGCCGCCAGGGGAGCCCCGTGTGTCCTCTGGCCGCCCGTCTGCGTTTTTATTCTTGGCTGTGCTGGGTCTTCGTTGCTGTGTGGCCGCTTTCTGCTTGCTGTACGCAGCTTCTCCCTGTGGTGGCCTCTCTGGTTGAGGAGCACGGTCTCTAGGGTGCCTGGGCTCCGGTAGCTGCGGGCTGAGGACTCCATGGCGCGGGCTCAGTAGTTCTGGCACGTGGGCTTAGTTGCCCCATGGCATGTGGCATCTCCCCTGCCGAGGACTGAACCTGTGTCCTTGTTTTGGAAGCGTGGAGTCTTAACCCCTGGGCTGTGTGTCCAGCAAGTCCTGTATGTCTTCTTCGGAGCGGTGTCTGTTGAGAACTTATGCCTGTTTTTTGATTGTGTATTTTTCGATATTGAGCTGTGTGAGCTGCATTTGTATATTTTGGAAATTAGTTCGTTGTCAGTTGCACCATTTGCAAATATTTTCTCCCTTTCTGCAGGTTGTCTTTTAAACTATACTTAGACTTAGTGGAACCTTGCAACAATGATACAATGAGTTTCCAAATGTTTCTCCCCCTGCTTCCCTAACTTTAACACCTTATATAATCCTAGTGCAATTGTCAGTAAAAGGAAACTCATACTGATAAAATATTATTAACTCAACTGTCACTTTTCTACATAGTTGCAACCCTAGTCCTTAAAGTTATTCAGTGTTTTATTAACTTCTTGGCCATGCTGCTGCTGCTAAATCCCTTCAGTTGTGTCCGACTTTGTGCGACCCCATAGACGGCAGCCCACCAGGCTCCCCGGTCCCTGGGATTCTCCAGGGAAGAGCACTGGAGTGGGTTGCCATTTCCTTTTTGTCCAATATTGCTCATTTTAGGCTTGTCTGCTGTTTCCTCATGATTAGAGAGAAGTTATGCATTTTAGGCCAAAATAACACTAACATGTTCTACCGGTGGGGTAAGATTTTAGAAATGTTCATATTCTGAATACTTTATTTTCCACTACGAATATATTCTGTTACCTGTATACATTTTGTGGAGACAGGCATAGGTATTCCACTAATGAAGTTTTCTTCTATTTGGCCACATGAAATGTCCATTTCTCCCTTACACGTCCACTGAATTGGTAGGTATGTTATAGTCCCAAATAAAATACGTATAAAGTTCCTAGAATTAGAAGAAGAAATATCAGTGTTCTCCCAAATACCCCGGGATGCCAGGCTCTATGAGGTTAGCTCCTCGGATGATTTTCCTATTGATGCAAAAATAAATAGTTGGGTTTAAAAGATCTGTGTTCTGGACGATGAAGAACCCCTTTGCACGTGCCGTGGTTTCTGCTTTGCTCTTGCTCCCTACCATGCCCCTCCCCCGCCCCTTGGCTGTTTGGTGATCACAGTGTCCATCAGAGCGTAGTCTATGGTGGAGCCAGCGTCTCCAGAGCCAGTCAGCAGCATGCTTTGCTTGTTTAAATGTAGAAACCGGGAGATGAAATAGCTACTGACCTGTGGGGTTGTGTCTTCCTTGTCTGTGAAGAAGGCTGTGCTATCTCCTTCCTTGTACGAGCCCGTGGAGAGTCGTGAGCTCTGTTGGCGGGAGTTGTGGCCACGCATTCGGGCTGCCAAGGCTCAGCACACTGCCTGCTGGGCCCACGCGGGGCGCTGTGCTGACCCTCGGCTGGGCCGTCTCCTGGCGCCTCCCTCTGCCCTCCCTGGCGCGTTTGGTGGTGCTGCATCAGGTGGAGCCCGGTGTTCCCTGGTACCCTGCTGCCCGCTGGAGGCCCCTGAGGGCTCAGTTCTGTGGGCTTCCCCCGGGGTGTGCCCCAGCACCCCTGCCGCAGTCAAGCTCCTGCCCTATATTCCTTTACCAGACCCCACAGATCCGCGAGCGTGGGTGTGTCCATCCAGCTGTGCATCCTCCAGCTCTGTCCCCTCCCTAGAAAGGGTCTTGTTCCCGGCAGGAGCCACCCTGCCTGTCCCTCTCCCCGGCCCCACCTCCCTCCTGCTGCTGCGGCCTGGTGGCGCCTGGACGGGCACGTGAGCGGGCTCAGCTGCCTGCGGCCTGGTGGCGCCTGGACGGGCACATGAGCGGGCTCGGCAGCCTGCGGCCTGGTGGCGCCTAGACGGGCACGTGAGCGGGCTCAGCTGCCTATGGCCTGGTGGCACCTGGACAGGCATGTGAGCGGGCTTGGCCGCCTGCAGCCTGGTGGCGCCTGGACGAGCACGTGACATGGCCTGGTGGCGCCTGGACGGGCACGTGAGCGGGCTCGGCAGCCTGTGGCCTGGTGGCGCCTGGACGGGCACGTGACATGGCCTGGTGGCGCCTGGACGGGCACGTGAGCGGGCTCGGCCGCCTGCGGCCTGGTGGCGGCTTCTTTCAGCGGCTGTGCCCTCAGGGTTCGTGCGGGTGGCAGCAAGTGCTGCACTGTGGTCTGTTTTACGACTGGACAGTAACCCAGTGGCTGGCCGGGCGGCCTACGGCTTCTGTGTCCATTCGTCAGCTGATGGGTGTTTGAGTCGCTCCCGCCTGGAGTCTGCCTTGCAGAATGCTGCTGTGAGTGTCCGTGGGCACGTTTTGCTGTGGACATGTCTCCGTTTCCCTTGGGGGTGGCCTCTAGCACTCTCAGCAGCTGCCCCTGCCGGTAGGCCTCACTGCTCTCATTCCCATCTGCAGGGCGTGAGGGTCGGCTTTCTCCACGTCCTCACCAGTCTGTGAAATTTCTACAGATTTCACACTGGTCTGCCCGCCTCTGAGTTTTTCCTTTGCATTCTGCGTGGTTTTTCTTTTCCATTGCCCTCTCACCCTCCAGGCCCCCGCCCCCCGCCCCCTGCCGCTGCCTGCACCCCAGTCTTAGCGCAGGCCTTCCTCCTTCACCTTCCCCATCCTGGCAGGTGACCTGGTCTCTACCTGCTGTCTGTGTTTCCGTTTTGTTCAACTTTTGAAGAAATAACTGTTTGTCAGTCTACTACGTGTGCTGAGCAGTGAGCCCTGGGGGCGTGTCAGGCTCCCTCCAACATGTCCCAAATTGTCTGGCCAGGGGCTCCCCAGGTGGCAGACCGCAGAGCCGTCCGGAGGCCCGCTTGCCTGTGTGCCTGGGTCCCCAGGCCCGGCTCTTCCTGGCCCCCTTCAGCCTGTCCTGCTCCCTCCCTAGGAGCCGAGTGGGCTGGCCCTGCCCCCCCTGCCGCTGCCACCGCTGCCCCAGAGGCTCTGACCATGGTATGTGCTGGTGCTTGGCCTCCTTCCGGGGTGAGGGGCGGGTTCTTGGGGGCCCTAAAGGCCTTCCGAGTGGGGCTGTGGGCACCTCCAAGGGTGTGGGTGTCCGCCCTCCTGTGGGTGGTTGGCAGGGCCGCGTCTCTGTGGCAGAGAGACACAGCCCGTGTCACTGGAGGCTGTTTTCCCGGTGCCTGGGTCTTCTGCTGCATCAGGCCGTTGCTGGGTGTCCCCAGCCTGGCCCTTCTGTAGCGGGCGTGTTCCCTAAGCAGGTTGGCGTGGTCCCTTCAGAACGCTCCGGGCCCCCTTTCCCCTGGGTGGCCACCTGCCATTCAGCCCCACATCTGGGGAGGCCTAGCTGTTTGAGGTGAAGTGTGCTACAGAGAGGTGTGCGCTTTGTAGGTTACTGACGAGATGAGCCACGTTTTATCTGAAAGCAGCTCTTCTCCTCCCTCACACCTCTGCCTCTAGATTCGAATTGCAGCCTTAAATGCCAGCGCCACGGTCGAAGAGGATCATGAAGGAAGCTTTAAAAGTCACAAGACCCAGACGAAGGAGGCACAGGTGTGCGGCCACGGGCTCCTCTGCAGCTGGCCCTGGAGTCTCATTCCCCTCCTGGGGTCTGGGTTGTTCTGGCTGATGTGGCCACCCCCCCAGAAGGTGTCAGCGGGGCTCCTGGAACCTTGGCCTTGCTTGGGCCGTACCTTCGGTGTGCTGCCTGTTGGTGCCCGGACTCAG
>SJYW01055402.1:0-18702 GCA_006410735.1 Raphicerus campestris | reverse complement strand
CTGAATGTTGAGCTTTAAGCCAACTCTTTCACTCTCCTCGATCACTCTCATCAAGAGGCTTTTTAGTTCTTCTTCACTTTCTGCCATAAGGATGGTGTCATCTGCATATCTGAGGTTATTGATATACACCTTGTGTATATCATCCCCACCTTGTGTAATTAGGTTTCATTTTTATCTGTTCTTCTTGGTTTCCAAGCTGGTCCATTCTCTTTGGGGCTTCCCTGGTGGCTCAGAGGTTAAAGCATCTGCCTGGAATGTGGGAGACCCGGATTCGATCCCTGGGTCGGGAATATCCCCTGGAGAAGGAAATGGCAATCCAACATTCTCTTTGCAGCTTCTTACGTTTAACGTTTTTCTTCTGCTATTACTTTTTTCATTCTCTGTGTCTTTCGGGGTTGTGTACCTTTTTAATTCCTTTATTATTGTCACTTCAGTGGGGTTTCTAGAAAGAGTGGAAATAAACTCATGCTGTCCTCCACATTTAATTGGTTAGCTATGAGGAGTGAGTGAGGCTTTCATTGTGGGTTGCCCTTTTAGGATTCTGGCTTCACTGACTTGGTGGAGAATATAAAAAGAAGGGCACGTTTGTTAAGATGGAGTTAGAGACTGGATGAAGCAGACCATCAGTTTGGGATGTACTAATTTTGAAGTTCCTATGGGACATACAAGTGGAGATGTCCAGTGTATGTACTGGGATTTGTGACTCTGAACTTCAACTTTGAGGCTTTGGTTATGGCTATAGATTTGGAAATTGCAGTAGTAATTGAAGCCATATATGAAAATATGACTACCTAGGAAAAACAGGTAGACTAAAAAGAGTAAGCAACAGAACTGGACATGGAACAATAGACTGGTTCAGAATAGGAAAAGGAGTATGTCAAGGCTGTATATTGTCACCCTGCTTATTTAACTTCTATGCAGAGTACATCATGAGAAATGCTGGACTGGAAGAAACACAAGCTGGAATCAAGATTGCAGGGAGAAATATCAATAACCTCAGATATGCAGATGATACCACCCTTATGGCAGAAAGTGAAGAGGAACTAAAAAGCCTCTTGATGAAAGTGAAAGTGGAGAGTGTGAAAAGTTGGCTTAAAGCTCAACATTCAGAAAACGAAGATCATGGCATCTGGTCCCATCACTTCATGGGAAATAGATGGGGAAACAGTGGAAACAGTGTCAGACTTTATTTTGGGGGACTCCAAAATCACTGCAGATGGTGACTGCAGCCATGAAATTAAAAGACGCTCACTCCCAGAAGGAAAGTTCTGACCAACCTAGATAGCACATTCAAAAGCAGAGACATTACTTTGCCGACTAAGGTCCGTCTAGTCAAGGCTATGGTTTTTCCAGTAGTCATGTATGGATGTGAGAGTTGGACTGTGAAGAAGGTGAGCGCTGAAGAACTGATACTTTTGAATTGTGGTATTGGAGAAGACTCTTGAGAGTCCCTTGAACTACAAGGAGATCCAACCAGTCCATTCTAAAGGAGATCAGCCCTGAGATTTCTTTGGAAGGAATGATGCTGAAGCTGAAACTCCAGTACTTTGGCCACCTCAGCAAAGAGTTGACTCATTGGAAAAGACTCTGCTGGGAGGGATTGGGGCCAGGAGGAGAAGGGGATGACAGAGGATGAGATGGCTGGATGGCATCACTGACTTGATGGACGTGAGTCTGAGTGAACTCTGGGAGTTGGTGATGGACAGGGATGCCTGGCATGCTGCGATTCATGGGGTCGCAAAGAGTTGGACACACGTAAGCGACTGAATTGAACTGAAGAAGAGTAAAAATTTGCGAAGAAAGCCATAGAGAACACTTAAAGTCCGTAGGGGACAAGGAAACTAAGAAGAATAGGGTTAGAAAAAGCAATTGGAGTTTCAAGCAGATTAGTGGTTATTGTAGTTGAGAGCAGCCAAGAGCATGGAGAAGATTAGGGTCACAAAGGAGTCTGGTTTTGGTCATAGGGATATCTGAGATGCGCTTCCAGTGGAAAGATGGGGACAGAAGCTATGTTATAGCAAGTTAGAAGCAGATTGACTGAGGTGTGAAGACAGCAAGTATAGGTGACTTATGAAGCTTGGTAGTTAAAAGAAGGAGATGAGGGTGATGTAGAAGGAAGAGGGCCATAGTAGCTGAAGAGCAGAGGGCAAGAGAGGGTTTTTTTTTTTTCCTTTAAAAGATGGGAGTGATTTGAAACTATTGTAAACTAAAGGTAAAGAGTGCAGAGAGTACCCATTAATTGGGGATAAGTCCTCTGGTCATTACAGTAAAATGTGAAAAATAAGCAAAATATGGATTTTGAAAAGAAAAAAACCCAGTATTTAGAAACACTAAATATTTCAACTATAGTGACCATAGAATTAATTTGAAAATTTAGTAAATTTGTGAGATATAAAATATACCGAAGTTGATTGCATTTCTGTATATCAGCACTAGCCAGTTCAAATATTCAGTGAATACAATATAAAAATTCTGGCCCCAACTTTTGTGGGAAAAAAATGATTTCCATTTTATAAAAAGGCAGAATCCTTTTAAAGCTTCCAGGAGAAATAAATTTGAGAAGATGATAAAACAGTGATTTTCCTGGATAAGACTGACAGTTGATACCACTTCACAATAAGTTTAGAACTGTATCACAAAAGAATTCTAGTATTCATCTGGAAATACAAACTTAGACAAGTATAGTCATTGAAGAAATTTTGGGAAGAATGTTGAACATATTAGCCCTAGAAATAGTGAAGCATTTAACAGAGGTTTGTAGTTTAAATCATTTTGGTAGTTAGCATCCAGTGCAACAGCAGTGCAAGAAATTGACACTATTGTTTATCAGAATTCAGTAGATGGTAATGACTGTCACAGAACCTACGGACAGGAAGAATTATTTAGCGTATGGTATTGGGGCACCTGCTTTAGAATAGGGGAGAAATGTCAGATCAGAGTCTTCTCTCATATTTGATAATCATAATTTCAGATATATATTTTAAGAATATAGATCAACTTAGGTAGTAATATATCAGACCTCCTATTACAGGATTTCCTGTGATTAGGGAGTAGACACAAAGGTTAAGGTCAACAAATTTCATTACTTGAGAGTTTATCTTAGATGAAACCTTTAAAAGCTAAAATAAATAGGTAGATTGGGAAAAAAATTCTTTTTGGGAAACATAAACAGATACAATATCTTGATCACATTAAAAAGCTTACAAATTGATAAGAAAAATGTGAGCCATTTTGTTCATATAAGTGAACAAATAGCATGAGTAAACAGTTAACAGAAGAAGTGTATGTCGTTAACAAACGTATTAATAGAGAAGGTTAGACTAATCAGAGAACTTACTAAAAGTAGGGCATAATTTTCCACTCACTAGAGTTTTTAAACGACATCCAAAATTATTGAGTTTTGTTGATATAACAAAGGGAAAAGAGAATAAACACTGATCATGTCCCTGTGTTATGTAACATATTGTTTCATCCCTTCATCAACTCTAAGAATTAGTCTTTTTTCTGGACTTTGAGTTGGCAAATTAGGGATTCAGAATAGCTTAGTTGACAAACTAGGGCCGTCTGTCTCCAAAGTCTATAGTTTTTCCATTCCCTATAATACAGTTGTGATTGCTGTTGTAGTTGTGTCTTTTTGGGAGAACATTTTGGTAGTGTGTCTAAAGAGCCTTAGCCGTTTGTGTTCTTTTTTCAATTCAGTAATTTCTGTTCTAGGAATATATTCTGGAAGGGAATATCCTGGTAATAGAAAAAGCCTTACATCCAAGGCTATTCATTGCAGCATTATTTAGATGAGTGCAAAAATTAGAAGCAATATAAATGTCCATTAATATATTAAATAAGCTATGAAACATCCACTAGTAGAGAATATAATGTTAGAATAGAAAATGTTAGTTATGTTGGTTATGTCATAGCATGATATAATGATAGGTGAAAACAGGGTATAAAATTTTACATAAGGTATAATTACAGCTATATAAATTAAACATGTTTGGGGAAAATACTATAAAAGGTAACATGTGAAATGCTAATTGTAGCTATGTTTGGATGTTGGGAACTATGGGAAATTTTTGTTTTTCAAATTTTATTTATAATAGGAGTCACACCTATTAAGAAAATGGCTGTAGAAACTTGGACCCAGTGGCTCTGAGAATCCCCTTCCACCTTGAGATTAACCTCTTGTCCTAGAACACACAGAATAGCCCAGGCTGTGTTGTGTTTGGATGGCCAGAGATGATGGGTCTGGATGACTCACACTTCCTGTGAACCTCACCCTTTCAGGCTTTGAGCAATCAGGACAAGGTTTTAAAAGCACCCAAGTGGATTTCTTTTCTCATAGGCATTGAAGTGGCAGCAGCACCAAGGATTGCTTCCTCCTGGCATGACCATAGATTTGTTCAGAGGCAAAGCAGCTGTCAAAGATGTAGAAGAAGAAAAGTTTCCTACACAGCTGAGCAGGCATATTAAGGTAGGATCCTTGGACCACCCAGCTGGTAATCACTTGTTGGAGACTCACTGTATGCTTAACTCAGCCTGGCCCTGTGCCAGTAGCTTGGGTTGGGAAGTAGAAGTCATTCTTCAGCTCCGACAACATTCATGGTTGCTGCTGGTGACCACTGAGGCCAGCCTGTGGCCTGGCAATGGCACATCTCAGCTGCATTACCAAGTGGACATTCACTGGACACTGACCCATCATCTGCCCTTGGACTTTCTCCCAGGAATCTCGCATTTGGAAAAATGCTTAAGCTCTTAGGTTAAACCTGGGACTAAAAATCATGAACTCTCTTATGTAATTTTCCCGTTTTAACATTTGTGTTTTTGCCTGCTGTGTGTTTGGCAAAGGGCCAGGCCTGGATTTGAAAATGGGCTTCAGTGATGTTTGAGGAAAATAATTTTATTATCTTAATGGCTGGTTCTTGGTGTTTTTTTGCCCTTTTTTTTTTTTCCTTTCTGAGACTTCTCTAGTAAAAAGCAGAATGAAGTAATTGTTACAGTTCCAAGAATTATAACTGTATTTGCTACTTGACCATTTCCTTTTTATTCCTTTTTATTACAGTTTCTTTTTGGATTTGTGCTCTGATTGAGTTTATAGATTTAAAAATATTTCATAACATCTTTGGCTTAGTATTTTGAATTTGTCTTTTCTGGATTATATGTTCTGACTTGCATGTAAAGATATTTTTGAGCAGCACTTTTATTTACCTTGGCAAAAGCCTTGCAACAAATAGAAATACATTAAATTATGCTGCTGGACTAAGATTTTCTATTTTAAACACTTCCTTTTGGGGCATTTAAAATGAGACTCATAATAGAGCTTTTCTCTGTTCTCATCTGTCTAATGTACTGTAGTTTCCATCTGTTAATGGAAACATCAGTGCTGATAAATGCTTCGGATACATTCCCAAGCATTTCTGTCAGCTCTAATTGGTTCTCTTAGAGTTAGTCAGTCACACATTATCACTTGCTTAGATGAAGGTCATAAAAAGAAACAGTGATAAAAAATTTGTTTAAAAAATGGTGTAGGAAAACAACTATTTTGAAAAAATGAATATTTTCCCCCAGATTAAAAAAAAAAAAAGGAACATATGCCATATTAAGTTACTGTGAAAATCATGTTAACAGTGATGGATTCTGGTAAAAACTTATTGTTTGAGTTAAAAGGATTATTTGTTCTAAGTCCCTTGCTAAAATAGTTTTTTGTTTGTTTGTTTTTCTTTGGAAATACCAACGTCATTTAAAAAAAAAAATCAAATTAGTTTCAATGGTGAACCTCAATGTTAAACTGGTTGGAGAGAATATATTAAGCATTTCTTTGTGTCTGGGTACAGAAACACCCTTCCAAACTCCATAATACAGGCTGGCTATGACTGTGCTAGGGCTGAGCTCGCAAAAGATTAAAATGGGAATTGTTTTAAGGCTACTAGATAAAAATGCATCTGTTTCATTGTTTCATTTGAAACAGTTTGGTCAGAAATCACATGTGGAGTGTGCTCGATTTTCTCCAGATGGTCAATATCTGGTTACTGGGTCTGTTGACGGATTCATTGAAGTATGGAACTTTACAACTGGAAAAATCAGAAAGGTAAAGCATTTTAAATATATTAATTTTTCTAGTAGGAGAATTATCTGTTATTATTTTTAAGTTATTTGTTATAGTTGCGATTTAAATTTACTTTTTGAATGGGTAAGATGTACATCTGATAAAACATTTTATAAAACAGAACAGTTACTCAGTACAGGCTCTTGTTCCCCACTTTTATCCCTCAGCCAGTCAGTTCCCTTCTTTTGTGCACCCAGAGTTAACCAGTTTCTTATGTCATCTTTATGGAATATTCTATGTGTATATGTAAGCAGTTGCGTATTGTTTATAGTCTAACCTTTTCGTAGTACTAATGGCATTTCTCTTACCATGAATGAAGTGGAATATCTTTATATGTGAAAAGCCACTAGTATTTCCTAGTCTGTGAAGTCTGTTCATATCCTTTGCTCATTTCTCTTTTGGACTACTTCTTACTGATTTGTAGGAGTTCTTTGTAGTTTGAGGAAATCAACCTTGGTAATATACATTGCATATATTTTTCAGCTTTTACTTTTGTCTTTTGACTTAATGTATGGTTTTGCTTTGTACAGGTAACAGTTTTTTGTATCATCATATTTTATCCATCTTTTCTCCCACTATTTATTCAAATACGTCTATGTTTCTTTTTGTGTTTAATTTTTGGCGTTTGATTAGGGTGATAAAATTGGCATAGATCCAGCTTAACTTTCCCAAATAGCTACTTAGTGACTAACCACTGATTTAAAATGTAATCTTTATGATTACTAAATTCCACTCCACCTATAGTGGATTTATGAGTGGTTTTCTCTTTCTACATTGTATATTTCTTTATAGTTTGCCTTTTTTTTAAACCATGAAACAGTCTCACTTTATGATTAGAAAAAATAAAGATATTTCATTATGAACAGTAATGGATGATAAAAGAAAAATAACAAATACAATAATCAATACATGATTTTAGGAAAGGTAGCTGACTATGGAAAAATGTTTCTCATGTCATATTGTTAAATAAATTCAGATTTATTAAAGATGTACAATATGAAACTGTAGGGAAATTTTGCTGAGAAAGGATTAGTAAGCAAAAGATGTAGGCTGTTACATTTGTATTTTTTATTTATTTGAATTGTGTAAAAAAAGGTACTCCCAGTGTTATCAGTTGTTCATCAGGATAATGTGCATGACACTGCTATTTGCTTTGGAGATTTAATCAGCACAGTCTACCATCCTGCTTCCAGTAAGTTTGTAGAGACCTGGGGTAACTGGTGTTTTTGTGATATTTTGATAATTGCTTATCATTGTTTCCTTTAGGATCTTAAGTACCAGGCACAGGATAACTTTATGATGATGGATGATGCTGTTCTCTGTATGTGCTTCAGCAGAGATACAGAAATGTTAGCAACTGGTGCCCAAGATGGAAAAATCAAGGTATGAACTAGAGGCATGAACTGCTATATGTAGACATTTTTAGAATTCTGTGATGAGCTAGTCCCTACATTGGGTTTTTCTTAACTACTCTTTATTGAGTATCAACTTTATACCAGTCACTTTAGTTTTTCTTATTTAATCCTAATAATAACTCTGCTTACAGAGGTCCAATAATTTAAAGTCACACAGTTGGTGATAGATTTGGGACTTCTGCTCGTGCCCTTTCTACTGTGCCACCAAAGCTTACCTTATTTGGTGTGTTTTGCTTTGGGGTGGTGGTCTGTAAATGCTTAGCAGTTTATCAGCTATGGCTTATATTTAATTGCTGGTCAAATACCCTGGGCTAGATAAAATACAGAAATGGTCTCTGCTAAGTGAACTCAGAGTCTAAATTTTTGTTTGAATAATTTAAAAGGAAAGAGGTTTAAGTTTCAGAGGATTCAAGTTGTCATTGTACTTTGAGAACCTGACATATATTCAGCTACTGGCATGCATTTTTAATGCTGTTTTGCCTGGATCTGCAGGGTAGGATTGGGACATGGGACACTGTATTAGGTACAAGTTTTTACTATTCTTTTTTCAAAAAAATAAAGGTATGGAAGATTCAGAGTGGACAGTGTTTAAGGAGATTTGAAAGGGCACACAGCAAAGGTGTCACCTGTCTAAGCTTCTCTAAGGATAGCAGTCAGATCCTTAGTGCCTCTTTTGACCAGACAATTAGGTAAGTAAGAATCTCCAAACTGCCCTCACTTTTGTTTGATACGATAAAACTTCAGAGGGAGGTACTAGTTAGTGATTTCTATGTTTTCACCAGCATTCCTTTATATGGAGAATGAGGGAATAAATGAGTAATAAATAAATGTGAGACCTTATTTCCCCAAAGTACAGCTGACACAGTGCTATTGTGTTGTCCATTTGGGTCTTTACCCAGAAGAGAGATCAGAAGGGGATTTTAGCAGCACTTCATGTTTCTCAGAGTGTAGCCTATAGACCCTCACCTTAGAGAGAATGTGACAAATACAGATTCCTGGGACCCAGCAGAGACCTCGAAGTCTGTTGCTGAACAGAAGCTTGTGGTATCAGTGGCCTATTTTCTTCCAGTCTCTTTGCAAAGCTTTTGGTTTGGTTTTATTTGCTTGTTAGTCAGAATGAAAATACTACTGCATACATAACTGTATAGTCCCTGTTCTTAATATTTTAACATGAGCTTCTATAATTCATCTACAATGCTTTCAACACTTGGTTCCAACCACAGTATACAGGATATTAATTGCTCTTTTCATTTGCTTTTATTGTGATAGAATTCATGGTTTAAAATCTGGAAAAACCCTGAAGGAATTCCGTGGCCATTCCTCCTTTGTTAATGAAGCAACTTTTACACAGGATGGACATTATATTATCAGTGCATCCTCTGATGGCACTGTAAAGGTTAAGTATTTGCTACTGATTTACTTTGGGGTGTCTATTCCATTTTTTCTATTTTGCCCTTTGAGGAGTTTTCAGTGGTGATAATGGTGATAGTGATGGTGGCTAAACCTCTTTATGCTTTTTTTTAGCCATAATTGAGATCTGTGCCAATAATCATAATCTATGGGTAATTTCTGTTGGCCTAGGACCTCAGATCTCAAACCTACAGGCTATATGATATGTAGGAAAAGGTGTAGAGTTCTAAACTTAAGTCAACTCCTGTTTACAGTGGTTACATACGAAGGGCTCAGTGGCAGAATAAATAGGTCTCTTATTGCAGAGCTCCACCCCACACCCAGCTCCCCACATTAGGACCTTTCTGATAGCATTAATGAGGAACAAGATGGTGTAGAGTAGAACTAAGTCCTCTTAGTTACTTGCTACCTTCAGGTCTCAGCTGAAAGTAATAGATCTTCAGTGCCTTAAGAGATTTACTTATTTCAAGAGAGGGCATCATTTCCTAGAAAAGGTGGGCAATCCAAATTGAAAATTGCTAGAGATCTTTCAGATATTCCATTTACATTGTGCATCTGCTTTTAAATTGCCTTTGGTAAGTGAATGTTCTCTGGCAGAAGACCTAAACATCCTAACACAGATCCCTAACAGTCAGAGCCCTTTCTGTGATGGCTTGGGAATTGAACCAGAAATTTGAAAGTAGGAGATGTACTCTTCCTCAGGATGGAACAGAAATACACAGAGTTCTTGGTGCTTTAGTCATGGGGTTTGCCCTCTCTGTGCTGTGAATACAGGCCTTACAGCCTATAGGACTGTGAGGTGAGGTGGTTTGTATAGGTCTCTGTTTTGTAGTGTTTTCCTTTAGTTTTTGCAGTGAAAGTGAAGCTGCTCAGTCGTGTCCGACTCTTTGCGACCCCGTGGACTGTAGCCCTCCAGGCTCCTCCATCCATGGGATTCTCCAGGCAAGAATACTGGAGTGGGTTGCCATTTCCTTCTCCAGGGGATCTTCCTGACCCAGGGATCGAACCCAGGTCTCCCGCATTGCAGGCAGACGCTTTAACCTCTGAGCCACCAGGGAAGCCCTGTTTTTGCAGTAGGTGGGGTAAAAGATCTCACTGACTTTTTGGATAGAAAACTCTAGAAGTCCCTTGATCACCGAAATGTTCATTTCTCTTCTAGGTCGCTGGGCTTTAGAGAGACAATTGGGGGAGATGATACTGTATTTATTAAGGAAATAAATATTGAGACAACTAGTGGGGCAGCTCCTCCTTTATCTAGGTATTTATTCAACATCCATTTTGTGCTGGGCTCCATTGAAGGCACAGAAGAAACATAGCATAGTCATGCCTTTGAGGTTTTTATATCATCACTACTCATGATGTGAGTAGTGTCCAGACACAGGCAACAGGTTGGTTCATCCCTTCTCTAAGCATGTCTCAGATTTCAGTAACTATGATGTCTGATTATCTGCATCAGTTCACAATAGTTCAGAAGGACAAGGTAAAAAGCATTAGGATGGAGAACTGTTAGAAGAGGTATTGGACTGGGAGAGGTCATACAAGTGGTCAAGATTAGCCTCCGCTTCATGGATCCTCACGTGTGGCTGTTGACATTGTGACGTCTGTGGAGTGGTTTTCAGTACAAACTGAATCGTGGAGTGGTTCTCAGTACAAACTAAATCATTTGTGGAGCTTTTAAAAAAAATACACAAAGTTACATACATCCCACCCTAGACCCACCAAATTTGAATCTCAGCATCCTGAGCGTATAAATCTAAAAACCCCTCATTTCATTTTGATGTCCAGAGACTGCGTAGCTTTCTGGTTGTTTTATGACAGTAGCAGTGTTGACACATAGCTAATTTCAAAGTTAGGAAGCTTGTTAGCCAAAGGAAATTTTGTAGGAAAAGACCGTAATTTAAAAAGGGTTTTATTATTTTGCTTTCTGATTTTTTGTTGTTTTTATCAGTTAATCAACAAATAGGGGAGTTCTTTTGTGCATGGCAATGCTAGGTATTTGGACTGTAAGCAGCTTTTTTTTTTTTTCCTTTTAAAGTAACTTAATTTTCAACCCTCAGACTTTAGAAATTGCTGCACTCTCACCCCTAAATGATTATGCCTTATGTTTTGGTGTTGTAGATCTGGAACATGAAGACCACAGAATGTTCAAATACCTTTAAATCCTTGGGCAGCACTGCTGGGACAGACATCACTGTCAACAGTGTGATCCTGCTTCCTAAAAACCCAGAGCACTTTGTGGTTTGCAACAGATCCAACACAGTGGTCATAATGAACATGCAGGGACAGGTGAGTGCTCAGAATGTGTCTTTCCTCGGGCCCTGTGGGTAATTTCCTAGTCAGAGAGACTTGGTCCTACACTTTCAGTGAAGTATTAGCTATCAGTTCGCCACTCAGAAAACCAGATACACTGTTTTTTAGACCCTTATTTAAATTTTAAATTCTACTGTCTACAAAGCATCTTTCTGGCATCTCAAAAGTTAGCTCCTTTCCCTGGGATGTTTGTATACTATGGTCTTTGTTTTGCATCCTTTGGATAAATTAAATTCTCTCTTTTTTTTTAGTTTGTTTTTTTGGCTGCTCTGGGCCTTTGTTGCTGCATGTAGGCTTTTTCTAGTTGTGGCGAGCAGGGGTACTCTCCAGTTGAAGTGCATAGGGTTCTCATTGTGGTGGCTTTTCGCTGTGCAGTGCAGGCTCGAGCAGCCAAGCTTTAGTTGTTACTGCTCACAGGCTATGGAGCAAGGTCTCAGTAGTTGTGGCACACAGGCTTAGTTGCCCCTTGGCACGTGGGATCTTCCCAGACCAGGGATTGAACCCGTGTACCCTGCAGGTGGCAGGGGATTCTTAACCACTGGATCACCAAGGAAGTCCCTGGTTTGTCTTTAAACCTTCAGAACCTCACTGAAGATTTTAAGGTATAACAATCCCTCTGTGAGGGAAGGAGACATAGTGTGTGGATTAAGAGTTTGGGATATCTGTTAGCGACCATATGCTTTAAGGTGGAACTCCAGTAGGAGAAGAGCAACAGTGTCTTCATGATGTGTGTTTGTAATCAGAACACCTGCTGGTTCCCAAAGAACCTCACTTTTGTAGCACCAGGAACATGAGGAGTATCAAAGTTGAGGTCTCAAGCCCTTGGATGTGTTGTGATGCTACTGAAATGTTGACCTGAGCACTTGGCGGATCTTGCTGAGCATGGAGAAGACCCAGGGGCTGGTGTATGGAATTGTCTTTCCATTGCTTAAGTCCCTATAAAAGATAAATTGGTGGTGACGAACCCATGGTTGAGATGGCTGGTTCTCAGTACTGCTGGGACACTGCATAATAGCCACAGCTGCCCACTTCTTAGTTTTCTGCTTGACTTTTTTTTTTTTTTTTAANGTTTTGGTGTTGTAGATCTGGAACATGAAGACCACAGAATGTTCAAATACCTTTAAATCCTTGGGCAGCACTGCTGGGACAGACATCACTGTCAACAGTGTGATCCTGCTTCCTAAAAACCCAGAGCACTTTGTGGTTTGCAACAGATCCAACACAGTGGTCATAATGAACATGCAGGGACAGGTGAGTGCTCAGAATGTGTCTTTCCTCGGGCCCTGTGGGTAATTTCCTAGTCAGAGAGACTTGGTCCTACACTTTCAGTGAAGTATTAGCTATCAGTTCGCCACTCAGAAAACCAGATACACTGTTTTTTAGACCCTTATTTAAATTTTAAATTCTACTGTCTACAAAGCATCTTTCTGGCATCTCAAAAGTTAGCTCCTTTCCCTGGGATGTTTGTATACTATGGTCTTTGTTTTGCATCCTTTGGATAAATTAAATTCTCTCTTTTTTTTTAGTTTGTTTTTTTGGCTGCTCTGGGCCTTTGTTGCTGCATGTAGGCTTTTTCTAGTTGTGGCGAGCAGGGGTACTCTCCAGTTGAAGTGCATAGGGTTCTCATTGTGGTGGCTTTTTGCTGTGCAGTGCAGGCTCGAGCAGCCAAGCTTTAGTTGTTACTGCTCACAGGCTATGGAGCAAGGTCTCAGTAGTTGTGGCACACAGGCTTAGTTGCCCCTTGGCACGTGGGATCTTCCCAGACCAGGGATTGAACCCGTGTACCCTGCAGGTGGCAGGGGATTCTTAACCACTGGATCACCAAGGAAGTCCCTGGTTTGTCTTTAAACCTTCAGAACCTCACTGAAGATTTTAAGGTATAACAATCCCTCTGTGAGGGAAGGAGACATAGTGTGTGGATTAAGAGTTTGGGATATCTGTTAGCGACCATATGCTTTAAGGTGGAACTCCAGTAGGAGAAGAGCAACAGTGTCTTCATGATGTGTGTTTGTAATCAGAACACCTGCTGGTTCCCAAAGAACCTCACTTTTGTAGCACCAGGAACATGAGGAGTATCAAAGTTGAGGTCTCAAGCCCTTGGATGTGTTGTGATGCTACTGAAATGTTGACCTGAGCACTTGCGGATCTTGCTGAGCATGGAGAAGACCCAGGGGCTGGTGTATGGAATTGTCTTTCCATTGCTTAAGTCCCTATAAAAGATAAATTGGTGGTGACGAACCCATGGTTGAGATGGCTGGTTCTCAGTACTGCTGGGACACTGCATAATAGCCACAGCTGCCCACTTCTTAGTTTTCTGCTTGACTTTTTTTTTTTTTTTTAATGTAGCAGAGTTTTATTAAAGTATAAAGAGGACAAAGAAAGCTTCTGACATAGACATCAGAAGGGGGATGGAGAGTGTACTCTTATCAAGACCTTATATACTTTTATCAGACCCACTCCCCACAACATACATCTTAAGATAACAAGATAGTCAGAAGGTTATTGTTAAGAAGGAGATATATTGTTTTTATATAATCATTAGCACAGAGCTTAAGGAAAAACATAACCCTTGAGCCATTAGCTCTGGGCTTTAAAAAAAAAATGTTTTATGTGACTAAGATGAAGGAATGTAAGGAAAAAACAAAGTTTGTCCTTTTCTCCTCCTTGAGAGCCCTGGACCCCTTCCCTCCTTGAGGGCCCAGACTCCTTATCAATCTACCTAAGAATTAGTTTTGTCATTCACCCCTTTTTCTTTTAGGAGAATTATGTTGCCAGGGGAAAAAGGTAGCATTTTCATTCCATAACTATTTTCTGCTAGGATGGGGCCATTGTCCCTAAATTGTTGAGGCAGCATATTCTCCTAACCCGCATATTGAGGGTTTCTAATCCGAGGACCCCAAGTTGGAGGAGGTTGTAGAAGTTGTATTGGCATGAACAATCATTTGTAACCTAAAAGCTTTCAGATGGCTAGANTTACTGAGAAGGTAACAGGCAGGAAGGCCAGGGGTCTCCAAACGGAGGAAATAGGCTGCAAGTGTCAGACAATTTTTCATCTCTCCATGAAGCAGCTGGAGGAAACAAACTACAAGTGTCAGATTTTTTTTCTTTCTCCATACAAAATTAAAAGCCGGTTTCTCTATGGAAATGTTTTTCTTAAGTTATGTTAATGAAACCATGTATTTGCTTTGGAATTTGCCTTTCTTCAAAATTGTTTCACCTAAGATGAACGTTTTTCCTTTTCTCAAACCTTGGACTGATATTAGTTCAACAAACCAGGAATCATATTAATTGTTTTATGGAGGGGGACGACACACTTCATGCCATCCTATTTCAAAAATGCATTTTGTGGGAGAGGGGCCTGGTGAAACTCTGTCAGCCTTGAGGTGTCTCTCTTACCTGATTAATAGCTTTCTAATAGACATAAAACACCTTGCTAAAGACTAGCAGAGGTGCACTCTCTGTCCCCCTTCTGATGTCTATGTCAGAAGCTTTCTCTGTCCCTTTTCTTACTTTCATAAAACTCTGCCACACAAAATCTCTTGAGTGATCAAGCCTGGTCCCTGGTCCCAAAGCTAAATCTTCTTTTTCAGAGATCATGAATCCAACATTGTTCACCATAAGCTATCATTATCATCAAAGGCTACTGGATTGTGTCAAATGTTTTTTCTGTATCTACTGAAATGATCATGTGATTTGTGTCCTTTTTTTTTTTTTTGGCCACAACGCACGGTTTGTGGAGTGTTAGTTCCTCAATCAGAGATCAAACCTGGGCCCTCAGGCGTGAGAATGCAAAGTCCTAACCACTGAACCACCGGAGGATTTCCCTGATTTTGTCCTTTAGTCTATTCATATAGTATATTCCATTACGTTTTGTATGTTAAATCAGCCTTGCAACCTCGATACTCATCTACCAATCCCACCCGGTAAATGGCATAGATACTTTTTACAAGTCAGCAAATTCAGTTTGGTAGTATTTTGCTAAGGTCTGTTGTGTTTATATTCATAAAAGATATACCCTGTAGTTTTATTTTTGATGTCTTTGCCTGGTTTGGTTATCCTCATAGGATAAGCTGGAAATTTATGAAGTATTAATGTTGTTCTTCTCGCACTTCACTGAAGTGATCAGTGAAGGCATCATTGCAGTCCTGCAATTTTCTCTGTCAGTTTAAAAAAGAAAAAAATTATTTATGGCTGTCCTGGGTCTCTGTTGCTGCACATGGGGCTTTCTCTAGTTGCAGTGAGCAGGGGCTACTCTCCAGTTGCAGTGCACGGGCTTCTCATTGCAGTGGTTTCTCTTGCTGTGGAGCACAGACTCTGGAGCACAGGATTAATAGTTGTGGTGCACAGGCTTAACTGTCCAGTGGAATATGGAATCTCACTGGAGCAGGGATCAAATCCGTGTTCCCTGCACTGGCAGGCAAATTCTTAACTCCTGGACCACCAGTGAAGTCCTGTGACAAGTTTTTTGATTGCTAATTTTATCTACTTATTACAGGTATGTTCAAATTTTCTATTTCTTCTTGTGTTAGTTTTGGTAGTGTATCTTTCTTTGACTCTGTCCATTTCATCTAGGTAATCTCATATGTTCGCATATAACTGTTTTACACTATTCTCTTAACAATATTCTCTCATAGTAATCTCTATTTCCATATGGTTGGTTATAAGATTTTCTCCTACACTCCTGACTATAATAATTTGAGTCTCTCTCTCTCTTTTTTTTTATTAGTTAGCGAAAGTCTTATCAATTTTGTGGATCTTTCCTAAGAACCACTTTTGGTTTCACTGAATTTCTTGTTTTTCTGTTCTGTAGTCCATATATTTTTGTTCTAATCTTTATTAGTTTCTGAATTAAGCACGTCTTTATTTTCTGTATTTTTGTTGTCCTGGTATCTGGGAGCTTCCTAACACTACAGAGACTGGCCCTCCCAGAGTTTGCCAGTTCCAGAGAGATGTAAACTTGCCTGTGAGAGGGACTTTCATATGAAAACCAACCAATCCAGACCCATACCCCAACCATCTCCTAGATCACACTCAGAGCCACTATGCCCCTGCCCTAATCACCCCAAGGCCAAGTAACAGAAAACCAAGAACAGCCCCCACAGCCCAGGGAGCAGTGAAATTATTAAAACTAGGCAATCCTTTATTTGCTGGTCTTACCCATCCTTCTCACAAAAATCACAATTAAAAAAAAAATCACAATAAAGGCTAGCACCCTAGTACCTACATTTCCTGTCCCCTACCCCATCTTCTGATCAATATCAATACTGCTTTCATTTGCCCTCCTACTATGGTCTGCAGTGTCCCTCCCTCTTGGAATCTGTGAATGTAACAGCCTTTTCAGTAGCAATCATGTCCTGATCTGTTGGCTTCATCATACCTGAATAATAATAATAAAACCTACATTTTAAAGCAGTTTCTTACTTCTGCTTAAGTTTATTTTTCTTTTTCTAGTTTCTTAGGGTAGAAGATTAAATTACTGAGTTAATATATCTCTTCTTTTCCTTATAGAACTGCTTTAAGCTGTATCCCATTAGTTTTGGAATGTTGTGTTTTCTTGTTCATTTATCAAAATACTTCCTAATTTCCCTTGTGACTCTCTTTGACCCATTCCCAAATCTCCTTCTATTAATGACTGCTAATTACAGTACTTATTCTTGACTTCAAGTACTGACCAAAATGTCATAGAACCCTAGACTTAGAAATCTCTCCAAAAGAGTATCTATCGATATAAACACTCTACTTCTATTCTAGATGGTATTACCAATAACCTTTCAATAGATTCTGCAAGAGAAGCTAAAGAAATCAAATGATAAAGTTAAGGACTATGAGCATAATCAGTTATACTTTTATTTATACAGCATTTTACAGGATACAGAAAGTGCTTTTATATCCATGACAATGTAAAAAAAGTGAATAATTAAAAGCATCCTGAATATTACTTGCAAACAAAATAAAGACAGCTAGTAGGTTGGAAAAAACAAAATACCTGATAGGTATTGTCGAAACTGTCATACATGAATCTGGTAATCAGTGATGTCTTTCCAACTGAAATGAAGAAAAGAAAAAAAAAAAGATTCACTCAATTAGCACATTACATTGGGTTCTCAAGTAATTTTTCTACAGAGAACTGCAATTCAATTCATTGAGAAATATCTGCAATGGTTCTACTAATGATAATTTAAAAACATATAGCCCTGAGTTTGTTGAAATGTCTTTCTTTAATAACAGATAATCTCTCAAATTGAGAGCACAAATAAAGCATATTCATTTAGTTAAAAGTTGAGGAAAATAAAGAGAAAACATGAAGGAAAACAATTATGTTAACATCTTTAATTCACAAAAGGCAAGCAGATATTTACTTGGGTCCTAACAAAAAGAACTAGGATTATACTAGGAAGAAATTATAGTAACTTCCTGGACAGTAACCTGGAGAAAATGAAGGTCAGATCCACTTCATTCAGTGAACCAAAGCTTAATCTCTCGAAGTATGAGACTAAAGATGAAGAGTTCCAGGAGGGGTATGAGGGCTGTAAAAACTAGACTGCTTAATGAAGTGACCTGGAAAATTGTTTCGAAATTCATCTCAGGATCAGAGCTCTATACTTCTTTGACAGGGCAGTCCCAAAGATTAATAATACTATCTTGTATTGGTATTTTTAGGTTAATCCACAAGGAAGTGCCACTAGGAAAAAAATAGTGGTATACTGCCAATATCCTTATCCACAGGCACACTGTTCAAGGGCAAGAACCATATCTAATTTTCCTATTTCTCCAGTAGCTTGGCCAAGATTCAATAAATACTAAGTGAATACAATAAATTTTATCAATTAGAAAACAACTGGGTAAATAAAATATTTCAAATGCCCCCCAAAATGTAAATACTTTGGGAAGAAGAAACAATACCTGATCATTCATATTTTTGTATGGATTTAAGTAACTTTTGATTTCAACTTCTGATTTTTAAGAGACCTGACTGGGGCCTCTTCCTCCATCCATGTTTCATATGAAAACATGAGGAAAAAACTGAGCCAAAAAGATAAGAATCTCATAAAATCACCTACTCCCAAATGTCTCCTTTCAAAGAATCTCAAGTAGTAGGCAGAAGAGCTAATGCTAGTTTCCCTAGATCATAGTCAAAAGCAAATTAATATTTGAGAAGAAGTCTCTATCCGGAGCAATGAGTAGACCGATGCACTTCTTCATTAACAAATCGGTCCAGTTCAGTCACTCAGTTGTGTCCAATTCTTTGCGACCCCACGGACTGCAGCACGCCAGGCCTCCCTGTCCATCACCAGTAGTAGATAGCATAGTTTTTATTTTGTTTTGAAAAATGTCCCTCCTTCTTTATAAAGAGAGGAAAATGTATGCTACAAAGCAGGCAACACAAAAAAGACCAAGAACAAAGTGAAAATTATATATATTTTTCTAAAATGCTTTTATATATAAAAGCATTTTAGAAAAATATAT
>SJYW01055400.1:2304-30254 GCA_006410735.1 Raphicerus campestris | reverse complement strand
TTATTGATATTTCTCCCGGCAATCTTGATTCCAGCTTGTGTTTCTTGCAGTCCAGCGTTTCTCATGATGTACTCTGCACATAAATTAAATAAGCTAGAACTTTAGTACAATGCTAAATAAAAGTAGTGAGAGTTGGCATCATTGTCTTTTCTTAAACTTAAAGGTGAATCATTCAGTATTCACCATTAATTATGATGCCAGTTGCAGATTTTTCACAGATGCTGTATATCCAATTGAGGAAGTTTCTTTGTATTCCTGGTTTTTTAGTGTTTTTATACTGAAAGGGTATTGGACTCTTTTAAGTACTTTTTCTGCATTTGTTGATATGATCATATGGTTTTTGTCCTTCATTCTATCAATATCAAATATTACTCTATTTCCAAATGTTAAACCAATAATACATTTCTAGGATAAAATACACTTGGTCATAGTATACAGTCTTTTAAATATAATGCTATATGTGATTTGCTGTTTTTGTTGGAGAAAATCACATCTAGATTCACAGGGATATTGATGTGTGATTTTTATTTCCTGTTATATATTTGTCTGATTGTGGTATCAGAGTAACACTGGCTTCACAGGATGAGTTCATGCTTCCTCCTCCCCCTCTTGGTATTTCCTTCTCCTTTTATAGAAGAATTTGTTATGGACTGGTGTTAATTCTTTAAGTGTTAAATGGAATTCATCAGTGAAGCCTCTCAGACTGGCTTTTCTTGGTGCAGAATTTCTTAATCACAGTTTCAATATTTAGTTTTATTTTGAGTCAGAATACCAAATTCTGTGCCCTTTCAGGGATTTTGTCGATTTCATCTGAGCCATCTACTTTATTCATGTACAATTGCTCACAGTATTCCTTTAAAATCCTTCTTGTTTTTTGCAACTAGTAGCAATGTCCTCTCTTGTTTTAGGAATTTGAATCTTTGCTATATTTTGTTTTTTAGTCTGGAAAATAATTTATTGATTCTACTTATCTTTGCAGGAGCTATTTTTGGTTTTGTTCATTTCTTTCTATTGCTTTTCTAGTATCTATTTCCTGTATTTCTATCCTAACTTAAAATTTATTTCTTTTTTGCTCTTGTTTTGGTTTCACTTTTTTTTTTCTTGTTTCTTAAGGTCAAAGGTAAAGTTATTGGTTTCAAATTGTTCTTCTATTGAAACATGCTTAAACATATAAGATGTTTATATACAAGATATAAATGTTCCCCTCTAAACTTTTCTCTATATCCTACAGTTTTGGTATATTTCATGTTTGTTTTCACTCATTTCAAAGTGTTTTCTAAATTTATTATTATTATCTTTTAAATTTAGGAATGTGTTGTGAAATTTCCATTTTTCTGGCCATTTCCATTTCCTACTATTTCTTCTGCTTTTGATTTCTAACTAGTTCTGTCATCTTTAGAGACATAGTTTTCTGATTTCAATCATTTTAGATTTATTGAGATTTGCTTTATAATCAAGAAAATGATCTCTCTTGGAAAGGTTTCCAAACATTTCCACTCTTAAGAAGACTATGTACCTTGCTTTGGGGTGAAGCATTCTATCCATGTCTGCTAATGTTGCAAAGGTTATTATAAGTTGCTTATCTTCTGTCTAGTTATAAGTAACAATGAAGGTAGGGTTTTAAGGACTTGAATTATATTGTTGAGTGGTGTATTTCTTCCTAGAACTGTCAGTTTTTCTTCATGTATGTTTTGGGAGCTGTTTTCAGGTGAATGTATGTATATCTAGTAGGTTGACCCTTATGTTATTATAAAATATCCCTTTTATCTCTAATAATAACACTTTAAAAAATGTCTGTTTTATAAGATACTAGTATAGCCATGTGAACTTTGAAATGGTTGCTATTTGCAATATATTTTCCCACCTTTTTCTTTTCAAGCTTCTTGTATCTTTGAATCTAAAATGTGTCTCTAATAGACAAAATATAACTGGATCTTGCTTTTCTATCCTGTCTGTCAATCTCTGTCTTTGATTACACTATTTAATCTTTTCACATTTCGTGCTATTATTGATAACTCTGGATTTATCTCTGTTATTTGCCTTTCTGTTTCCTCTATGCATTATATCATTTTGTCCCTTGCATCCTCTTTTATTGCTTTCTTTTATATTGAAGGAATATTTCATAATGAAATATTTTTAATTTTTTCATGCTTTTCTCCAATATTTTTTGTATTAATTTTTTAGTGAGCATATATTTATCTTATCAGAACCCACTTCAAGTTTATACTAGATTAATTCCAATGAGCATCAAANGCTTTCTTTTATATTGAAGGAATATTTCATAATGAAATATTTTTAATTTTTTCATGCTTTTCTCCAATATTTTTTGTATTAATTTTTTAGTGAGCATATATTTATCTTATCAGAACCCACTTCAAGTTTATACTAGATTAATTCCAATGAGCATCAAAATGGTAGTCCTTTATACTTCTGTTTCCCCTTCCCGCTTTTTTATTCAGTTATATAAACTGCATGTATATGTGTTACAAGTCCAACAATATACTGATATGATTATTATCTTCTGTTTAAAAAGCTGAGAGAGAATAATATTCTCATACATACATTTGTAAATTTGATTATATTATCCTTCTTATTTACCCATTTCTGATTCTCCTTATATGTTTCTGTGATTTCAAGTTAATTATCTGGTATCATTCCTTTATTCTAATGCAGCTTTGTACCCACCCACTTCCTTTGTGCTATTATATAATTATATACACATTATATTATGCAATAGCTTTTAAATCAGTTGACATAAGAGAAGAAATATGCAATTATAATGTCTTTTAGAAGCACCACTAATTACNTGGTGTGGGGAGGGAGATGGGAGGGGGCTTCGGCATGGGGAGATCATGTACACCTGTGGCTGATTCATATCAATGTATGGCAAAACCAATACAGTACTGTAAAATAGAATAAAGTATTAAAAAATAAGTTTTGGTGAGGATATGGTGAAATGTGTACTCTTCTACATAATTGGTGGGAATGTAAATTGATGCAGCTACATGGAAAACAGTATAGAAGTTCCTTAAAATATTAAAAATAGAACTACTACAGTCCAGTAATCTGACTGTTGTATATTTATCTAAACAACTTGAAAGACACTTTCATGTTTTGCAGTCTCATTTTCACTAAAGCGTTATTCACGATAGCCAAGATATATAAACAACCTAAATTTCCATAAACGGTTGAATAGACAAAGAAAATTCATTACATACATACAAAAGGATTTTATTCAGTCTTTAAAAAGAAGGAAATTCTGTCATTTTAAACAATGTGAATGAACTTGAAAGACATGCTAAATGAAAAAAGACAGACACAGAAGCACTGATGCATGATACTACTTATCACTACTGAGGAATCTAAAACAGTCAAATCTATAGAAACAGTAGAATGGAGTTGTCAGGGGTTTCAGAAACGAGGAAATGAGTAGTGAAGGCCCAAGGGTACAGAGTCAGTTTTACTAGATAACTAAGTTCTAGAGTTCAACTATACAGCATAGTGCTAAGAACTAACAATATTATATTAAGTACTCAAACTTTGCTATGTGTACATCTTACATGGCTAGAAGAAGATACCCCTCATCCGAGGTAAGGAGCAGTGGCTGCGTTTTGCTGGAGCAGCCGTGAAGAGATACCCCATGCCCAAGGTAAGAGAAACCCAAGTAAGACGGTAGGTATTGTGAGAGGACATCAGAGGGCAGACACACTGGAACCATAATCACAGAAAACTAGTCAATCTGATCACCTGGATCACAGCCTTGTCTAACTCAGTGAAACTATGCCATGCCATGCCATGTGGGGCTACCCAAGACAGGTGGGTCATGGTGGAGAGGCCTGACAGAATGTAGTTCACTGGAGTTGGGAATGGCAATCATTTCAGTATTCTTGCCTTGAGAATCCCATGAACAGTATGAAAAGGCAAAAATGATAGGATAGTGAAAGAGGAACTCCCCAGGTCAGTAGGAGCCCAATATGCTACTGCAGATCAGTGGAGAAATAACTCCAGAAAGAATGAAGGGATGGAGCCAAAGCAAAAACAATACACAGCTGTGGATGTAACTGGTGATAGAAGTAAGGTCCAATATCACTAAAGAGTGATATTGCATAGGAACCTGGAATGTTAGGTCCATGAACCAAGGCAAATTGCAAGTGGTCAAACAGGAGATAGCAAGAGTGAATGTCGACATTCTAGGAATCAGTGAACTAAAATGGACTGGAATGGGTGAATTTAACTTAGATGACCATTATATCTACTACTATGGGCAGGAATCCCTTAGAAGAAACGGTGTAGCCATCATGATCCACAAAAGAGTCTGAAATGCAGTACTTGGATACAATCTCAAAAAAACGACAGAATGATCTCTGTTTGGTTTCCAAGGCAAATCAATCAATATCATGGTGATCCTGTCTATGTCCCAACCAGTAATGCTGAAGAAGCTGAAGTTGAATGGTACTATGAAGACCTGCTGCTGCTGCTGCTGCTGCTGTTGCTAAGTCGCTTCAGTCGTGTTCTACTCTGTGCGATCCCATAGACGGAAGCCAACCAGGCTCCCCCGTCCCTGGGATTCTCCAGGCAAGAACGCTGGAGTGGGTTGCCATTTCCTTCTCCAATGCATGAAAGTGAAAAGTGAAGTCGCTTAGTCATGTCTGACTCTTTGCGACCCCTTGGACTGCAGCCTGCCAGTCTCTTCCACCCATGGGATTTTCCAGGCAAGTGTACTGGAGTGGGGTGCCATCGCCTTCTCCGTCTATGAAGACCTACAAGACCTTTTAGAACTAACACCCCGAAACGATGTCCTTTTCATTATAGGGGACTGGAAGGCAAAAGTAGGAAGTCAAGAAACACCTAGAGTAATAGGCAATATGGCCTTGGAATATGAAATGAAGCAGGACAAAGGCTAAGAGAGTTTTGCCAAAAGAACACACTGGTCATAGAAAACATCCTCTTCCAACAACACAAGAGAAGACTCTACACATGAACATCACCAGATGGTCCACATGGAAATCAGGTTGATTATATTCTTTGCATCCAAAGATGGAGAAGCTCTATACAGTCAACAAAAACAAGACCAGGAGCTGACTGTGGCTCAGATTATGAACTCTTTATTAAATTAGACTTAAATTGAAGAAAGTAGGGAAAACCGCTAGATTATTCAGATATGACCTAAATCAAATCCCCTATGAATATACAGTGGAAGTGAGAAATAGATTTAAGGGACTAGATCTGATAGACAGAGTACCTGATAAACTATGGACGGAGGTTTGTGACATTGTACAGGAGACAGGGATCAAGACCATCCCCATGGAAAAGAAATGCAAAAAAGCAAAATGGCTGTCTGAGGAGGCCTTACAAATAGCTGTGAAAAGAAGAGAAGTGAAATGCAAAGGAGAAAAGGAAAGATATAAGCATTTGAATGAAGTTGCAGGATATAAAATCAAAGAATAGCAAGAAGAGATAAGAAAGCCCTCTTCAGCGATCAGTGCAAAGAAATAGAGGAAAACAACAGAATGGGAATAACTAGAGATCTCTTCAAGAAAATTAGATATACCAAGGAAACATTTCATGCAAAGATGGGCTCAATAAAGGACAGAAGTGGTATGGACCTAACAGAAGCAGCAGATACTAAGAAGTGTCAACAATACACAGAAGAACTGTACAAAAAAAATCTTCATGACTAAGATAATCACGATGGTGTGATCATTTACCTAGAGCCAGACATCCTGTAATGTGATGTCAAATGGGCCTAGAAAGCATCACTATGAACAAAGCTAGTGGAGGTGATGGAATTCCAGTTGAATTATTTCAAATCCTGAAAGATGATGCTGTGAAAGTGCTGCACTCAATATGTCAGCAAATTTGGAAAACTCAGCAGTGGCCATAGGACGGGAAAAGGTCAGTTTTCATTCCAATCCTTAAGAAAGGCAATGCCAAAGAATGCTCAAACTAACACACAATTGCACCCATCTCACACACTGGTAAAGTAATGCTCAAAATTCTCCAATTCAGGTTTTAGCAATGTGTAAACCGTGAAATTCTAGATGTTCAAGCTGGTTTTAGATAAGGCAGAGGAACCAGAGATCAAATTGCCAACATCTGCTGGATCATTGAAAAAGCAAGAGAGTTCTAGAAAAAACATCTATTTCTGCTTTATTGACTATGCCAAAGCCTTTGACTCTGTCGATCACAATAAACTGTGGAAAATTCTTCAAGAGATGGGAATACCAGACCACCTGACCTGCCTCTTGAGAAACCTGTATGCAGGTCAGGAAGCAACAGTGAGAACTGGACATGAAATAACCGACTGGTTCCAAACAGGAAAAGGAATATGTCAAGGCTGTATACCGTCACCCTGTTTATTTAACTTCTAGGCAGAGTACATCATGAGAAACGCTGGGCTGGAAGAAGCACAAGCTGGAATCAAGATTTCAAGGGGAAATATGAGTAACCTCAGATATGCAAATGACTCCACCCTTATGGTAGAAAGTGAAGAGCAACTAAAAAGCCTCTTGATGAAAATGAAAGAGGAGAGTGAAAATGTTGGCTTAAAGCTCAACATTCAGAAAACTAGGTTCATGGCACCTGGTCCCATCACATCATGGGAAAGAGATGGAGAATTAGCCGAAACAGTGGGTGACTTTATTTTGGGGGGCTCCAAAATTACTGTAGATGGTGACTGAAGCCATGAAACTAAAAGACACTTTCACCTTGGAAGGAAAGTTATGACCAACCTACATAGCATATTTAAAATCAGAGATATTACTTTGCTAACAATGGTCCATCTAGTCAAGGCTATGGTTTCTCTAGTGGTCATGTATGACTGTGAGAGTTGGACTGTGAAGAAAGCTGAGTGTCAAAGAATTGATGCTTTTAAACTGTGGTGTTGGAGAAGACTCTTGAGAGTCCCTTGGATTGCAAGGCATTGGAACCAGTCCATTCTAAAGGGGATCAGTCCTGGATGTTCATTGGAAGGACTGATGCTAAAGCTGAATCTCCAATACTTTGCTCACCTTATGCAAAGAGTTGACTCATTGGAAAAGACTCTGATGCTAGGAAGAATTGGGGGCAGGAGGAGAAGAGGGGGCGACAGAGGATGAGATGACTAGATGGCATCACAGACTCGATGAACATGTGTTTGAGTAAACTCCGGGAGTTGGTGATGGACAGGGAGGCCTGGTGTGCTTCAATTCATGGGGTTGCAAAGCATCGGACACAATTGAGCAACTAAACCTAACTGAACTGAACAAAATAAAGTAGTAAATAAATAAAGAGTTGGGAAGAAACTTGCAGAGGTGAAAGTTATGTTTATCTTGATGGTGAATTAGGTTTTCACAGGTATATAGCTATTCTTAAATTCATAAAATTACAAAATTTAATATGTACTTTAATATGTACTTTAAAAAACATTTATGGTACTTTAATAATTTAACTAATCAATTAATTCTACACTGAAAGTTATAATAATAAAATTCATTGATCATGGATCAGAAAAATGATGGATATTACTATTCAAATCCACTTTACACCAGTTATCACATAAAGAGGATACAAACACACTCACAAGCATGCATGTTGCAGAGCAGTAAACCAAAAACTTGTTATATTATTTTGTTAATTTTGTTTAACACTTGCTCTCTTCTAAAAGTTATATACCTCACTCCTAATGTTATACTTTTTATATATGATATATCTGGTGCAGAATATGTGTGTATTATCTGCACAGTTGTGTCCAACTCTTGTGACTTCATGGACTATAGTCCAATAGGCTCCTCAGTCCATGGAAACTGCCAGGCAAGAATAATGGAGGGGGTTGCCATTTCTCTCTCCAGGGCATCTTCCAGACCCACAGAGTGAATGTGCATCTCCTGCATTGCAGCAGATTCTTTGCCATCTGAGCTGCCAGGGATGACTGGAAAAGCAGATAGATGTCTTAGAACACTACTTAGTAGGGGCCCAAAGCTATCACACCTATGCACAGTTTATGACCTTTGTTTTGCTCTACTTATCCCCAAAGAAGATACAGAATACTACAGAGATTAAGATTAAAGGAATGTATGGCTTCTACTATTATTTTCCCTTTCTTGCAATTTTTCTAAGTAAACTGTTTTTATATTATATATCATATTTCAGCAAATTATTGTCTACTTCCTAAACATTAATAAATAATAATAGTTTTAACACAATGATAGAAATAAACTATGTTAATTTTTGTCAACATCTAATCCTAAATAAGCCATACCTAAATGGCCACTTGGAATAGCTTATCCTAATTGTGAAAATGAAAGTCACTCAGTCTTGTCCAACTCTTTGCGACCCCGTGGACTATATGGTTCATGGAATTCTCCAGGCCAGAACACTGGAGTGGGTAGCCTTTCCCTTCTCCAGGAGATCTTCCCAACCCAGGGATCAAACCCAGGTCTCCCATTAGGTCATACCTAAATGGCAATAAGACCATAAATCAAATCTCTTAGGATCATATAGTGGTTGTAACAAGTAGATTCAAGGGATTAGATCTGATAGAGCAAATGAAGAAAAAAGGACGGAGGTTTCTAATGTTATAGAGGAGGGAGTGATCAAAACTATCTTCAAGAAAAAGAAATGAAAAAAAGGCTTGTCTGAAGAGGTCTTACAAATAGCTTAGAAAAGAAGAGAGCCAAAAGGCAAAGGAGAAAAGGAAAGATATAGCCATCTGAATGCAGTTCCAAAGAATAGCAAAGAGAGATAAGAAAGCCTTCCAAAGTGAACAATGCAATGAAATAGAGGAAATCAATAGAATGGGAAAAACTAGAGACTTCTTCAATAAAATTACAGATACAAAGGAAACGTTTTATGCAAAGATGGACACAATAAAGGACAGAATCAGTATGGGCCTAACAGAAGCAAAACATATTAAGAAGAGGTGGCAAGAATTTATAGAACTATACAAAAAAGATCTTAATGATCCATATATCCACAATGGTGTGATCACTAACCCAGAGCCAGATATCTTAGAGTGTAAAGTCAAGTGAGACTTAGGAAATCATCACTACGGACAAAGCTAGTAGAGGTGACGAAATTCCTGCTGAGCTATTTCAAATACTAAAAGACAATGCTGAGAAAGTGCTGCACTCAATATACCAGGAAAGCTGGAAAACACAGCAATAGCCACAGCACTGGAAAGGGTCAGTTTTCATTCCAATCCCAAAGAAGGGCAATGCCAAATAATGTTCAAACTACTGCACAACTCCACTCATTTCACATGCTAGCAAGGCCATGCTCAAAATCCTCCAAACTAGGCTTTAAAAGTAGTGAACCAAGAACTTCCAGATGTACAAGCTGGATTTAGAAATGGAACCAGAGATCAAATTGCCAGCATCTACTGAACCATAGAAAAAGCAAGAGAATGCCAGAAAAACATCTACTCCTGCTTCACTGACTATTCTAAAGCCTCTGAAAGAGTGGATCACAGCAAACTGGAAAATTCTTATACCAGACCACTTTACCTGCATCCAGAGAAACCTGTATGCAGGTCAAGAAGCAACAGTGAAAACCAGATGGAAGAAAGGAATGATTCCAAAATGGGAAAGGAGTAAGCCAAGGCTGTATATTGTCACCCAGCTTATTTAACTTATATGGAGAGTACAACATGTGAGGTGCCGGGCTGGATGAAGCACAGGCTGGTATCAAGATTGCCAAGAGAAATATCATGAACCTCAGATATGTAGATGAAACCACTCTTATGGCAGAAAGTGAAGATAAATTAAAGAGCCTCTTGATGAAGGTGAAATAGGAGAGTGAAAAAGCTGGCTTAAAACTCAACATTCAAGAAACTAAGATCATGGCATCCTGACCCATCACTTCATGGCAAATAGAAGGGGAATCAATGGGAACAGAAGCAGACTTTATTTTTTGAGACCCTAAAATCACTGCAGATGGTGACTGCAGCCATGAAACTGAAAGATGCTTGCTTCTTGGAAGAAAAGCTATGACAAAACTAGACAGTGTACTAAAACACAGAGACATTAATTTGCTGACAGAGGTCCATAAAGTCAAAACTATGATTTTTCCAGTAGTCAAGTATGGCTGTGAGATTTAGATTACAAAGAAGGCTCAACACTGAAGAATTAATGCTTTTGAACTGTGGTATTATAGAATACTCTTGAGAGTTCCTTGGGCAGGAAGGAGATCAAGCCAGTCAATCCTAAAGGAAATCAACCCTGAATATTCATTGGAAGCACTGATGCTGAAGCTGAAGCTCCAGTACTTTGGCCACCTGATGGTACAAGCCAATTCATTGGAAAAGACCCTGATGCTGGGAAAGATAGAAGGCAGGAGGAAAGGGGGACAACAGAGGACAACATGGTTGGATAGCATCACCAACTCAATGGACATGAGTTTGAATAAGCTCCTTGAGATGGTGAAGGACAGGGAAGCTTGATGTGCTACAGTTCACGGGGTTGCAAACAGTTAGAGATGACTGGGCAACTGAACAACAATCCTAAATTAATAGATATATTAATAAAATTCTTGAAATCCATTTCCACTTTTCTTACTGATTGCAGTTTGACATAAATTATTGAACACTAACTTAGATTATGTAATACAATAAGACAAAATATTTTCATTATTTTTGTCAATACCTTTCAGCTTGTCTCAGCTCTATTATCAATGTGTCAATTACCTAAATGTCCAAAAATGTCATTCATTGGAATTTCAGTTTATGTTCTCTCAGGTGCTCTGCTCCGCATAGGCTGTAATCAATATACAGAAGTTGAGCAAGAGAGCTCTATGAATAGCTGCCATTAATTAGTATGGGATACTTTTGGTGGCTAGAAAACTCTTCCTCTGTCTGACTCTACTAAGCATGTGTGTGTGCTCAGTCATGTCCAGCTCTTTGCAATCCCATGAACTACAGCCTCTATGGTATTTTACAGGCAGGAATATTGAAGTGTGTTAACATTTACTTTTCCAGGGGATCTTCCTGACCCAGGGATCTAATCCACATATCCTGCGTTAGCAGGCAGATTCTTTACCATGAGTCACTTGGGAAGCTAACACTACTAAACAGAGACAGAATGAACTCAGAACCATTAAAGGTAATATCTCCCTACTATCTGGATATGCTGGGATTGCAGACCTCCTTTCTACTGAGCTCTTTAAATCTCAAGGTGCCTTTCTTTCCAACAGGGTGAGGAGGCTAAAACTATGACTGGTGAAACATCCTGACTATTGTTTATGTTGGGCAGAGGAGAGAGTTTCAATAAGTATGTTTAGTGGATTATTTATTTCAAGGGCACAGCCATGCTAAAAACACTTTCAGATCTTTTTTCTTTCTTCCTTTTTTTTTTTTTTTTTTACCATCTCCATTCAGTTTGTGTCCCTTTTACAGGATTGTGAGTTCTACTGAGCTAAGTTGTTTCAGTTGTGTCCAACTCTTTGTGGCCCCTCAACTGCAGGCTTCTCTGTGCGATTTCCAGGCAAGAATACTAGAGGGGGTTGCCATTTCCTTCTCCAGGGGATCTTCCTAACCCAGGAATAGAATTCATGTATCTTTTGTCTCCCGCAATGGCAGGTGGGTTCTTTACCACTAGCACCACTTGGGAAGACACCCAGGATTATCTGACACCAGTGATTTGCACAGTATCTACTTTGGAAGTGTCACATGTGGTGACTGAATAATGGGTATAGAGTTTGTTTAAAATGTATTTAAAAACTATCTTTTTCCCTAGCAGCAACCTGTCCTTGGGTGTGTTTCTTAACTTGATAAGCCTCTCTTTCTCTCTTTTCTCTTAACCATTTCTTCATTGTGGGAATACCCATATCATATGTCGATTTCTGCTCCACACATATTAGCTTCCTTCCTTTAAGTATAAAATATTTTCCTCTCAGGATAAAATCTTTATGACCTAAAGACTTTATCAATAGAAGTCTGTATTGATTAAAGTCTAGTATACGATATCTAACATTCTATTAAAATAGAACTGGTAGTAACATATTTGTCATTTTTAAATTAAGGTAGGCTTTAAGTACTTATTGAAGGAGTCTTATATTGTACATTAAAGTAATATTTTAAAACAAATGTTACTTCCAAAAATAATTAACTAATTTTATTCTTGAGTTTAATTTTAATTCATTTTATAACTAAATAAAACTTTTGTTGACTAGATTGACTAGAATTACTATAATATTGTGTTTTATAGTCATATAAATAAACATTCACTAATGTCTATTTTTGGTTTTTAATTTCATAATTTGTAACCCTCTATATTTTTTCAGATGGCATATTTCTTCTTGAGTGCTTGCAAATCCCATAAGCCTTGATAAATGATCTAGAATTTGCAAAGGATACAACAGCCCTGATATTAAAGATGAATTTTTTTGGCTGTTACTGCAGTAGTGTAGGTTTCAATAAATGATATTAGATTAAAATTTTTGATGATTTGATAAGTAATTATAACAGATGATTTCTAAAGGCATAAAATAGAGTGGGCACAAAATCTACTACATTTGGAATGTTCAATAGATACTTGGTATATAATAGAAGTGTCCTTATTTGCAGAGAATACTTCATTTTAGTTACTCCTAAATTACTCTGTTTAATCTTTGCCAGAGATTCTTTTTTTTTTTTTTCCCTCTTTAGTTTGTTTCTGCAGTACTCTTAATTTGGCTGGCTATATAAAAAGCATTTCTCTAACGTGTTTGCTATGGACATATTTTTTCCTAAAAATACATGGATCTGTGATTATGTCAGTATCAGTTCAGTTCAGTTCAGTCGCTCAATCGTGTCCGACTCTTTGCGACCCCATGAATCGCAGCACGCCAGGCCTCCCTGTCCATCATCAACTCCTGGAGTTCTCTCAGACTGGCATCCATGGAGTCAATGATGCCATCCAGCCATCTCATCCTCTATCGTCCCCTTCTCCTCCTGCCCCCAATCCCTCCCAGCATCAAGAGTCTTTTCCAATGAGTCAACTCTTTTCATGAGGTGGCCAAAGTACTGGAGTTTCAGCTTTAGCATCATTCCTTCCAAAGAATACCCAGGACTGATCTCCTTCAGAACGGACTGGTTGTATCTCCTTGCAGTCCAAGGGATTCTCAAGAGTCTTCAACACCACAGTTCAAAAGCATCAATTCTTCAGTGCTCAGCCTTCTTCACAGTCCAACTCTCACATCCATACATGACTACTGGAAAAACCATACCCTTGACTAGATGGACCTTTGTTGGCAAAGTAATGTCTCTGCTTTTGAATATGCTATCTAGGTTGGTGCTTTATGGTATTTTAAATTTATATTTAATGAAATATTTAAAAAACAAAAATAGCTGGATGTCTCATTATAACTAATGATAAGATAAACTATATCTTCACTAGTATAATATAAGGTAGGAGTTTCCAATCTTTTGGGCACCAGGGACTGGTTTCAGGGGAGACAGTTTTCCCATAGATGGTGTCGGGGGTGGGTGGTTTCAAGATGATTCAAGAGAACAATGTATATATTATGCCATCACTGATCTGACAAGAGGCAGAGCTCAGGCAGTAATGTGAGCAGTGGGGAGCTGCTATAAATACAGATGAAGCTCTGCAGGCCCACCTCCTGCTGTGACGCCTGGTTCCTAACAGGGCACAGAGTACTGGGAACCCTTGACATAAGGAGCGTTTCTCTCTCAATGAAGTGCTTATTAATACTTGCCATACCAACAACTGATTTCTAATAATACATTTTTGTTCAATTAAGAAATAAATGTTAATCCTAGTGCAAAATGAAGCCATTTATTTATAGCACCTCTAAATGTACTTATGTGGGCTACTTATGTGTTTAGGTTTTTTTTTTTTTTTGCTAAACAAATTTTATTGTTCAGTTGTTAAAATACCCAAGACGTACATATTTTGGTAATAATTGATCTAAGAGAACTAGTTGTAACCTGTTAGCTTTCAAATAATTTGCTTTGGGAATCATTTTTAAAAGCTTATACTCACAGACTAAAATGCCTACTCTAAATCTATTGGGCCTTTTCTTATTAAATTTTAAAGCTCATATTTTAGAAGAACATTTTCAAGTTTTCAAAACCCTAAATATCAATAAAATAAAAATGAACAAGTCAGTCCAACTTCAACGGGAACTTGTCTTATGAAGTATTTATTTAGATCAATGAAGATTCCAGCTAAGCTTCTAAGAAAAGAAATCATCCACCTGCTAGGGGATCTGTATTTCAACAGGTTGTTTATATATTTACTCATGTTGAAAAGGAGCCAAATGCTGTGGTTTTTACCTTTTAGCTGTTTCAAACAGAATTTTTTATAATAAAGATGTATTTTAAAAGTAAGTTAACTAATGAGCTTTTTTTTTTTTTTTGCCTTTTCATATTTAAGGAAAACAGTTGTTCAATATAAAATACAAAGTAAATATAAAATTCTAAAGAGTATGTTAATTGGAGTAAATGATATACTCTAACATTTTACATTCAAGACTGCATAAAAATAAAATATGACTTAAATGGAAAACTAAGTCAGTGGAGGTTTTGTGTGAGCATAGTCCCCCAATGCACATGTGATAATAGAAACACATCAAAATATACTGAAAAAAATCTTTCCCTCAATTACTATCTTCCAGAGCCTCAAAAAATCAGTGGTGGACCAATAGTAGTAAAATAGTTTTCCAAGGTGTTAAATGATGCAGTGATTTGAAGGGAATCAATAGGAGAAATATGAGAGAGTCAAATGCATTCTAGCTATGGAATAAAACTTCTTACTCTTCCTTAAAAATCTCCTGTGATCATCTAGTAGAAGTGTAAAACCTTCTCTCCAGTACTACAGTAGAAAGATATATGCCTGTGTTAACTAATTCTGATATTACCCTCTTTTACTGGAATCCCAATATGGTTTAAAGAGAGAACAATGGAGTTGTATAAATCTTAACTGAAGTCTCATCACTCTGAAATGTTTACCTGTTTATTTTGTTTTTTTGTTTGTTTTGTTTTTGCACTTAATCTATTTTGAGACTCAGTTTCCTCACCTATGGGATGATACTGTATACATTATAAGATGGTTTTGAGAAGTATATAAGAGAATGTTTAAAAAGCTATCATATTACTCAATAAATAGTAGAGACTTTAACATTTTAAAAAATAATATTCAAAGTATGTTCATTTTAATCAATTTATAAGCAGACTTTGCAGCAAGTTTCTGCATTACCATTCTCCACATATGAGGTAAATATCAAACCTTTAACTATATAATAACTCACAATTAAAAAAAAAAGTCAGATTTTTTTTTTTTATGGGAACCATGATCAGGTAACTTTACACCTTAGCTTGAATTAATTAATTTCTTGCAAACTGTAAAGCAAACACAGTTAGTATAATGAAATTTCCTGTAAGTGTGGTCACAACACAAGTACTTGTCTGGTACTGTGTAAACTCATTTACTGATACACTTACTTCTGATTTCTTATATGAAAGCACCATAACAGAAATCCAGAAGGAAATGTCACAACTAGATATTAGTAACCATTTCCACAAGCTAATCTAACTTTTAACATCTATGTTCATGTTCATGTACTCTGACTTCACATATCTTGCTATGATTGAATTCTCTATATTCCTAGCTAAATAAACTTGCCATTTGTGCAATAGATTTCATCACCTCTCATCTTATTAAGGCTACTGCTTCACCAGTTTCCCCTTTCATTCTCTTCTAAGTCATCACACACTTCTCTGAGTCTCTAATGGATCATACTTATCATCATAAGAATATCCTCTTATTTATCCCATGCAGGAAAACAAAATATGCCTTCTAACACCAAATTACTCTCCGGTTGCTATTGTCTTAATTGTCTGCTCCCTTTTTGACAACATATTCCTCACCCTCAACAAAAAATTGTGACTTCCATTTGTTTTCTTAATCCTACGTTCCCAGTATGACTGCATATCATTCTTGTCAAGGTTACNAGTTACTCTCCAGTTGCTATTGTCTTAATTGTCTGCTCCCCTTTTGACAACATATTCCTCACCCTCAACAAAAAATTGTGACTTCCATTTGTTTTCTTAATCCTACTCTAATCAAGCTTTTGTTCCCAGTATGACTGCATATCATTCTTGTCAAGGTTACCCATAAACCACACAGTGGTAAGCCCGAAAGTCAATTTTCAGTCCCTACTGTACTGCATTCACTACCAGTATTTTATACAGTTAATCATTTCCTCCTTCTGGAAAAACTTGCTAAACTTGGCATTCAGGGAAGTTTCCTCGCTAATTTCAGTAGTCCTTGATGGTTCCTTCACTCTCTTTACTTACTTTTGAAATAATCTCGTCAAGTCACAAGACTTTAAACACAATCCATGCTGTTGATTTTCAACTTTATTTCCCTAGTCTGGAAATCTACTCTGAATGTCTCATACAACACTGTCAAGTGAAGGATAAGTTAATATGTTCCCAATGTAGCTCCCCAACTGGTAAATAAGAATTATATTTTTCTCATTTCTGCAGTTAAAAAAATGAACAAACATTGGTGTATCAGCATTTCATTCTTTTATTTTCCATCTCCCACCTTTCAGCTGTGCCTTTGTTTTCAGAATGTAACAAAGATGTGACCAACTTTCAGCATCATGACAAAAATGTAACCACCAAAATTTAATCCCGGAAATTTTTTGTCTGGTTACTCAGTAGCCAAATAACTCTCCATTCTCTCATCAAATTCCACTTGCATGTATTCTCAAAACAGCAACAGTGAGAATATCTGCTTTAAAATCTTATATAGATTATGGTACTGGTTCCTCAAATCCTATACTATCTTCTCATTTCACGTATGATGACAGAAAATATATTTTGTAAATAATTGCTTACTATATACACTATTATGCTGGAGAATCATTATGTTAAGTAATCAATATAAACTCATAAGCATAAAAATCTTACATTAAAGCAAGGTTTAGCAGTGAGGATGTATCAAAAACATATTTAAAGAACATAATAGTTAAATAAAAGTTTGTCTATAAAAGTATTTAAAGAGATGAAATTAAGTAGCATTACAAAGTGTAATTTTTAAGAGATAAATTATATGACTTTTTATTTTAAAATTATAATATATAAGAAATTATACTTAACATTTATAGTGAAAAATGCTAAAATTCGAATTAAATATGTAAAGAAGAAACTCTGGAATTCATTTAGGGTATGTGTAAACAAAAGTGCTTGAATATCATTAATATATAAAAACACCTTCTAATTGTTAGGATTGAAAGGAACATTTGAAGACAGCAAACTGATTTTGGTAAGTACTCTCTCAGCTTAAGTAATTTTAGCAAATCAGTTACATATTTTCTTTTTAAATAAAAATCAAAATTCTTGAAAAAAACAAAAGGTAAGAATATGAATTTAAAAAAAAAACCTCTATACACTATCAATGTGAAAATGAAATCATTGTAGTCACTATAGAAAACAGTATGGATGTTCCTCAAAAATTAAAAACTGTAACTACCATATGATCTACAATCTCACAACTGAGTATAATAGCCAAAGAAACTAAAATTAGGTCTTAAATAGATATCTCCACTTCTATGTCCAGTGTAGCATTATTCACAATAGCCAAGACCTGGAAGCAATCTAAATGTCCATCTATGGGTGAATGAATAAAGAAAATGTAGGACATACATAAGATGGAATATTCAGTTCAGTTCAGTTCAGTTGCTCAGTCGTGTCCGACTCTTTGCGACCCAATGGACTGTAGCTTACCAGACTTCTCCGTCCATGGGATTCTCCAAGCAAGAATACTGGAGTGGGTTGCCATTTCCNAAGAAAATGTAGGACATGGAATATTCAGTTCAGTTCAGTTCAGTTGCTCAGTCGTGTCCGACTCTTTGCAACCCAATGGACTGTAGCTTACCAGACTTCTCCTTCCATGGGATTCTCCAAGCAAGAATACTGGAGTGGGTTGCCATTTCCTTCTCCAGGGAATCTTCCCAACCCAGGGATTGAAGCCTGGTCTCCCGCATTGGAGGCAGACACTTTAACCTCGGAGCCACCAGAGAACAGCCCAAGGTGGAATATTACTTAATCTTAAAAAAGGAAATCCTGCCATTTGACACAACATCAATTCACCTGCAAGACATTAGGCTAANCCAGACTTCTCCGTCCATGGGATTCTCCAAGCAAGAATACTGGAGTGGGTTGTCATTTCCTTCTCCAGGGAATCTTCCCATCCCAGGGATTGAAGCCTGGTCTCCCGCATTGGAGGCAGACGCTTTAACCTCGGAGCCACCAGAGAACAGCCCAAGGTGGAATATTACTTAATCTTAAAAAAGGAAATCCTGCCATTTGACACAACATCAATTCACCTGCAAGACATTAGGCTAAGTGAAATAAGCCAGATACAGAAGGGTGTGCTACATAATATAATTTATATGAGAAAACTAAAATAGTCAACTTCACAAAATCACAGAGTAAAGCAGTGGTTGCCAGGTGCTAGAGGAAGGAGGAAACAGGGGGGTATTATCTGAAGGATAAAGTATCAGTTATACCACATGAATAAGTTCTGGAGATTTACTGTANCATAATATAATTTATATGAGAAAACTAAAATAGTCAACTTCACAAAATCACAGAGTAAAGCAGTGGTTGCCAGGTGCTAGAGGAAGGGGGAAACAGGGGGGTATTATCTGAAGGATAAAGTATCAGTTATACCACATGAATAAGTTCTGGAGATTTACTGTATAGCATAGCACCTGTGCTAACTGCTACTGCTAAGTCGCTTTAGTCGTGTCCGACTCTGTGCGACCCCATAGACGGCAGCCCACCAGGCTCCTCCATCCCAGGGATTTTCCACACAACACTGGAGTGGGTTGCCATTTCCTTCTCCAATGCATGAAAGTGGAAAGTGAAAGGGAAGTCGCTCAGTCGTGTCTGACTCCTAGTGACCCCATGGACTGCAGCCTACCAGGCTCCTCTGTCCATGGGATTTTCCAGGCAAGAGTACTGGAGTGGGGTGCCATTGCCTTCTCCAATAGCACCTGTAGATAATACTATATTATACACTTTTCAGTTTGCTAAAAGAATAGATCTTCTGTTAAGTGTTCTTACACAAAAATAGAGATTTGAAAAAACTTTTAGAGATGTTAAGCATGTTTATGGGATAAACTGTGATGTTCACTTCACAGGTGTGTATTTGTCCACAAATTCATCAAATTATATATTTAATACACAGAACGTTTTGTAAGTCAATTGGTTTAAAAAAAAAAAAAAGAAATGCACACAACTTCTGTGGGATCTCAGGCAAAAGTACATAACCTCCATGTAATTATTAGAAATATCAGATTAAAAATGAGGACAAGTCTACTAAGTAACTGAAAATTATCACTTTGAAAATGCAAAAATTAAAAAAAATAACGACAGAGGAGTTGTTACACGTTGCAGTCGACTAAGGGCATCTGACAACTAAATGTCATGTTGAGATCTTCAGTTCGATTCTGGAATGGAAAAATGACATTAGTTGGAAAAACTAATGAAATTTAATAATGTTTATGGAGTTTTAATTGTATTGCATCACTACTAACTTCTTAGTTTTGATCATTGAAGTATGGTTATGTTAAGTGGTAATGTCATGGAAAGCTGAGCTACTGGCATAAAGGAACTCTATGTTCCATCTTCAACTTTTCTGTGTGTCTTAAATTTTTGTGTCAAAATGCATATGTAAAAATAAAACATTTAAAAAAGGACCACTGATTAACAAAACAGGAAAAGAAAAACCCACTTTTTTTCCCCTTCATTTCTTTCAAAAAAAATCAAATACATGTCAGATTCTGGGTTGGATCACATACATCACACAACCTTGGAGACTGGATGCCTTCACTTAAGTTTTAAGAACTTATGTTCCTCAAACTTTTTCTTGAGAATTGAGATCTAACTTACCCTTTGTCTACTCTATTATTAATAATTTAATTCATTCACTAATACTAATTCAATAAATTATAATTATTGGAATAGAAAAAATAAATGAATGCATTTTAACCATGTAAGACNTTCAAGAATTTATGTTCCTCAAACTTTTTCTTGAGAATTGAGATCTAACTTACCCTTTGTCTACTCTATTATTAATAATTTAATTCATTCACTAATACTAATTCAATAAATTATAATTATTGGAATAGAAAAAATAAATGAATGCATTTTAACCATGTAAGACAATATATCTCAAAACATATTCAATAGTGAACTTAAAGAGAAAGTACCTATTGAAGTGTCAGATTCAAAGACTCCACCCTAGAAGGCATAGCAGTTTGGCACTGGGAATAGCTCAGCTGATGAAGAATTCACCTGTAATGCTGGAGATCCTGGTTCAATTCCTGGCTTGGGAAGACCCCTGGAGAAGAGATAGGCTACCTGCTTCAGTATTCTTCGGTTTCCCTGGTGACTCAGATGGTAAAGAATCCACCTGCAATGCGAGAAACCTGAGTTGAAATTCTAGTTTGGGAAGATCTCCTGGAGGAGGGGATGCAACCCACTCCAGTATTCTTGCCTGGAGAATCCCCATGGACAGAGGAGCCTGGAGGGCTGCAGTACCTGGGGTTGCAAGAGTTGGACAAGACAGTAACTAAGCAGACACACACACACACACACAAAGTAATTGTGATAAACATTACTATTTAAGAACCACAATGTAAAGATTGCATAGATCATTAAAGTATAAAATATTGTTGTATTATTTTTGTATATTTAAATTCTCTAATTCTGTAAGGGCTTCCCATGTAGCTCAGTTGGTAAAGAATCTGCTTGCAATGCTGGAGACCTGGTTTCAGTTCTTTTAAAGCAGTGGGGAAGGTTAGAGAAACATTTACAGATAAGAAGATGCTGAATTGGTCTTAAAGAATGAATTTGAATTTATTAGAGAAAGCAGTGGAGAAGGATATGGCAACCCACCCCATGAATCTTGCCTAGAAAATCCCTGGTAAGCTACACTCCTTGGGGTTGCAGAGAATCAGAAATGACTTAGTGACTTGAGCACACAATGTGCAGAGAAAGCAGACTCATTCCAAGGGTAGGAAGCATCATATAAAAGCATACACACCAAGGAAACCAGAATTGAAAGAAACATGTGTACCCAATATTCATTGCAGCACTGTTTACAATAGCTAGGATATGGAAGGAACCTAGATGTCCATCGACAGATGAATGTATAAGAAAGCTTTGGTACATATATACAATGGAACTTACTCAGCTATTAAAAAGGATGCATTTGAATCAGTTCTAATGAGGTGGATGAAACTGGAGCCTATTATACAGAGTGAAGTAAGTCAGAAAGAAAAACCAATACAGTATATTAACACATATATATGGAATTTAGAAAGATGGTAATGATGACCCTATATGTGAGACAGCAAAAGAGGCACAGATGTAAAGAACAGATTTTTATACTCTGTGGGAGAAGGAGAGGGTGGGATGATTTGAGAAAATAGCATTGAAACATGTGTATTACCATATGTGAAATAGATCGCCAGTCCAGGTTTGATGCATGAGATAGGGCACTCAGGACTGGTGCGCTGGGCTGACCCTGAGGGATGGGATGGGGAGGGAGGTAGGACAGGGAGTCAAGATGGAGGGCACATGTACACCCATGGCTGATTCATGTGAATGTATGCAAAAATGATTACAATATTGTAAAGTAATTAGCCTCCGATTAAAATAAATAAATTTACAAAAAAAAGAGCACAGAGTACTTTATGAAATGATAATCCAAAAGAAAAAAAAAATCACATGTCAACATTCAACAGCAGATTCAGAGACCAAACTGATTTGTATCTTATAACTTTAAAAAAAGTCATCAGATGAATGAGTACCAGTGATTTTTTTTTTCCTAAGTTTGAATTTAAGATGTCTCCAAGAGATACAAAAGTGAATAAAATAAATAAGAGCAAGGTGCAATTCATTTTATAAAATACATTTTTTTTTTGAGTGATAGTAGATTCACAAAAAGTTGAGAAAAACATAACTTCATTATGCCCTTCATCCATTTTCTCAATAACTTAGAATAAACTTGTCAAGTTATCATGCTCTAAAGTTAACATATTATATTCATGATATAATTCTTTTCCATAATCATGACACACTTGTCAAAATTCTTAAAGTGATACAATTAACTAAAAAATGGAGCTTGCCCAGTGGCACAACAATAAAGAATCCGTCTGCAATACAGGAGATGCAAGAGAAACAGGTTCAATTCTTGGGTCTGAAAGATTCCCNTATCAAAATTCTTAAAGTGAAACAATTAACTAAAAAATGGAGCTTGCCCAGTGGCACAACAATAAAGAATCCGTCTGCAATACAGGAGATGCAAGAGAAACAGGTTCAATTCTTGGGTCTGAAAGATTCCCAGAGGAGGGTATGGCTCCTCACTCCAGTATTCTTTCTGGAAAAATCCCATGAATAGAGGAGCCTAGTGGGCCAAGTTCCACAAGGTCACAACGAGTTGGGCAAGACTGAAGTGACTGAGAATGCATGCAATTAACTAAACTGCAGATTTTATTTGGATTTCCCCAGATTTTCCATTTTTCTNCTTTCTGGAAAAATCCCATGAATAGAGGAGCCTAGTGGGCCAAGGTCCACAAGGTCACAACGAGTTGGGCAAGACTGAAGTGACTGAGAATGCATGCAATTAACTAAACTGCAGATTTTATTTGGATTTCCCCAGATTTTCCATTTTTCTGTTCAGGATCAACTCCAGGATACTAAATTGCACTTAGAGTAATTGCTTTTAAAACGTCATATAATTTATTAATCTGATGTGTTTAAAGTGAAAGATTAAGTCTGAACAAGAATTTTTAATAGACTAATTACCAAGCAAAATCTATATAAATATATTACCATAAAATCACAAATACTGTGAAGACAGGTCAGAATGCCTAATTAAAAAAATTATCAATGGTGAGTATTGTCACAGATTAAGTTAAAAATCTATCAATATATCTATCAATCCAAACAAAACAAATCAAGACCCATGTTACATTGCAACAATACGTTTATGTTGTTAGTTGCTCAGTCATGGCCACTCTTTGTGATTTCATGGACTATAGCCAATCAGGCTCTTCTGAAGACTGGCCATGGAATTTTTCTGCAAGAATACTGGAGTGGACTGCCATTCCCTTCTTGGAGGGACCTCCCTGACCCAGGGATTGGATTCAGGTCTCCTTCATTGCAGGCAAATTCTTCACCATCTGAGCCACCATGGAATTTAGTTACACTCTAAAATGAGAGCAAATGTTAAGCCCTGCTGATATCACCATAGCTAATCATGACATTTGGTAGTAATATAAGAATTTAAATTTGAACTCTAGAATTGTAATGATAAATGTATTTAAGTAATGTCTGAATTAGCTTGAGAAAAATAACTAAATTCAATCATTTTACAGTGTGTTGTAGAACATTTTTGTGATTCACTTTGTGAAATTTAAGAACATGTGCTCTGTGAATATTTCAAACTAATATTTCTTGTTCCATTTTCTGTCCAGCATAGTTTTTGATCCTGTCATTTCTTTTATAACAATTATTCTGACATTCTGATAGCTGGCTGGTTTTAAAATATGTTTTAGATGTATTTTCTGTGATATCTGAATACATAGTATCATGGCCAAGATCTTATATATCACATAATTTTTTTCTCTTTAACACGGTGACACAATTGACAGAACTGCCTATAAATTATTTTCTTTGAAAAACAGAAAAATGGGAATTCCAGGTAATGGCTATATTGCTATGGATATACTACAGGGAATAAAACATCAGTTTAATTCACTAACAAATGATCCATACAAAACTCAACTACTAAACATACTTTTGATTTTCATTTTTGTTTAAAGGTATTAACTTGTCAGTAGCTCACATGTAAAAATGTTTGAAATAGTGGAGGACTGTGTTAGAACATACAGAGTAAGGGATTAATATAGAAACATATAAATAAGTTTTTACCAATCAGTTCTTTTTTTGTTATATTGTAGTCAAATGTCCTCAAGATATTTTAACAGTGATTAACTATGCATAACTTTCCCCTCTCCCTACACTTTCTCTTTCTAATGAGTGGAAATGTGGTACATTCTCTTGTTTCCTAGAGCTTCTTATTTCTTCAGGAATATGCAATGTAATGGACAACTTTATGTATCATTGTATTTTATGATGCCTTTCAGTATAATATGAAAAATTATATTTCTATTTCTTATTACAGTTTTTATTGAGTCTTTTTTTTTCCTTTTAGTGTTTTACTTAACATGTATATATAGATTATTTTTCAAAGCAACCAATGTTGTTGTCATTAACTAAGATAGTTTCCCAAGTGGTGCTAAGTGGTAAAGAACTCATTTGCCAATACAGGAGACTTAAGAGACGTGGGTTCTATCACTGGGTCAGGAAGATAACCTGGAGGAGGGCATNATATATAGATTATTTTTCAAAGCAACCAATGTTGTTGTCATTAACTAAGATAGTTTCCCAAGTGGTGCTAAGTGGTAAAGAACTCATTTGCCAATACAGGAGACTTAAGAGACGTGGGTTCTATCACTGGGTCAGGAAGATAACCTGGAGGAGGGCATGTCAACCCACTCAAGTATTCTTGCCTGGAGAATCCCATGGACAGAGGAGCCTGATGGCTTATAGTCCATAGGGTTCAAAGAGTCGAACACAACTGAAGCAACTCAGCATGCACAAGATGAGAAAACTATCAACACAAGTAGTACAAGGGTGGAGGGAATATGATGAATTTTAGACATAATTTTGAGGTATCTATTAGACATTCAAGTAGTAAGTAGGTAGCTGGATACGAGTCTACATCTAGGTCAAAGGTTCAGGTAGAGATAAAAATGTAGAAGCCATCAGTTAACAGAAAGTATTTCAAATTATTCACCTTGAATCAACTCATCTAAGGATGAATACAGTAAGGAAGAAATAAAGTAAGAAAGTGAAGTCACTCAGTCATGTCTGACTCTTTGCGACCCCCATGGACTGTAGCCAAGCTGGCTCTTCCATCCATGGGGTTTTCCAGGCAAGAATACTGGAATGGGCTGCCGTTTCGGAGGGGAGTTCCAAAGACGGAGCAATAAGAGGCTGAGATGAAAAGGAATAACAGAGAATCATCAAGAGAACTATCAAGCTAAAATGAAGAAAGCCAAGAAAGTAAAGAATTATGTAAACCAAAGGTATAAAGTGTTTCAAAGAAAATGGAATGACCTATTTTACCAAATGCTGGGGAAATATAATTAAAATAAAAAATATTTTCCAAGCAGAAATCTTCTCTAAAAAGATGGTCAGTTCAGTTCAGTCACTCAGTTGTGTAAGACTCTTTGCGACCCCATGAATTGCAGCACACCAGGCCTCCCTGTTCATTACCATCTCTTGAAGTTCACTCAGACTCACATCCATCGAGTCCGTGATGCCATCCAGTCATCTCATCCTCGGTCGTCCCCTTCTCCTCCTGCCCCCAATCCCTCCCAGCATCACAGTCTTTTCCAATGAGTCAACTCTTCACATGAGGTGGCCAAAGTACTGGAGTTTCAGCTTTAGCATCATTCCTTCCAAAGAAATCCCAGGGCTGATCTTCAGAATGGACTGGTTGGATCTCTTTGCAGTCCAAGGGACTCTCAAGAGTCTTTTTCANCCCAGGGCTGATCTTCTTCAGAATGGACTGGTTGGATCTTCTTGCAGTCCAAGGGACTCTCAAGAGTCTTCTTCAACACCACAGTTCAAAAGCATCAATACTTCGGCGCTCAGCCTTCTTCACAGTCCAACTCTCACATCCATACATGACCACAGGAAAAACCATAGCCTTGACTAGACGGACCTTAGTCGGCAAAGTAATGTCTCTGCTTTTGAATATGCTATCTAGGTTTGTCATAACTTTTCTTCCAAGGAGCAAGTGTCTCCTAATTTCATGGCTGCAGTCACCATCTGCAGTGATTTTGAAAAAAAGATGATAGAGAAAGAAATAATTTTATTATTAAATGAATATTAAACCAAAATGTAATGATGTCACAGACAATCAACTAAAAGATTGCAAAAACAGAATGAATTCTCATCCTTTTATACAACCAAGCAGACAGACAGACTCCTTATACACATGCCTTAAGATAAAACATATCTACTTGCCAAATAAGAGAAACTGACAGCACCATTTGTGATACATCTAAGATCCTAACTCTACCTGATAATTGGAATGACCATTTGGGGTGGCTAATTAGCTTTAACCAGAGGGGGCACCAAAAAAAAAAAAAAACCAACAAAAACCAGCAAAACCTTTTCATCTCTTCATGGCAAAACTAGATTTGCAACTGGGAGCAGGGTAGCTACCAAAGTAAGAATCTTACTATTCCACAGAAACTTGAAGATGTGGGTGCTATCAGCCTCAGTGCTTACACTTCAAAGAGATGGCTTTTAAGGACTTGAGAAAGACATTTCTGCATCATAAAGCTGACAAAAAGCCCATCTAGTTTTCAGAAGGATTAATATACATTTCAAAGAGAGGAGAGAGTACTTACAAATTTTCTAAATTACAAGTTTTCTGAAGTAAATGTACTAAGGTAAGAAAAAAGGATGAAGGGAAAAAAATCACTTTATTTTCAACAAGAGAAATAAGTCTCAGATTTTTAAATTTTATTTGTCCTACATCAGATAATGCTTAAAGACTGAGAATCAAACTTTGGATTAAGGTGATTGACAAAACTGTTTTAGTAGGGCAGAAGAGGCAGACTTTTATTATAGGAATATTTCATTTTACTGCACTTAGCTTTATTTTGCTTTGCAGATATTTCATTTTTATAAATTGAAAGTTTGTAACAACTTTGTGTTGATCACATCTATCAATGCCACTTGTCAAACAACATTTGATCTTTTTGTATCTCTGTCAGTTTTTAGTAATTCTTGCAATATTTCAAATGTTTTCACCTTTATTATATTTATCATGGTGCCTTGTGAAAAGTGATCTTTGATATTACTGTTGTAATTACTTTGGGGTACAATGAACCATTGGGTAATAAATGAATAAATTCCGTATGTGTTCTGACTGTTCTACTGACCAGTTATTTTCTATTTCTCTCCCACTCCTAAGGCCTCCCTATTAACTGAGACACAAATCTACTGAAATATCTAGATTGGCATCTACATGCTCAAGTCAAAGTGCTGTGTGTCTCTCCCTTCAAATTAACAGTTAAAGATGATTAAAGTTAGTGAAAAACACATGCCAAAATCTAAGACAGGGCAAAAGGTAGGCCCTATGCATTAAACAGCCAAATTGTGAATGCAAAGGAAAAGTTCTTGAAGGAAATTAAAAGTGCTACTCCAGTAAACGTAAATAGGAAAGAGAAATTAGTGTTTTAGCCAACATGGGAAAAGGTTTAGTAGTCTAAATTAAAGTCAAACCAGATACAACATTCCGTTAAGCCAAAGATTAAGTTGATTCATGAATGAGGTTTAAAGAAAGAAGACATGTCCACAATATTGTTAGTTATAATAGAGAAAGGAGTTCAAAATGGCAATGGCCAAAAGACAGAGAAAGAAAGAAAAAAGCCAGTTATAAGGGGAAAAACCCATGGACTGGAGTGAGAACCTCAGGTGAAACAAACACACCTCCTTCCTTGCTGTTATTCAGTTGCTCAGTCCTGTCTGACTCTTTGTGACCCCATGGACTGCAGCACACCAGACTTCCTTGTCCCTTACCATCTCTCAGAGCTTGCTCAAACTCATGTCTATCTAGTAGGTGATGCCATCCAACCATCTCATCCTCTGTTGGCCCCTTCCTCCTGCCTTCAATCTTTCCCAGCACTGGGGTCTTTTCTAATGAGTCAGCTCTTCACATCACACGGCCAAAGTATTGGAACTTCAGCTTCAGCATCAGTCTTTCTAATGAATACTCAGGGTTGATTTCCTTTAGGATTGACCAGTTTGATCTCCTTGCAATCCAAGGACTCTCAAGAGTCTTCTCCAACACCACAGTTTAAAAGTATCA
>SJYW01055397.1:46525-56858 GCA_006410735.1 Raphicerus campestris | reverse complement strand
TACCAGGGTCTGGAGGAGTCAGGTTGGCCAGTTTGCAGGGCCCACAGCGACGGCTGCTGCCCATGGCGGGCTCTTGCTGCCCAAGGTCAGGTCCCCGGTTGGCCCAAAGAGCACCGGCCCCACCTCTTCCCTCCCCATCCTCCGAGGGCTCCTCCTCTGAGGGGCACGCCCGGGGCTGGCCTGTGAGGCCCCCACAACGGCCGGCTTTCTCGCCCACACTGTCCTGCACCCACCCCAGCCCCGTGCCCTGCGGCCGGTGGACATGCGGGGCCCCCGGGCAGCTCTGGGGTTAATTCTCGGCAGTCCCTGGAAGGAAGCAAATAACCCAATCAGGGCGCTGGTTTGTAAGATGAAGTTTCAGTGTGTCGCCCACAGACGATCATTGATCGCACCCTATAAATAGAGGCAGCCCTGATGTCTATTGTTGCCGGCGGTAATTATAACCGGCGGCCGGACCCCGCGCTGCTGAACGCCGCGTCTGTGGCCGGTGCGGCAGTTCTGCGTGCCTCCTCTGCCCCTTTCATGGGGCCCTGTGACTCACGGGGGATGATCAATATTTCATCTGCACAGCAGTTGGACTGAGGGTGTCTGGGTCCTTTGTGGGCCCGCTGATAATGACCCCTTTATTCAGGGCAGCTTGTAGGAACAAGGAGATAAAGAAAAGGGGAGAGAGTTATAGCACATGGCCAGGAAAGCATTGTGAAGGTTATAAGCAGAAAACAAGAGGGGAGAGAGAGACGGGTGGAGAGGAATTGGGGGAAATGCCGAGGTTTCTAAACTCGTGTGGAAAACCAACGGGGGTGTTCCTCGGATTTTTCTTAGCATGCTAAAAATAAAAGGCTCAGTGAGCTTTCTTCAGTCTTCTGAAACTCACTCTCTTGTAAAAAGATTGACTTTATGAAACTGAAGTTTAATAGCCATGAATTTTTATTTTATATATTCTGAATAATTTCAGGATATCCTGATAAATAAGAATGTATCACACCCCCCCACCCCCGCCAAAGCCAACCCCGTTTGTTTTCCATTAGATAAAACTCTAGGAGCTGACTGCTCAGCTGTTCTGATTTTCCACTTCAAAAGCACTCTTGTCCACTGATGCCCGTTCGTCTCTCCGAGACCTCAGCTTCCTTAGATGCCCCAGAGCTGCATGAAGAGCGAATTGAGCCTGTTGTGCAGATGCCAGCGTCTGCAAACAGCTGCTCTTACTGTTGGAAGTGCCCTCAGGACGACCCCAGTCCTGCAACAGCCACCTGGCTCTTCGCAAGTGGTTGTGTTTCCCAACGTTCTTGGTGAACACGGGTGGGTACGGGCCTGGCAGCCAGGGGAGGGGCCTTGCTGGACCCGCATCCTGTGGCTTAGAGGACGATGCATGAGGCCAGATGTGTCTGGGTCAAGCGCTGGTCTGATTCTGGAATCCAGAGTCTGACAGAGCCAAGCCCAGGTCCATCTGTTCACCCCCGTGATCATCTTACGGAGCCCTGTGGCCCTGTTTCCTAAACGAGAGAGCTTCCCGGAGCCCAGTCCCTGTGGCGTGGAGGCACTGCTGAAATGCCTCCTGGTTTCATTCAGGGCCCAGTGGGTCGGTTTTGCTTGATTTTGTTCTAGCCTGTGTTGCTGTGAGGAGCAGATAACAAAATGCAGAAAAGCGTTGAGAAGATCCTGGGCCCTCGAGACCCCAGGAGTGACGGCTCCGTCCACAGCTCCCAGGTTAGTGCTTCTAACACACTCATTGCGGGGTCCAAGGTGGACCCAGAGGAGGACGCTGTCACCAAATCTGGGTATCAGGAAACTCTGCCCTTCTGAGCCCTTTCCGCCAGGCAGCAACCCACATGGAAAGATCTCGCTCAGCCTAAAGGGAAGGGGATCGTCCCTCTGCGGCTCCAAGCGTCGGCCTCAGCTGACGGGTTAGGGACACACAGGACTGGACAGAAAAAAGGGGACAGAGCTTGAATAAATGCAAGAAAAGAAAACCACAGTAAAGGAAAGCAGAAGAGTGCCACGTGGATATTCATTAATCTCTGAGCAGCTGGAACAGCCACATGGAAAAGCACCAGGAGCATACCCAGATTAACTAACGACATTAAATTAAAAAAAAAAATCCACGTTGTAAAACACCTTGATATTAAAAGGCCAGTGTCACCAGCAGAGAAATTTATTTTTTAGCAAATGTGACAGAAAAAAGGTTAATACATTTACTAGGAGGAGTTCTCTTGTATATACATTTGTCAATAGACTAACAAAAAGCTACAGAAAATATGAGCCAAAAAATCAATAGGTGGCTCACAAAAAACCCCCAAAATGTCAGAAATAAAAAGACTTTCATCTCACTTGCAAACAAAGGCATCACTAGTCAGGACACGCTGACCTGGCCCTCCAGGGGTTGCCGGGGGTTTCGGAGCAGGGTGCACGCTGCCCAGGGCTGGTGGACAGAGGCTCCCACAGCCTCCACCCGGGGAGGGGGCAGCGCGGCCTCGCCCGGAGCCACGCGGAGAAGCGCAGCGCGGGCACCCGAGGGGCGGGAACCGGGAGCGCGGGCGCGGGGAGGCCTAGACGTGGACGGAGACTCCGCGGTGGAGACGCAGGCGACGCTACCGCCGCTGCGCAAGGGCGCGGCTGGGCCGGCTCTGGGCGCCTGTGCCGGGCTCGCTCCGGAGGCGGAGGCAGCGCTGCTCCCTCCCGCGGGGCGCGGGCCTCTCCCGCTGCAGGGTGCAGGGCTTCGGTGGCTGTCATGCGTGGGCTCAGCTGCCCCGAGGCGTGTGAGCCCTTCCCAGGCCACGTTTCCTACACGGGCAGAGGGAGTCTCTACCACCGAGCCACCAGGGAGGCCCGAATGTCATTTTCATAGTGAAAAATTAAAAATAACTTAATGTCCCGCAGCACAGTGACACTTTGATTTCCTCAAGGGTGCTCCCAAAGCACTGTAGGAGTTTTGTAATCTTAAACATTGTTCAGCACTATGGGACAAGAAGAAAAATATGCAGTTAGATTAAACTCAAGCCACATAATCTCTAATGTGATTTAAATGCACAGACATACCACACAGAAAATATCCAGGGAGGCATCAAGTGACTCAGCCCGGGGGAGTGTAGCAGGCTGCCGGGGTGGAGCGCTTGGTGCGGAGGTCACGGCATCCCTAAACCCCACTTTCTGTGTGTGAAATGCAGATTAGACCAGCTCCTGCCTCCCGGAACTGTGGGAGGACGCCCGAGCAGAGAGCACAGCCCCGAGTCATTCAACTGACCCAGGTCACGGGCATCTTCAGCTCTGGGGGTTGCAAGGCCTCCCTCACAAGCTGGCCGAATCAGATGTGGCTCTCAAGCAGCCACAGGCACTCTGTAAGCAAAGGTGGTGACTGTGCCAAGAGGGTTTATTTGGGGATGCAAAAATCTGAATTCCAATTAATTTCTGCATGTCATGAAATACACTTATTTTGACTTTTTGCAAAAAAGCATTTTTTTTTTAAATTTTATTTTTACTTTATTTTACTTTGCAATACTGTATTGGTTTTGCCATACGTTGACATGAATCCGCCACGGGTGTATACGAGCTCCCAATCCTGAATCCCCCTCCCACCTCCCACCCCATATCATCTCTCTGGATCATCCCCGTGCACCAGCCCCAAGCATCTTGTATCCTGTATTGAACATAGACTGGCGCTTCCCTTCTTACATGATAGTATACATGTTTCAATGCCATTCTCCCAAATCATCGCACCCTCTCCCTCTCCCTCAGAGGCCAAAAGTCCGTTCTATACCTCGGTGTCTCTTTTGCTGTCTCGCATACAGGGTAATGATGACCCTGTATGAAGAAAAAGCATTTTAGAGCACAGACCGTTCTTAGCTTTACGGCGGTACCGACAGCAACACAGACTGAGGCGGCTCAGGCGCTGGGCTCACTGACCCTGGCTTGAGACGTTGCCTGGAATTCGTATCAGTTACTAAAATGATTGCCTCATTGTTATTTGAAAAAGAAAAGGATGAAAACACAGTGTAAACTCTGACATTCTGTGACTGTAGTTGAGTTTTACTTTCCTCTTTGCCTTTTTCTGGATTTTCCCGATTTCGGAGTTGTGTCAAGAGGAATCATTTCATGATTTCAAAAAGCAAACTTGGAAAGTCATGTAAACGAAGAAAATCAAAGTCTCTGCAAGAAAAGCAGCAAAAGAAAACAGCCGACATCCCAAGATGCACTTCGTCCCAGTGCTGGCGACGCTAAGAGGCCTTTGAACGTATGGGAAACAGCTCAGAGACTAGACGCAAATTCCACAGGAGACGCAGCCAAGGAGCCGTGTTTCCTTCAGCGGTTGAAGGAAAAATATTTACTCTGCTGGTGGACCTTGTCAGAGGAGCGCAGGAGGGGCTGGGGCCCCGGAGTCCTGTCTGTGGTCTCGAGACGGGGTTGGAATTTGTATTCACCCAGCAGAAGCGTTCCTGCAGGAGGACAGGTGCTATTGATACGAGGCAGAGAAGCAGGTATGAGGTGGAATGTCTTCCTTGTTTGCTTGTTCCTGATTTAAAAGTCGGAATGTCCTCATTTGAGATTTCTTCTAACCTGGTCTCAGAAGCAGCAGAACCTGTCACTGAAATGAANGAAGCAAATAAATGGAGCCCGCAGTTGCTAGAGCTACAGCCTCCCTGGATACAGGACGTGGCATTCAACACATGAAGGGTTCCCGCTGCTGGGGGCCTCCTCTGCCCAGACGCCGCGTTAGGGCCTGGGTTCAGCTGCCGGCCCCGAAGCCCCTGCTCCCTGCTCTCCTGAGGGCCGAGAGCCCCTCCACCACCCTTCCTGCCAGACACCCTCCCCGCCCCGCGGCTCCGGCTGGGGGCAGGGGGCAGGTGCGTGCTTTCCTGGGAGAGGGGGGTGGTCACAGGGGAAGGGACCACTGGCATGGCTGGAGACAGGGCAGGGCGGCCAGCAAGGACAGAGACGGGACCTCGGCCTGCTGCGCCCGGGCCGGGCTCTCCCGAGAAAATGGTTCTCGGGGTTGTGGTGAGCCGGCCAGGAAGACAGACTGACCTGCGTTCACAGACAGAGCCGCCCTGTTCAGAGCGGCACACAGCACATTGCTGCTATGTCCCAGGTTGGAAAGAAAACGGGGGCGCTGAAATGGAGCGTCATCATCTGCCATGCAGACCTTCCGTGAGACCAGCCTTCCCGGCCCCGTGCCAGGCCGTCTGGCCAGCTGGCGGCCGGCTGGGGGCAGCCGGCAGACCTACCCTTGGTCGCCATCCCCCGCTGCCCACCCTGGGGCAGGAGTGTCCACACTGAGGGCCCAGTTTCTTCGTGGCAGAGTTTTCAGCCTTTTCCTTTACGGAGGTGGGCTTGCGAGACTCCACTTTTAGTGACAAGTGAGAACCAAGTCATCGTTAGCCTCCTTGGGCGTGCAGGGTACCAGGGTCTGGAGGAGTCAGGTTGGCCAGTTTGCAGGGCCCACAGCGACGGCTGCTGCCCATGGCGGGCTCTTGCTGTCCAAGGTCAGGTCCCGGGTTGGCCCAAAGGGCACTAGCCCCACCTCTTCCCTCCCCATCCTCCGAGGGCTCCTCCTCTGAGGGGCACGCCCGGGGCTGGCCTGTGAGGCCCCCACGACGGCCGGCTTTCTCTCCCACACTATCCTGCACCCACCCCAGCCCCGTGCCCTGCGGCCGGTGGACACGCGGGGCCCCAGGCAGCTCTGGGGTTAATTCTCGGCAGTCCCTGGAAGGAAGCAAATAACCCAATCAGGGCGCTGGTTTGTAAGATGAAGTTTCAGTGTGTCGCCCACAGACGATCATTGATCGCACCCTATAAACAGAGGCAGCCCTGATGTCTATTGTTGCGGCGGTAATTATAATCGGCGGCCGGACCCCGCGCTGCTGAACTCTGCGTCTGTGGCCGGCGCGGCAGTTCTGCGTGCCTCCTCTGCCCCTTTCATGGGGCCCTGTGACTCACGGGGGATGATCAATATTTCATCTGCACAGCAGTTGGACTGAGGGTGTCTGGGTCCTTTGTGGGCCCGCTGATAATGACCCCTTTATTCAGGGCAGCTTGTAGGAACAAGGAGATAAAGAAAAGGGGAGAGAGTTATAGCACATGGCCAGGAAAGCATTGTGAAGGTTATAAGCAGAAAACAAGAGGGGAGAGAGAGACGGGTGGAGAGGAATTGGGGGAAATGCTGAGGTTTCTAAACTCGTGTGGAAAACCAACGGGGGTGTTCCTCGGATTTTTCTTAGCATGCTAAAAATAAAAGGCTCAGTGAGCTTTCTTCAGTCTTCTGAAACTCACTCTCTTGTAAAAAGATTGACTTTATGAAACTGAAGTTTAATAGCCATGAATTTTTATTTTATATATTCTGAATAATTTCAGGATATCCTGATAAATAAGAATGTATCACACCCCCCCACCCCCGCCAAAGCCAACCCCGTTTGTTTTCCATTAGATAAAACTCTAGGAGCTGACTGCTCAGCTGTTCTGATTTTCCACTTCAAAAGCACTCTTGTCCACTGATGCCCGTTCGTCTCTCCGAGACCTCAGCTTCCTTAGATGCCCCAGAGCTGCATGAAGAGCGAATTGAGCCTGTTGTGCAGATGCCAGCGTCTGCAAACAGCTGCTCTTACTGTTGGAAGTGCCCTCAGGACGACCCCAGTCCTGCAACAGCCACCTGGCTCTTCGCAAGTGGTTGTGTTTCCCGATGTTCTTGGCGAACACGGGTGGGTACGGGCCTGGCAGCCAGGGGAGGGGCCTTGCTGGACCCGCATCCTGTGGCTTAGAGGACGAGGCATGAGGCCAGATGTGTCTGGGTCAAGCGCTGGTCTGATTCTGGAATCCAGAGTCTGACAGAGCCAAGCCCAGGTCCATCTGTTCACCCCCGTGATCATCTTACGGAGCCCTGTGGCCCTGTTTCCTAAACGAGAGAGCTTCCCGGAGCCCAGTCCCCGTGGCGTGGAGGCACTGCTGAAATGCCTCCTGGTTTCATTCAGGGCCCAGTGGGTCAGTTTTGCTTGATTTTGTTCTAGCCTGTGTTGCTGTGAGGAGCAGATAACAAAATGCAGAAAAGCGTTGAGAAGATCCTGGGCCCTCGAGACCCCAGGAGTGACGGCTCCGTCCACAGCTCCCAGGTTAGTGCTTCTAACACACTCATCGCGGGGTCCAAGGTGGACCCGGAGGAGGACGCTGTCACCAAATCTGGGTATCAGGAAACTCTGCACTTCTGAGCCCTTTCCGCCAGGCAGCAACCCACATGGAAAGATCTCGCTCAGCCTAAAGGGAAGGGGATCGTCCCTCTGCGGCTCCAAGCGTCGGCCTCAGCTGACGGGTTAGGGACACACAGGACTGGACAGAAAAAGGGGATAGAGCTTGAATAAATGCAAGAAAAGAAAACCACAGTAAAGGAAAGCAGAAGAGTGCCACGTGGATATTCATTAATCTCTGAGCAGCTGGAACAGCCACATGGAAAAGCACCAGGAGCATACCCAGATTAACTAACGACATTAAATTAAAAAAAAAAATCCACGTTGTAAAACACCTTGATATTAAAAGGCCAGTGTCACCAGCAGAGAAATTTATTTTTTAGCAAATGTGACAGAAAAAAGGTTAATACATTTACTAGGAGGAGTTCTCTTGTATATACATTTGTCAATAAGACTAACAAAAAGCTACAGAAAATATGAGCCAAAAAATCAATAGGTGGCTCACAAAAAACCCCCCAAAATGTCAGAAATAAAAAGACTTTCATCTCACTTGCAAACAAAGGCATCCCTAGTCAGGACACGCTGACCTGGCCCTCCAGGGGTTGCCGGGGGTTTCGGAGCAGGGTGCACGCTGCCCAGGGCTGGTGGACAGAGGCTCCCACAGCCTCCACCCGGGGAGGGGGCAGCGCGGCCTCGCCCGGAGCCACGCGGAGACGCGCAGCGCGGGCACCCGAGGGGCGGGAACCGGGAGCGCGGGCGCGGGGAGGCCTAGACGTGGACGGAGACTCCGCGGTGGAGACGCAGGCGACGCTACCGCCGCTGCGCAAGGGCGCGGCTGGGCCGGCTCTGGGCGCCTGTGCCGGGCTCGCTCCGGAGGCGGAGGCAGCGCTGCTCCCTCCCGCGGGGCGCGGGCCTCTCCCGCTGCAGGGTGCAGGGCTTCGGTGGCTGTCATGCGTGGGCTCAGCTGCCCCGAGGCGTGTGAGCCCTTCCCAGGCCACGTTTCCTACACGGGCAGAGGGAGTCTCTACCACCGAGCCACCAGGGAGGCCCGAATGTCATTTTCATAGTGAAAAATTAAAAATAACTTAATGTCCCGCAGCACAGTGACACTTTGATTTCCTCAAGGGTGCTCCCAAAGCACTGTAGGAGTTTTGTAATCTTAAACATTGTTCAGCACTATGGGACAAGAAGAAAAATATGCAGTTAGATTAAACTCAAGCCACATAATCTCTAATGTGATTTAAATGCACAGACATACCACACAGAAAATATCCAGGGAGGCATCAAGTGACTCAGCCCGGGGGAGTGTAGCAGGCTGCCGGGGTGGAGCGCTTGGTGCGGAGGTCACGGCATCCCTAAACCCCACTTTCTGTGTGTGAAATGCAGATTAGACCAGCTCCTGCCTCCCGGAACTGTGGGAGGACGCCCGAGCAGAGAGCACAGCCCCGAGTCATTCAACTGACCCAGGTCACGGGCATCTTCAGCTCTGGGGGTTGCAAGGCCTCCCTCACAAGCTGGCCGAATCAGATGTGGCTCTCAAGCAGCCACAGGCACTCTGTAAGCAAAGGTGGTGACTGTGCCAAGAGGGTTTATTTGGGGATGCAAAAATCTGAATTCCAATTAATTTCTGCATGTCATGAAATACACTTATTTTGACTTTTTGCAAAAAAGCATTTTTTTTTTAAATTTTATTTTTACTTTATTTTACTTTGCAATACTGTATTGGTTTTGCCATACGTTGACATGAATCCGCCACGGGTGTATACGAGCTCCCAATCCTGAATCCCCCTCCCACCTCCCACCCCATATCATCTCTCTGGATCATCCCCGTGCACCAGCCCCAAGCATCTTGTATCCTGTATTGAACATAGACTGGCGCTTCCCTTCTTACATGATAGTATACATGTTTCAATGCCATTCTCCCAAATCATCGCACCCTCTCCCTCTCCCTCAGAGGCCAAAAGTCCGTTCTATACCTCGGTGTCTCTTTTGCTGTCTCGCATACAGGGTAATGATGACCCTGTATGAAGAAAAAGCATTTTAGAGCACAGACCGTTCTTAGCTTTACGGCGGTACCGACAGCAACACAGACTGAGGCGGCTCAGGCGCTGGGCTCACTGACCCTGGCTTGAGACGTTGCCTGGAATTCGTATCAGTTACTAAAATGATTGCCTCATTGTTATTTGAAAAAGAAAAGGATGAAAACACAGTGTAAACTCTGACATTCTGTGACTGTAGTTGAGTTTTACTTTCCTCTTTGCCTTTTTCTGGATTTTCCCGATTTCGGAGTTGTGTCAAGAGGAATCATTTCATGATTTCAAAAAGCAAACTTGGAAAGTCATGTAAACGAAGAAAATCAAAGTCTCTGCAAGAAAAGCAGCAAAAGAAAACAGCCGACATCCCAAGATGCACTTCGTCCCAGTGCTGGCGACGCTAAGAGGCCTTTGAACGTATGGGAAACAGCTCAGAGACTAGACGCAAATTCCACAGGAGACGCAGCCAAGGAGCCGTGTTTCCTTCAGCGGTTGAAGGAAAAATATTTACTCTGCTGGTGGACCTTGTCAGAGGAGCGCAGGAGGGGCTGGGGCCCCGGAGTCCTGTCTGTGGTCTCGAGACGGGGTTGGAATTTGTATTCACCCAGCAGAAGCGTTCCTGCAGGAGGACAGGTGCTATTGATACGAGGCAGAGAAGCAGGTATGAGGTGGAATGTCTTCCTTGTTTGCTTGTTCCTGATTTAAAAGTCGGAATGTCCTCATTTGAGATTTCTTCTAACCTGGTCTCAGAAGCAGCAGAACCTGTCACTGAAATGAACGGCTGCGCTTGAGACACAGGAGCAGAGCTCTGTAGCCTCCTGACATGTTCTGGCCCCGATCCTTTCGGCAAGAAGAGTTCAGAGATTAATTTTTTATTGTTCAGTCGCTCAGTCATGTCTGACTCCTCCTGACCCCATGGACTGCAGCACTCCAGCCCTCCCTGTCCATCACCAGCTCCCAGAGTTTACTCAAAGTCATGTCCATTGAGTCAGGGATGCCATCCAACCATCTCATCCTCCGTCATCCCCTTCTCCTCCTGCCTTCAATCTTTCCCAGCATCAGGGACTTTTCCAGTGAGTCGGCTCTTCGCATCAGGTGGCCAAAGCACTGGAGCTTCAGCTTCAGCATCAG
>SJYW01055396.1:0-14611 GCA_006410735.1 Raphicerus campestris | reverse complement strand
CAAGTTCACTTCCCCAAAGAACAATTTCAAATTTGCATAAATGAGCAAATGTCCAAGGAACCTGGAAAAACAATTCTATTTGCTATGGCTTCACTATTGCTCCATAAAGTTGCTTATTTCTCTTCATTCCTTTCCAGAGGCTCCCAGAAGATGGGTCTTAATGCCCCAATCTGGCAGGGACATTTTCACCCAGTTACTCCCTTAGCAGAAAGTGCTGTGGCCACCTCCCCAAGGATAACACACCCTTCTTATCTCTCCCTGAGTCAAAGCCTGTCCACGTATCCATAAGGCTATCCATCTCCACGAACCCAAACCTCTTCACATGGGGTGAGAGGAAAAGGCTACTCAGAACCCCTACATTTATCCTAGACATGCAGGTACTCACTACACTCTACCAACAGGTTCCCTTGCAGCAAGAAAGCTAGTGTTTGGAAAGAGAAACGGGAAGCACACTCAGCTCTTCAAGAACTATTCTGCCATTTTTTTCAGTCTTCTTCTGCAACTAACACAGACACCAAGTGGGCTTCCTTCCAGGATGTTGACTCCTGGCACTGAAGACCTGACATGAGGCTACTTTGTTCCCTTCTCCCTGTTCCTGCAGAGGAAAGCACTAGATCACAGCATCCTTATAAATGGAGAACTTTTTTTTTTTTAATGACAACAAAACAAGACCTTAAATCTCTAGCTCGGAAGAAACAGATTAGAGAAGGATTTTTTAAAAAGAAAAACATTTACAAAGAAGGGATTTTAACTTGGACGACTGAACTTTGGATGATTCTTCTTCAGAGAAAGATAAATATATAGAAGTAACCTTTCTTTATTACTTGTAAAGTCAATATAGACCCTTACTTACTAGGACATGAAATATGTTTCCATATTTATAACCTAAAAATACTGCTAGGAGACAGGCCTCATAAAACAATTTCACAGCTTCGGTTCACATAACATCTGACAATCTAGAGCCTAACCTACTGATTTCGAGCTGTGCACGCAAAGTGGTATTCCACGAAGAATGAGGTGTCCATCATTGAGACTGCAGTTCACTAAACTACACAAGTGTGGTTACTCAGATACAAGGCAACTCAGTAAAAGGTTCTGCAGAACACCCATCCACTGAAGTAATATTTAACTCGTATTTCTATTTAAAGTTCTAAGGAAATCAGGGATTATAATCAGATGATTCAAAAGGCTTAAAAATCCTTTAATCAGACTGCAGTGGTAAAGTTAATAGTCAATATGGTAAGTAAAGATGACAAAAAAAGATTGCCCATTCAAATACATGAGAAAACTGAATAAGATCAAACAACTTTTTAAATACAAAGAAAACAAGTCAAAATCATGAGAACTAAATCCCTGGGCCAGAACTGAAAATGGAAATCAGAGTCAGTGGAGAAAGCTGAAGCTTTGAAGACTTAAAGGCTATTGAGTTACTATTGGAGAAGGCAGTGGCAACCCACTCCAGTGTTCTTGCCTGGAGAATCCCATGAGCAGAGGAGCCTGGTGGGCTGCTGTCTATGGGATCGCACAGAGTCAGACACGACTGAAGCGACTTAGCAGTAGTAGCAGCAGCAGAGTTATGATATGATCCAGCAATCCCACTTCAGGGCGTATATCTAGAGAAAACCCTAATTCTAAAAGATATATGCACCACAATGTTCACTGCAGAACTATTTACAATAGCCAAGACATGAGNTTAGCAGTAGTAGCAGCAGCAGAGTTATGATATGATCCAGCAATCCCACTTCAGGGCGTATATCTAGAGAAAACCCTAATTCTAAAAGATATATGCACCACAATGTTCACTGCAGAACTATTTACAATAGCCAAGACATGAGGCTGCTGCTGCTGCTGCTAAGTCGCTTCAGTCGTGTCCGACTCTGTGCGACCCCATAGACGGCAGCCTACCAGGCTCCTCCGTCCTTGGGATTCTCCAGGCAAGAACAATGGACATGGAAACAACCTAAATGTCCATTAACACAGGAACGGCTAAAGAAGACATAATGCGTATATACAATGGAATATTACTCAGCCATGAGCTTCCAAGGTGGCGAAATGGCAAACAATCTGCCTACCAATGCAAGAGTTACAAGAAGTGGGGGTTCAGTCCCTGGGTTGAGAAGATCCCCTGGAGAAGGAAATGGCAACCTACTCCAGTATTCTTGCCTGGAAACTTCCATGGACAGAGGAGTCTGGTGGGCTGTGATTCACAGGGTCACAAAGATTTGGACACAACTAAGGAGATCCAACCAGTCCATTCTAAAGGAGATTGGTCCAGGGTGTTCTTTGGAAGGAATGATGCTAAAGCTGAAACTCCAGTACTTTGGCCACCTCATGCGAAGAGTTGACTCATTGGAAAAGACTGACGCTAGGAGGGGTTGGGGGGGCAGGAAGAAAAGGGGACGACAGAGGATGAGATGGCTGGATGGCATCACCGACTCGATGGATGTGAGTTTGAGTGAACTCCCGGAGTTGGTGATGGACAGGGAGGCCTGGTGTGCTACAATCCATGGGGTCACAAAGAGTCAGACATGACTGAGCGACTGAACTGAACTGAAGCACCCATGCATTACTCATCTATAAAAAAAAGAATGAAATAATGCCATTTGCAGCAACATGGATGAACCTATCATGCTTAGTGAAGTTAGACAGACAAAGACAAACATGTATCACTTATATGTGGAACCTAAAAATCTGGTACAAATGAACTTATTTACAAAACAATAACAGACTCATAGACTTAGAAAACAAACTTATAGTTACTAAAGGGGAAAGGATGCAGGGGAGGGATAAATTAGGAATTTGGGATTAACATATTCACACTACTATATATAAAATAATCAATAGAAACATGCTGCTGCTAAGTCGCATCAGTCATGTCCAAGTCTGTGCGACCCCACAGACGGCAGCCCACCAGGCTCCCCTGTCCCTGGGATTCTCCAGGTAAGAACACTGGAGTAGGTTGCCATTTCCTTTTCCAATGCATGAAAGTGAAAAGTAAATTGCTCAGTTGTGTCCTACCCTCAGCGACCCCATGGACTTCAGCCTTTCAGGCTCCTCCATCCATGGGATTTTCTAGGCAAGAGTACTGGAGTGGGGCGCCATCACCTTTTCCATACAAACACGCTACTATATATAAAATAGATAATACTGTAGAGCACAAGAAACTCTATGCAATGTTCTGTAATTACCTACATGGGAAAAGAATCTGAAAAAGAATGGGTTTATGTATATGTATAATTGACTCACTTTGCTGTACCCCAGAATCTAACACAACACTGCAGAACTATCTTCTAATATAAAATAAAAATTAAAAATGTCTATATTAAACATATATTACTTGCATGATTTTTAAAGCACTGTTTCTATATTATACTCTTTCTATATGAAGTTCTCTCTTAGGGCCTTCAGATTACCTGTAGTTACTGGGTTCAAATAATGGATAAAAAAAGGAGATTTGAGACAGATATCAGCATCATTTGATGCTGAATCTTTTAGGCTTCTAAGACCATATTACTGAAAGATATGGCATGGAGAACAGATAAGTGCACAATATCTAAGGAAGTCATCACCCAAGTGATGACCAGGTCACTAGAAAGTCTGGCGGGAGGAAAGAGCACAAGCAGAAGGCAGTGAGTCTAGGCTCAAACTGCAACTCTGCACTGCCAAGTTACTCGGCTGCTTCAAGCCTCAGTTTTCTCATCTGTGAAATGAGGATGATAATATGAACTTTCCAAAGCATATCCCACTTGAAGCGAAGAATTTCTAGTAAATTCACGACACGGAGAGTGGCACAGAGTAGAAGAACAAACAAAATCCATGTCTCTCATCGCTGAGAACAGAGGAGCTCAAGGCGAGAAGGCCAAAAGAAATAATCGTATGTGCCTATTACTGTTGAAACTTTTAAAACGGCCATTTCTTAAGAAAGGGAGGAAATGTCCACACTGTGAGTGGGAGAGAAGGAAGGGCAGGAGAGCCAGGGCAGGCGAGCAGTTCAGGGCCCAGCACACTGATGGCCCTCGAGGCCTTGCTCACACCCTCTTGGGCTTGGCCCAAAATGAGCAGGTCAACACTTGTGAATCTCCTAAGGTAATTCACTTCTTCTGCCCTAAGAACCCAAATTTTAAAATTTTAATCATTTTAAAGGAAGAATTTCCTCAAAATAATTAGACTGAACCATAAGCAATCATGGGCTTCCCTGGTGGCTCAGTTGGTAAAGAATCTGCCAGCAGTGCAGGAGACCCAGCTTCAGTCCCTGGGTGGGGAAGATCCTCTGGAAAAGGGAATGGTTACCTGCTTCAGTATTCTTGCCTGGAGAATTCCATGGCCAGAGGAGCCTGGTGGGCGATAGTCCACGGGGTCACAGGGTCAGACATGATATGGCGACTAAACCACCACATAAGCAATCAGCATTTTGGTAGGTCAAAGACAGTTGAATATTAACAATTTCATATGGTTCAATCATAGAACATGCCTTCAAAATATTTCTATGGCAGACATAAGTAACATTTTTTCTTAACAGGTCAAATTGTATTTTAGGCTCTGAGGGCCAAGAAGCAAAAACAGAGATTAGGCAGGTAGCCATTCAAAAATATAAAAACCCTTGTTAGCCCCTACAAAAACAGGAATGGGCTGGATTTGATTCAAGGGCCACTCCTTGCCAATCTCCGTTTTACAGTGTTACAAGGGTAAACTTTTTCTGATTATGTTCACTATGAAAATGGCTAATTTTAGAGTAATACAGTGATGCCCTTGAAGGATACGAAAGTGGACGTGTAGAGGCCATGCTCCCACCCAGTGGCTCTAACGCTGGTGTGCTTGGTCTGAGCCCCCACTCTGCTGTCAGCTCTCCCTTTCGCTACTTCTTCTAATGACCTGGCTTATTTTAGAAGCAACTGTCTGGGGGAAGGGTTGAGGGTGGTTCTAACTTTTCTATGAAGGCAAAAAAAGAAAAAAAAAAAAGGAAATGTACAAGGAAATGGGGCTTAAAGGTGACTATGAATAAACATAACTACGGAAGGATGGGGCGCACAAGCACTCCAAGGAATTACCCAAAACACATCCCTGATTTGAAGCCAAAACTCTAGATGTCCAAAGGATGCAAAAAAAAAAAAGTAAATACATAAAGAGCTGGCTTAAGGTTTAGAGACTAAAGGGGGCAAAATATAAGTCTGAGACAGACTATACAGAAATAAGAGATCATTAAATGTGCAACGACCATGTTTCTCCTAAATTAATCAGAGAGGGATCAAACAGGAAAAGGCTGCATTTGTGGACATTCCCAAAAGACTAATACTGGAAAAAGAGAACTGTTGTGAGACACAGTAAGTCATCACTGAGGGAATCAGCACTTTCCTCCTGTGGAGAACGGTAAGATATTAGAGTTGGGAACTCTCTCGCCAACATGTATTCAACAGTGACATACCCTGAGGACCTCTTCTGGGTCCATGAGTTTTTTTATTTCAAACGTATTTTTTAAGTCACTGGGAAGTGTTTCTAATTTACAGCATTGCTATTGTTTCAAATGTTATATATTGCAATGAAAAAGGAAAGCTTCAACAAACAAGCAAAAAAAAAAAAAACCTACCTATGTGTGTAAGTGGATTCACTGAAACGGAAAATAGAGACTGCTGATACACACTTCTGGTCTGTCTTATAGGGCCACTGGTTTATAAAAATCCTAATTTAGGTGACATTTCCCATCATTCAAAATTAAAAAGTTACCCTAGAGCAATCCATTCTCCTGCATTTCTGAATACTCTCATGTATAGCTTATAAACCTTCACCAGTTCAGTAGCCTGCCATATTCTACACAGAAAATTAAAGGGGAGAAAAAAGAAAGAGACAAATCCCATACGTACATGAGCTGCCTGGATGACAGTGAGCCTCTGGGTACCGTCTGCCCATAGCGACGACCAGTCAGCACATTGTCAGGGACCCCGGCAGTTTCCAAGTATTCAGGAAAGACTGAGATGGTTAAGCTGTTATAGGAGGGAGACAAAAAGAAAAAAAAAAGCAAAAATTAAAAAAAAAAAATCAGATTTAGGATAATGATTGCATTTTTTTTCATTAAAATGCTAATGATGACCACAAATTTCCCGATAACCAGGTTGATGAATTATTCATGGCCACATCCAAGATGAAGTTTCCCTGCCACTGCCGCAAGGCCCGGAGCTTGCTGCTAATTAGCATGTGGTCCCTCTACTCCGTGTGACAGTAGCACAGGTGACCACAAGCCTGTCCATCCGTGCTGGCCCTCACTGGCCCTCTTGAGAAGACCAGACGACCCCACCCACACTGATGCTTTCTCATCTCACTCTGCCTTCACATCAAAGAACAGCACTAGCCTGGCTCTTTGCTGTGACATCTAAACTGATACCCTATAAAAATTTGAAAAGCTTGAAAGAAGACATGAGATTTTCTGTATTGAGCAACAAAAATACCTAATTGTTTTAAGCTTTTCACTGAAGTAAAACATACAGAAAATGACACATACCACACACGGACAGGTCAATGAATTTTCTTAAACTGAACACAGCAGATCAAAACCCAGAACATTATCAGCACCCCAGAAGCCCCACTTCGTGCCCCCTTGTAAAGGTACTACTATGCATGGATTACTTTCGCCCAGTTTGGTAGACAAATTGATTCACTGTCCTTATCAATTTTTCACTTCAAAATCATTCGTTGGACACCTCCTATACACGAAGCATTGTGCTAGGCTCAAGAGCTACAGAGATAAGACACTGTCTCTGTCTTTTAGGAAAGCAAAGTCTACTGGGACAGAGTAACACACACAAGTGATCCCCAGTGGGCAGTGGGATGCACACAGTGACTCAGATTCATGGCAAACAGCCCAGAAACAGAGAAGCAGGGAAGACTTTCAAATAAAAGGGATGCCTAGCATGTCCTCAGGCTGAGCAGGACTCAGCCAAGCGGGGAGTGGGAAACCGGACGACAGAAAAGGCAGAAGTAAGAAACTGCATGGTGTAATTCAGTGTTGCTAGACTCTCCAGGGTGAAGCCAGGAAAGAAGCTGGAGCTAGACCGCAACCTTGTATACAAATTCAACACCTTTGAACTGGCTGCAGAGAGCCACTGATGGATCAGATCTGAGTTTCAGATACATTACTTTCTGGATGGATTCACAGAGGGGAGAGCAGAGGCATGGAGACCAGTAGGGCCAGTTTGGTTGTCAGGTAGGAAAGAACGGGTAAGATTAGGGCATGGAGGTAGGTGGGGAAGGAAAAAGGGGAGAAGAGTTAGTACTTGAAACATCCAGACACTAAAAGAAGAAGAACATGGTACCTGACTCCATGTGGGTGGATGACAGTGACAATAGAGGTAAAGAATACTAGTGAGTGAACAAGTTTAATAAGGAAGACAATGGGTTTAGTCTGGTGCATTCAAAATTGAGATGTAGAAGATTTGGGTGAGGACTTCCAGATGTTCTTGAGTGTGAAGGCTGGCGAAGAAACCTGAGTAAAACATAAAAGCGGTAGCAGAAATTAGATTGGCGGGCGAGGTCACTGAAGGAATATGGGTAGAGAGAGACAACTGGAGGATTAATGCTAAAAGCAGAAGCCTAGAGAACACAATGACAGAATGGGGAGAGGAAAAAGACCAAAGAAGACAGTCAGAGAGGTACCACGGAAGACAATGAGATGATTAAAGATAAGAAATGAAAAATACAGCTTTGGATTTGACACTTCAGCAGCCATGGGCCACCTTGATTGACAGTGCTTTCACTGAGGTGGTGGAGGCAGAGATAACAGCAAGAGAGAGAAGAGAAAGGAGAATGAACAACTGTTGGAAGAGACTGGTGCTAACAGAAGTACATTGATTAGCTAAAGGAATCAGTAGAGACAGAAAGGGTGAGAGTTCAAGAGGGAGAGGTAAGAACAGGATAATGACCCAAAGAAGGTGGGAAAAAGGATCAGGAAGACAAATGAAAGAACTGACCTTAAGAGGAAGCGGAATCCACAAACCCTGACATTAGAAAAATATTAGAACTAAAGGAATAAAACTGGTTAAGTTTGAAGGTTAACAGCATTGGTGGGATATTAGAGGAAATGGACCAAATGACACGAACACTGTAGACAAAATAGTTGCCATGGCTCTTTGTGAAGAATAAGTTGACACACAAATGGTTTGATGCCACAGATCTTGAAAATCTTGGTATTGGGCTATCCTCTAAAATTAAAGTAGTCTAACCCTGTTTTAAGGTAAATAAACATAGCCACTGCGAATCAAGACAGGAAGGGGCAATTACAAGATCAGCACACCCACAGCAGAACCTATTAGTACTAAAAGAAACAGCACACAAGCAAAAGATTCAGATGAATTCTCTTCTTAAAATGATTTTTGATCTCAGTGCCAACCTTTCCAAAGATTTACACATAGTTTCATTAAGTGAAACCACAACCTACTATCCTACAGGCTTCTTAAGATGCTTCCATTCAGACACCTTCTACCATGAAGTCATGGCATCTCAAAGAAAAGGCAAAAGGAGGAGACTGGAGCTGGCAGTGGCACCTGCTCGTGATTTCCTAGTGACATGTCCCTTAAGATGTCACCGTGTTCCAGTCTCTTGCCCACACTTCCAACTCGGCTTCTGGCGAGTCTGGAAGTAGGTGGAGTAACTCGGCTCTTGAAAAGAGCTCCAACAATGCCAAGCACAGCAAGGTTCATTAGAAAGTCTAATGCGATGGAAAACACCTTATAAAGTAGCTTTTCTGTTCTCCAAGCAACCTTTGTGACCTCACAAACTCCAAGGCTGCTCCAGAACTAGTCTGTTTTGGTTACATGAGCATATCTACCAGCCATCATTGAAGGATGACAGAATTTCAGAACTGTAGATAAACACACGATTATCCTTAAAGTCAGCCAGGACAGAGAAGGTTACAGAGCCATTGGATGCCTACGGACTTTGCCATTTATCTCTGCATTCCTGGGGCACAGGGGATACAGCAAGCAGTCCATAAATATGGAGTCAATCGATAAACCAATACATAAGTGAAGAGTTCTCACAACCAAGAGAAAAAGAGGCCAATTAAATGGTGAGGACAGAATCACTCTTTCTATTCCTTCCTTTCCCACCCTGATGTCAGAGCCAAGCTGCAAATCACTTTCCATCACACTCACTTTCCTCTCCATAGAAGAAACTCATTATGAACTCATAAATATTGTGTAAGTAAGAGAGTTCAGAAATCATGAAAAATAATATGCCTCTTAAAAGGGAAAATAAGTAGGTGCAAAAATTTTGTGCATACAAAGAAATAGAAATTGCCCACTTTATATCCATCTGCCTTCTTTGTTATCCTTCAGTGAGAAGGACAGAACATCATTACTCTTAACAGCAGGGTGCCTCTCCTCCTACCCGCTCATTCACACAGCCACTCGCTCAGCTTCAACCCACTGGGGCAACAGATCCTAATGAGATAATAAGTCTCGCTTCCTTAAAAATTCTGATCCTGACACGTATTTGTATTATTCATCATCTCACTTCTTTTACGGCATATAAGCTCTGAGGTATCACTGATCACAGTGAACACATTTCAAGAAGCACATTGTAGTACTGTCTGGAGACAACTTTAAGGACAAAGTTCCCAAAAGTAAGGAATTGTAGGTGGTTGTTTTGTCTGTTAGTACGCACTCTGTGCCATGCTTCTGAACTGTTAAAAAATCACTTGGTAACTTGGTCCTGGAACACTGTTTCTGCCCATCTGAACAGCAATACATAGAGAAGGAAACAGATCTAGAACACTGCCATCTTTTTTCTATTCTTGATTAAGGATCTAGGAGACCAGGGCTTCCCTGGTGGCTCAGTGGTGAAGAATCTACCTGCAAATGCAGGAGATACGGGTTCAATCCCTGTTCCGGGAAGATCCCACATGCTGTGGAGCAACTAAACCCATGCCCACAATGAAAGAGCCTGTGCTCTGGAGCCCACAAGCCACAATTACCGAGCCCCTGCGCTGCAACTACTGAAGTCTGAGTACCCTAGAGCCTGCAACAAGAAGTCCCCGCAATGAGAAACCAGAGCACCGCAACTATAGAGTAGCCCCCACTCGCGGCAACTAGAGAAAAGCCTGCACAGCCAAAAATACAGTAATTACTCAAAAAGAGAAAAAAAGAATCCAGGAGACCAAGATGAACAAGCCACTATTCACTTGAATGCAAGCCACCNTGAGAACCCAGAGCACCGCAACTATAGAGTAGCCCCTACTCGCAGCAACTAGAGAAAAGCCTGCACAGCCCAAAATACAGTAATTACTCAAAAAGAAAAAAAAGAATCCAGGAGACCAAGATGAACAAGACACTATTCACTTGAATGCAAGCCACCAAGGAGAGGAAAGGAATATTTATGCCAGTACACAGTGTTTAGTGTGCAACTTTTTAATTACTATATTTATGATACTATCCATAATATATTCACTAACACAAATGCTCTCTACAGGGACATTAATCCTCAACAAATACATTAATGCTTCCCTTCTCTCCCCCAAATTCTTATTATGCTGACATGGGGCAAAAATGCCAAGAATTCTCTCCAAAATAAACATTCCATATCAGTAAGCACTTGTTCTGCTATCTCCCTTTCTATTTTATGACAACATAATCACTCTACTTAAGGACTTGCTGCTATTGCCCTAAAAGACAAATTTGTAAGCAAAATATTTTCCTATGAATGATGAATCCACATATTCCTACATTTTCAATGTAACATCTTTTTTGCCATGAAGGCGGGTTCAAGCTACTAGAAGGTTGGTTATGCTAAATTCTGTAACTCATAATTCTTTGGTATCACCCTGCATTATAATACTGTATAATTTCTGCTTTTTAGAAACCTCAAGGAGTAAGAAATGATTATGATGAAGATTTTCATAATAGCTAAAGGACAACCCATCTAAGTAATAAAACAGGTTTCATTTCAATCATATTGGATTTTTTTTTTCCCTAAAAGATAATGCCTTCTCAGAGAGTCCAGAAAATGATTAGTCTCTGGTGGCACAGAATCATCAATATGACTATCAATTATCTTGCTCTATTAGAACATGAGAAAGATTGACTGAGGAAAAGATGGGAGCCCTGTGGATACTAAGCGGATGTTCAATTTCTACCAGCATGAACTGGTTGGGAAGTTCCTACCAAAGCAACAGGACATTCTGGGAAACAAAAGGAAGAGGCTACTGAAATTCAAACACCAAGGAAAAGGAGAATCAAAGGGGAAAACTGAGTCACAGATCCAGGTCTAGGGCTAAGTGGAGTCAGGCTGAGTGGAAGATGAATGGATGGAACAAAGGGACAGGATAAAAGGCTGGCTCTATGTGGGTGCTGCTGGTAACCCACTGATCCCACCGAGAGCGGCCAGTGGCAAGACTGCCTTTCCGGAAACAGAGGGATGTCTGCTCCTCCACTCAAAGGTCGTGACTGCTACATTTTGGGAGATGTTTTGCCGGCCTAATTTGGTTATCTCCTCTCCCCTGCTCTCAGGAGGTGAGTTTCATTACTGTTCAAGTATCAATCTTTCCCTTCCTCAAGTCAGCTATGAGTTTGGAAACCAAATAAAATTAAAAAGCCCAAGAGAACTAAAACTTAAAATACCAAGTTCCAGATAAGCTCTGAAGGACACAGTTCACATTCTGAACCCATACTAGGGCAGCCAAGATGTCTTTTTTTGTTTATTCCTTGGTTCTGGTAGAATTCAACTCCTATTCCTTAAGACTCACAGGAAGTCATTTAGTACAAACGTAGCCAAATCCAAAATGCCCTGGGGTGTTATTAGTAAGTGACCATGCCTCAGTTTCCTCATCCATAAGATGGATATTATAAGATGGAAGTAATATTAATATTTACCTCCTACAGTTGTCATGATGCTTCTCAGGTGGCTCAGTGGTAAAGAATCTGCCTGCAATGCAGAAGACCTGGGTTCAACCCCTGAGATGGGTAGATCCCTTGGAGAAGGAATGGCAACCCACTCCAGTATTCCTGCCTGGAGAATTCCATGGACAGAGGAGCCTGGTGGGCTACAGTCCATAAGGTTGCAGAGTCGGACAAGACTTAGTGACGAAGTAAAACACACACACACACACACACACACACACACACACACACTGTTATTTAACAAAGACTTCCTTTAGAGACATTCAGTAAGCTGAATATCCAGGAACACAACTAAATCAATTGCTCTGATGTGAAGTATCTGTGGAAATAAACTCAAAATCCAAAGAAGGGAGGTCTTTGCCACTAGATAAGTAGCTGCAGGCAAGTCAATGAGCCTTCTACACTCATCTGTAAAATGGGTTAATGATACCTATCTTGCAAATGTATGAAGAACAACAAATGAAAGGCTTAGACAGTCTGCTGTTGCTGCTGCTGCTAAGTCGCTTCAGTTGTGTCCGACTCTGTGCAACCCCATAGATGGCAGCCCACCAGGCTCCCCTGTCCTCAGGATTCTCCAGGCAAGAACACTGGAGTGGGTTGCCATTTCCTTCTCCAATGCATGAAAGTGAAAAATGACAGTATAAGCAAATGTAAATTAAACCTTAATTAAATGGAAACACAGCACCTAATGCCCTATGACACATAGATCTTTATTTAGAGCTGAGAAAGTCATCTGCCTGGTGGTTTCTATCCAACTCTCACCACCTCATATGATAAGATCCTCTTCCCAAATTATTTTCAACAACCTTTCTTTGTATGGGTTAGTCACTTAGTCATGTCTGACTCTTTGTGACCCCACAGACTGTAGCCCGCCAGGCTCCACTGTCCATGGAATTCTCCAGGCAAGAATACTGGAGTGGGTTGCCATTTCCTTCTCCAGGGGATCTTCCTGAACCAGAGATCGAAACTGGGTCTCCTGCATTGCAGTCAGATTCTTTACGCTCTGAACTATAGGAAAGCCCCTGTTAATAAAATGTTTTCAACATCACTGTTTAAACAGGAAGAACTAGTACTATTGAATCTTCAGGTTAAGAAAACCAGACTGCAAAACTCTGGCACCCTCCCCAACCCACCCCAGCATTATGATATATTCCCACTTTCTTTCTTAACTTTTTCTTATTCAAATGACTTATTTTCCCCCTTTCCCACTTATCTTTATTAAATCTTTGCTTGCTCACTGGAAGTTATGTCATTGCAATAATAGTAACTACCATCTTTATGTCATTTAGCAATTTACAAGGCACGTTCATATATATTACCTTTATTTCCCTTATTCTTTCTTCCCTTTATTTCCCCTTGCTCCACTTTTCAAAACACAAACAGAACTTTCTAAAATCAGTAAAGAAGCCATTTCTCTTCTTCTGACTGGCAACACATTAACNATTTACAAGGCACGTTCATATATATTACCTTTATTTCCCTTATTCTTTCTTCCCTTTATTTCCCCTTGCTCCACTTTTCAAAACACAAACAGAACTTTCTAAAATCAGTAAAGAAGCCATTTCTCTTCTTCTGACTGGCAACATATTAACATACAATACAGTTGTCTAAGGAGAAGGCAATGGCACCCCACTCCAGTACTCTTGCCTGAGGGATCCCATGGACGAAGGAGCCTGGTGGGCTGCAGTCCATGGGGTCACTGGGAGTCGGACACAACCAAACGACTTCACTTTCACTTTTCGNAAGGAGAAGGCAATGGCACCCCACTCCAGTACTCTTGCCTGAGGGATCCCATGGACGAAGGAGCCTGGTGGGCTGCAGTCCATGGGGTCACTGGGAGTCGGACACAACCCAACGACTTCACTTTCACTTTTCGCTTTCATGCACTGGAGAAGGAAATGGCAACCCACTCCAGTGTTATTGCCTGGAGAATCCCAGGGACGGGGGAGCCTGGTGGGCTGCCGTCTCTAGGGTCGCACAGAGTTGGACACGCAGCAGCAGCAGCAGCAGAGTTGTCTAAAGCAACTTAGACTATATACAGTATACTTAAGATACTGACATATCCAAATGTTGCAAATAATTTTTTTCCTTAGTGATGATCATTTGAAGTTAAAATAGAGTGAAAATTATGTAAATATACCAACATGTTAAAAAAAAGACAGGAAAATTTCTTTAAGTATCATGAAAAATAGTAAATGAAAAATGAGAGAGAAAAGAAGTAGTAAAAAGATTTATGGAAAGAGAAAGAACAAAGTTGATGTTGCTTTAACTTTCAGGAAAATTTCCATTATCTGTCTCACCAGACTTATTTTTCTCCAAGCTCTGCATTAAATAATCTGATCATTAAATCTGTGAAAACCACAAGGGACGCGCCCATCTCATTAAAAAAGATGATCTTTTAAGCTATGATAATGAGAAAGAGCATCTATTTTTGGTTTTAAGGGCAGAAGCACTTCCTGCTTGTTGCTCCGGAGGCAGCAACACTTCTAGTAAGCTTTAGCACAAAACAGATGCCTGGCACTCTTTACTGATCAGGATGAAAACAGGAACCTTCAACTAGAAATGCTTCCTCTCAGAAGCTCTGCATACTCTCAATCTTGATTTGTCAACAAAGAACATGAGGTGTCTGAAACAGAAAAGTATTAATTTTACCAAGTGAAGGTAAACAACATTTTTCTTAAAAAAAAAAAAAAAAAAAAAGAATTTGGCAAACTCTAGGTTGGGAATCA
>SJYW01055380.1:265572-286447 GCA_006410735.1 Raphicerus campestris | reverse complement strand
CTGTCCAAGGGATTCTCAAGAGTCTTCTCCAACACCACAGTTCAAAAGCATCAGTTCTTCAGTGCTCAGCTTTCTTTATGATCCAACTCTCACATCCATACATGGCCACTGGAAAAACCATAGCTTCATCTAGATGGACTTTTGTCACCAAAGTAACATCTCTGCTTTTTAACATGCTGTCTAGGTTGGTCATAGCTTTTTTTCCAAGGAGCAAGCGTCTTTTAATTTTATGGCTTCAGTCACCATTGGCAGTGATTCTGGAGCCCAAGAAAATAAAGTCTGTCACCATTTCTACTGTTTTCCCATCTATTTGCCGTGAAGTGATGGGACCGGATGCCATGATCTTAATTTTTTTTAATATAAATTTATTTATTTTAATTGGAGGCTAAAACTTTATAACTGGTGACCCCCTCCAGGACTCTTGCCTGGAAACTCTCATGGACAGAGGAGCCTGGTGGGCTGCAGTCCATGGGGTTGCAAAGAGTCGGACACGACTGAGCAACTTCCTTTTCACTTTTCACTTTCATGCATTGGAGAAGGAAATAGCAACCCACTCCAGTGTTCTTGCCTGGAGAATCCCAGGGACGGGGGAGCCTGGTGGGCTGCCATCTATGGGATCACGACTGACATGACTTAGCAGCAGCAATAACTTTGCAATATTGTATTGGTTTTGCCATACAGCAACATGAATCCACCACAGGTATACACGTGTTCCCCATGCTGAACCCCTCTCCCTCCTCCCTCCCTGTACCATCCCTCTGGGTCATCTCAGTGCACCAGCCCCAAGTATCCAGTATCATGCATCAAACCTGGACTGGTGATTCATTTCATATATGATATTATACATGTTTCAATGCCAGAGAGAAAAACACCAATACAGTATACTAATGCATATCTGCTGCTGCTGCTAAGTCACTTCAGTCATGTCCGACTCTGTGTGACCCCATAGACAGCAGCCCACCAGGCTATCCTATCCCTGGGATTCTCCAAGCAAGAACACTGGAGTGGCCATTTCCTTCTCAAATGCATGAAAGTGAAAAGTGAAAAGGAAGTCGCTCAGTCGTGTCCAACTCTTCGTGACCCCAAGGGCTGCAGCCTACAAGGCTCCTCTGTCCATGGGATTTTCCAGGCAAGAGTACTGGAGTGGGGTGCCATCGAGCCAGCTTTTTCATTCTTCTCTTTCACTTTCATCAAGAGGCTTTTTAGTTCTTCTTCATTTTCTGCCATAAGGGTGGTGTCATCTGTATATCTGAGGTTATTGATACTTCTCCTGGCAATCTTGATTCCAGCTTGTGCTTCATCCAACCTGTCATTTTGCATGATGTGCTCTGCATATAAGTCCTACTAGCCTTCTAATTTTATTTCAGTCATGTTTTCTTTCATAGACCCTACAACTCAATCAATCCCCACCATATTATGCTCCCATTTTGTGCTCTTTTTTTATAGTCCCTTTACTAGGATCACAAGTAAATATTTATTTAGCTATTTGATTTTTATTTTCCAATGAAATCACAGGCTCCACAAAGACAGAAACCAGAACAGTTCTGTGCACACAGCTGATGCTCTGTTTTACATATAGTTTATGCTTAATAAATATTGTTGAATGAATTAGTAAATTGATAACTGAGATTACTAGCTCAGTTGCAGCAGTCTTCTCCTGCCATCAGCATTTAATGAGACAAAAGGCATTTAAAACTTGGCTGTCTACTAATCAGACTGCCTTTTTCCTGTAAAAGTCTTCAAGTATTTTATTTCTCCTAAGACTGTTAAGAATGTTCAGAATTTTATTTTCTTTTTTTTTTTCATTGTTTTCCTTATTCTTCTCAAATCTTAAGAGTTCAATTGTTTTGAAAAATTAATTTCTTCTCTAGCATGATAGGTTATAATGGAATGATGCAAGCATAGGCGAGAGGTTTATAGCCAGAGAGATTTAAATAAAAATCACCATCCTTCACTGTCAATATTTTAGTCATCAGGATCTGCTTCCTTCTCTCTTAAAGGGGAAGTAGTATTTTAAAATTGTTCTCATGAGAAAGTACTGAAAAACAAGTGACAAGAGGTCTAAAGTGCCTTATATATAATCAGTATTCACCAAATCCAATTCCCTGGAGATGAAGAAAGACATAAACAAATAGTCTGTGTCAATCATTGTGCTAGGGAAAATAAGTATGCCCTCCTGTGTCCAAGTCCCTAATCTCTGGAACCTATGAATCTGATATCTTATATAGCAAAGGCTGGGTAGGGGGGTTAGGTTAGTTATCAACTGACTCTAAAATAAAGAGGTTATCCTGGATTATCTGGTGGTCTCAATATAATCACAGTGTTTTTTAAATGTGGTAGAGGGGGTTAAAAAAGTAAGCATCAGAGTAATATTGAGGGAGAGACTTTGTGAGACACTGTTGCTTTGGCAATGGAAAGAGTCCATGAGCCAAGGAAGGTGGGCAGCCCCTAGAAGCTGAAAAAAAGTGGGGTAAGGATTTTCTTCTACAGCCTCCAGAAAGAACATTGCTTTTCCAACACATGATTTTAGCCTGAGACCCTTTTTATCCTTCTCCTCTCATAACTGTAAAATATTAACTGGTGCTGTTTTAAACCATTAAATTTGTGGTATTTTGTTACAGCAGCAATAGGAAGCTAATACAATCATCATATTATCAGCAGTAGCCTCTTTCTCTCCCGCATCATATGTACTTACATGTATCTTTTTATAAATTCATATTTGTAATCACAAACAAAGAAAAAGCCCACATAAATGTAGAGGAAAAACACACATAAATCGTAAGACAAAATGCAAAATGTTTCTTCAGATTAAGGAAAAGGCATGATTCAAAGTGAATCTCCCCCTGTGATGTCCCTCAGTAAGCCAAATGCTACATCATTGTCATTAATCTGTGATTGTGGCACTAATTTTATGGTGAAATCATGNTAAGACAAAATGCAAAATGTTGCTTCAGATTAAGGAAAAGGCATGATTCAAAGTGAATCTCCCCCTGTGATGTCCTTCAGTAAGCCAAATCCTACATCACTGTCATTAATCTGTGATTGTGGCACTAATTATATGGTGAAATCATGCCCCCTTTATCAATCTCATTTTTTCTACCAGAAGTGGCTTTTTTTTTTTTTCACCTTGGAGGTGAGGCTTAGCTGAAGAAATGTGCCCTTCACATTGGAAAGGTCACGATGAGCAGAAGGGAGACTCCATTAGCTGGACACATCTGCTTTCCAGGTGTCGGTAAATTCTATACTGGGCTCTTAGGTGCAAAGTTGTACGTTCCATCAGTGAATAAATAGACCAGAGAGAATTAAACAGAATTGATACTGGCTGGCTGTCAGTCTCATATTAGAAAAGACAAAAAAAATGCAATAATAGATAGAAGTGACTTTATACTGCTAAGCATTATTGAATAATTCCATTCTCCCCAGGGTTAGCTGCAGATGGAGGATTTTAAACACAATTCAAAGTCTGAAGGGCAGAGTAGCTGAAACACACTACGTGATCAATTAATGTTTATTAAACTAATATAGTTTGAGCCTTTTACAGAATAAAAACAGATTTATGAAAAAGAAAACATTGGGAATGATGAGCATCTTCTACTTCCATTTTCTTTCTATATTTTCTCATATGTGTGACTTTTTATTATAAAAATTATTAAATTCAGATATTGGGTCTTGGTTTATAAATGCAATTTGATGTTTCTCTTATATGATAAGTTATCATGTTAAATTATTTATTGCTAAATATATTTTACCTGTATAAATTTGTGTTTAAACAAAAATATTTTATGTTTCCAGATTCAACTATATTAGCACTCAAGGTGACTTCTTTTTTACAACATAAAATTGCCTCATCCAAACCACATGGTTAATAGTCATTAAAAGGCAAAGAAAAAAAATAGAGCCCCCTATTATAACATTATTATGGTTAATTAATTGTTTATTTTTTCTACATTTATTTGCATTACATACACATGGTCCCAAAATAGTTAATACAATTATAACCAAGGAACAGCCTCAAATATTTTATTTTCCAAGATATTTTATGAAAAATTTCAAATATATAGAAAAGCTGAAAGAATTTTATAGCAAACACATGTATACCTACTACTTAGTGTATGATTAATATTTTGCTATAAGCTCATTGGAAAAGACTTTGATGCTGGGAGGGATTGGGGGCAGGAGGAGAAGGGGATGACAGAGGATGAGATGGCTGGATGGCATCACTGACCGGATGGACATGAGTCTGAGTGAACTCCGGGAGCTGGTGATGGACAGGGAGGCCTGGCGTGCTGTGATTCATGAGGTAGCAAAGAGTCAGACATGACTGAACGACTGAACTGAACTAATAGTTGTTTTATAATGTATCTATTCATCTACCCATCATAGGTTTAAATCTATGTCCTTATTTTTCTTATTTTGCAGTTAATATTTTTCTGTGTAGCTATAATTTCTTAAGTGTCATTTATAATGTTTGCATAGAAGAGGCTCTTTTTTAAATAAGCAAACTGAATTTTTCTTTCAAAATGTTATCATAAAAGATATATTGAATTTAGAAAATATTAAATTTATGAACATAATTTACTTTCTAATTATACTTGCTAAACATGTCATTGACAGCCAATTATGTGCCAGTCAATGTTGGGTGCTGTGGCTATGAAGATGAATAAAATATCTCTTTTGCCATAAGAGTACTCTACTGGTAGGAGAGACTGCCATTTAATTTAATACTGTGCAGTACAATAGGACAATTACAATAGTAAAGGTATGTACAGGGTTCAGATATAGTGCAGAAAAAGGCATCATTAACTTTGTCTGGTCTGACTAGAGAAGACTTCACAGAAAATTTAACAACTTAATCTTACAGAATCCAGTGGCAAAGAAGTTTGGCTCCCTACGGAAATAATGATCTGTACTCCTCATCCCATCCTACCCTTTTTCTTGTTTAAAGAACTACAGTTGATTCAATTATCCACAATCAAGTTCTTCAAGGGAGGCAGTTTCAGCCACATTCTCAGATTTGGGTGGTTTGTCAGAATTCATCTGAAGCCAGTCAAGCGTGGGGCCATTCCCATTATCAATGACATGTTTAAGTCCTGACATGTAACATGATTCTTGACAATGAGTCCCAGTTGAGGAGTTTCTAAGGAGCTTCTGGGAAAGGTTTTCTATACTCCTTAAATATAATATCCAGCACTTGTAATGGGGANGTTTCATGCCAATTGGGTGTTCTCTTTCAAAGAGCTACAAAGTGAAGTTGCTCAGTCATGTCCAGCTCTTTGAGACCCTGTGGACTGTAGCCTGCCAGGATCCTCTGTCCATAGGATTCTCCAGGCAAGAATACTGGAGTGGGTTACCATTTCCTTCTCCAGGGGATCTTCCTGACCCGGGGATCAAACCCGGGTCTCCCGCATTGCAGGCAGACACTTTAACCTCTGAGTCACCAGGGAAGCCCTTAAAGAGCTGTACTTAACCCAAACTGTGGAAAATTCTTAAAGAGATGGGAGTATCAGATTACTTTAACCTGTCTCCTGAGAAACTTGTAAACAGGTCAAGAAGTAACAGAACTGGACATGGAACAACTGGTTCAAAACTGGGAAAGGAGTGTGACAAGTCTGTATATCGTCACCCTGCTTATTTAACTTATATGCAAAGTACATCACTCAGAATTCCAAGCTGGATGAATCACAAACTAGAATCAAGTTTTCTGGGAAAATATCAACAACCTCAGCTATGCAGATGATACCACTCTAATGGCAAAAAGTGAAAAGTAACTACAGAGCCTCTTGAGGGTGAAAGAGGAAAGTGAAAAAGCTGCCTTAAAACTCAACATTAAAAAAACTAAGATCATCACATCTGGTCCCATCACTTCATGGCAAATAAGATAGGAAAAAGTGGAAGCAGTGACAGATTTTATTTTCTTGGGCTCTGAAATCACTGCAGGTGGTAACCGAAGGCATGAACTTGAAAGATACTTGCTCCTTGGAAGGAAAAAGCTATGACAAATCTAGTTCAGTTCAGTCGCTCAATCGTGTCTGACTCTTTGCGACAGCACATCAAAAAGCAGAGACATCACTTTGCCAACAAAGGCCCATCTAGTCAAAGCTATGGTTTTTCCAGTAGTCATGTACAGATGTGAGAGCTGAACCATAAAGAAGGCTGAGCACCAAAGAACTGATGCTTTCAACTTGTGGTGCTGGAGAAGACTCTTGAGAGTTTCTTGAACTGCGAGGGGATCAAACCAGTCCATCCTAAAGAAAGTCAACCTGAATATTCTTTGGAAGGACTGATGTTGATAATTTGGCCATCTGATGCAAAACGCTGACTCACTGGAAAAGACTCTTATGCTGGGAAAGATTGAAGGCAAAAGGAGAAGGGAACAGCAGAGGATGAGATGGTTAGATAGCCTCACCAACTCAATGGACATGAACTTGAAATTCTGGGAGATAGTGGAGGACAGAGGAACCTGGCGTACTGCATGGCTTAGTGATTGAATAGCAACAGTGACGACTCTAATGGAGCAGGATGTTATGGTCCTTGGCCTCGACGGCCATGTCCTCTGTCTGTCTTTTGTCTGTGGAAAAACTTTAGCCGAAGAATAAGTGCGATCAGAGAACTGAGAACATACAGATAGAAAGGAAAATGGTCAAAGGAGACCAAAGAACACACGATGACCAGATTGTAGTCATGACATAAGCTTCTACATTTCTGATAACTGGCCTCAAAGAAATGGAAACAAACTAAATACTGAACTGAAGATTAACTGTACCTAAAACAATCAAGATGACATGGTTCAAACCACCAATGGCCAATTTCAAATGACTGTCAGAGCTAACTGTACTGTTACTGCATGTAGCCCCCTCCCTCTGACTATAAAAGTTTTTCCCACTGACTATCAGTGGGGGGAGGCTGCATTTGGACAGGCATCCATTCTCCCCTCTGGTTGCTGGCATCTAAAATAAAGCAAACTTCCCACCAACTGGCTTCTTTATTGGCTTTGGAGCAGCAAGTGGCCAAACCCTGCTTTTGGTAACACTACCACATGACTGTCTTGTGCGTCACTTTGGCTATAATTAGGCAATCTCATCAATCTTATCTGCAAGGGAAGCTGGGAAACTTTTCAGCTACGAATGTGCTCCCCTAAATGCAATCTGGGTTCAGTTGTTATGTATGAAAGGAAGACTAATTACCAGGTAGGCAGCTTGCAACTTTTGCATCATCATTCCTCAAGCAAATATGTACTTAACAGTGACATTGTGCAGAGCCAAAGCCCAGAGTAGAAAGGACGATTATGAGCTCACTGATGTTGTAACACTGGATTTGTATAAAAATTCAGAAAGTAGAATGGGATAATAAGATGCTGTCATTCATTCCTGCCATTATATCATTATATATATATATATATATATATATATATATAGTGAGAGCTATCCAGTTTTGAGTTTTTGAGGATGGGTACTGCTTTCTTCATCAGACCTCCTGATTCTAAAATAATATTCTAAAATGATAAAATAATACCTAAAATCATATTATTTTAAAATTTTTGCCTCTGCAAAATACCTAATGGGTTGTATGGTAGATTCATTAGCAATTTCTACATATTGATTATCTTTCAGAATTAGCCATGCCAATTCAAAAGACTCATAAGTATTAAGTGGTTGGAGATAAATGGAAAACAATGCACCCAGATGCCCATTAAATATAAGTACTGACAATCATAAATCAGACTTAGGAAATTTTGGTGCACTATAGAGATTTTATATTTCAACATTCTCCTTTTATATATAAGGAAACTGAGACAGAACAAAGAAGTGACTTTGCCAAGATCAAACAACTAGTTTGTAGCATAAATAAATATAAAATAATTTCCAGCCTCTTAAATCAGACTTATTTCTACTACATCTAAAACCAGTTACCTTATCTCCAAATTCTCTTCTCCTTTTCTATACAGGCATATGTTGGAAATATTTCAAGTTAGTTTTCAGGCCACCACAATAAAGTGAATATCACAATAAAGCAAGTCATATAATTTTTTTGGCTTCCCAGTGTATATAAAAGTTATACTAACAACATAATCTATTGAGTATAATACCATCACATCTAAAAAAATGTACATACCTTAATTTAAAAAAATTCAAAAATGTTAACCATTATCTAAGCCTTCAGTGACTCATAGCTTTCTGTTCATGAAGAGTCTTTCTTCAGTGTTGATGGCTGCTGAGAGTGATCAGGGTGGTGGTTGCTAAAGCTGATGTGGCCATTAGCAATTTATTAATAAGACATTACAGTTTGTGTCATCAATTGACTCTTCCTTTCAAAAGCAATTTCTCTGTAGTGTGCAATACTATTGGATAGCATTTTACCCACAGTAGAACTTTTTAAAGAAATTGGAGTCAATCCGTTCAAACTCTGCTTCTGCTTTACCAACTAAGTTTATGCAATATTCTGAATACCTTGTTATCTTTTCAACGATCTTCACAGCATCCAACCAGGTAGATTCCATCTCAAGAAACTACTTCCTTTGCTTATACAGAAGAGGTGACTCTGTTCAAGTTTTACCAGAAGATTGCAGCAATGCAGTCAGTCACATCTTCGGGCTCCACTTCTAATTCCAGTTCCGTCACTGTTTTCACCACATTTGCCGTTACTTATTCCATTTAAGTTTTAAACCCCTCAAAGTCATCTATGAGCAGTGAAATAAACTTCTGATCTCTTTTCATGAATCATTAATGTTCTTAATGGCATCTAGAATTCTTTCCAGAAGGTTTTTAGTTTAATTTGTCTAGATCCATCAGAATAATTACTATCTATGACAGCTAAACCCTTACACAATGCATTTCTATTTCTGAAAAAAAAAAAAAAAAGACATGAAAGTTGAAATAACCCCTTGATCCATGGGGCTGCAAATGGATGTCGTGCTAGGGGCATTAAAACATATTAATCTAATTGTACATCTCCATCAGAGCTCTTGAGTGACTAGATGCATTGTCAATGAGTAGTAATATTTTAAAAGGAATCTTTCTTCTGAGCAGTAGGTCCCTTGAGTTGCCTTAAAATATTCAGCAAACCATATTGCAAACAGATACGCTGTCATCTAGGCTTTGTGCTTCCATTTACAGTGCACAAGCAGAGTAGATTTAGCCTAATTCTTAACAGCCATAGAATTTTCAGAATAGTAACAACACTAGTTTCAACTTAAAGTCACTAACTGCATCAGCTTCTAATAAGAGAGTCAGTCTGTTGTTTGAAGCTTTGAAGCCAGGCACTGACTTCTCCTCTCTAGCTATGAAAGTCCTCGATGGAATCTTCTTCCAACTAGAAGGCTAAACATTGAAAACCTCTCAGTGTATACACCTTCATATAACTTAGCTAGAACTTCTGGATAACTTGCTAAAGCTTCTATATCAGCGCTTGCTTCTTTATCTTGCACTTTTATGTTACAGAGATGGCTTCTTTTCTTAAACCCCATGAACCAACCTCTGCTGGCATCAAACTTTTCTTCTTCAGCTTCCTCACCTCTCTTAGCCTTCAAAGAATTGAATAGAGTTGGGCCTTCCTCGGGACTAGGCTTTCACTGAAAAGAATGTTGTGGCTAATTTGACCTACATAGACGACTAAAACCTTCTCCATATCAACAATAATACTGGTTCACTTTCTTATCACTTCTGTGTTTACTGGAATAGTGCTTTTAATTTCCTTCGAGAACTTTCCTTTGCATCTACAACTTGACTAACTGGCAAAAGAAGCTTAGCTTTCAGCCCATCTCAGCTTTTGATATGCTTTTCTCACTAAGGTTAATGATTCTAGCTTTTTATTTTTTTCCTATCTTTTCCTAGCTTTTAATTTAAAGTGCCTCTTCTTTCCTTGGACACTTAGAGGCCATTGTAGAGTTATTAAATGGTTTAATTGCAATACTGTTGTGTCTCAGGGAACAGGGAGGCCCAAGGAGAGGAAGAGACATAGGGGAACAACCAGCTGGGGTAGCAGTCAGAACATACTTAAGATTTATTAAGTTTGTTGTTTTATATGGGCACAGACTGTGGTATCCCAAAACAATTTACAAAGATCGCTGATCACAGATCACCACAGCAAATACTATAATAATAATGTTTGAAATACTGTGAGAATTACCAAAATGTTACAGTGAACAAATGCTTTTGGAAAAATGGTGTCAACAGACTTGTTCAACAAAGGGTTGCCACAGACTTTCAACTGGTGAAAAATGCAATTATCTGTGAAATGCAATAGAGCAAAGTTTAATACAACAAAGTATATCTGCATTTATTAGTGATATCATTATTATGTCACCTAGTGGGAAACTACTGATCAAGATACTCAAAAATATACTTTTTTAGACATAGATTACAAAATATTTCTAACATACTTTAAAAGTTAAACATAGATATATAGCTATAGATGTAGAGGATTAATATGGTATATTTTAAAATGAGATTTTTTAAAGCTATGCAATGTCAAAATTTGTAGCTACAGATACTGTGCAGATAATAGTTAATAGGTTTACTGGTGTGTGAGTGTGTATAGTTTCCTGAAAAATTTACAATTTTAAGGTGGAAATTTAGGATTATTATCCTTTTTCCAACTCCAACCTTATCCACAGTACAAATAATACATTTATATTTACACACACACATGCACGTGCATGCATGTCTCTCAATATGTAACAAAGTAGTAAAAGAGATGAAACTTACATTGTTTGGGGGACTCTATAAGGTATTTAAATATCTGTTTCTAATATGACAGAGAATGTGACAATAAATCTCATCATAAAATTATTTAGAATAGCATCAAATCTTTAAACAAAACAAAATATTCAGGCAAGTAAATGCCTAAGACAATGTTAAAGATTTTTACCAATTAATTAGATAGTACAATTAAAAATAATATTTTAATCTAACTGATTTGTAGAATTAAATCTTGGTGGTCCAAAAGAAAACGATGTTATTTATCCAACAGCAAGCAAGAAATATCAGAAACACTAAATAGAACACACAAAATTCAAAAATTTTTTTAAGCTTTAAATCTTTCTGACTGCAAACTTAATTTAAAACAGAATTATCGAAAGCAGGTGCCTTGATTTCAGGGTTTGCTAAAAGTAAAATAGGTTTTTAAAGTCTGTCAGCATAGTTTTTTGTCAATTTGACAGAGATGGTCAGTTAATTTTTATTCCTCCCTACCCCCCAGAGCTTATATTTTTCCCTCACTAAGGAGAAAACACATTCATTCCAAATAATTCCCAAACCAATGCAGTACATCTTGAAAGTATTTAATCTATTTTATAACATCAGATATAACTATATGTTTCACATTTCATGTATTTCACCATAGGTTATATTCTGGAAATGCATGAAGAATGATGAGGAATGGGAGGTAAATTCAAATAGAATGCTTTAAGAAGTTTATTTTGGATTTAGATGTTTAATAACCAAGCAAATACTCACATGTCACTTTCAGTGAAGCTCTCAAAGTGTGGTGGGATTTTAGAATGAAAATTACAGATCACTGACACAAATATAAATGACCACTTAACAGTTTACACTAACTGGTATAAATATGATATACCTAAAGCAGTAATTCAATTTGCTATCCAGTACTTTAGAGTAGAACCCCTTTCACTATTTCTGGGATACACTCAATGATGGATTTTCAGAGGAGATAATATAGAAACGTTTTAATTTTTTAAACAATAGAAATGTCTATTAAAGTTGTTCAGATAAGTTTAATAATACAGTTTTGATGAATTACATATAAAAAGCAATTGCCAAGTAATATAAATTGGTGAATTTATATCATGTCAGAGATATTGTCCTGGACAGTGTACTAATTAAGTAAATAAGTGTGTCCTTCACTATGCAAGTTCTTACCAGGAAATAGTTCTTAAAAGGATGAAAACTTTAAACTTATGACAAGTGTAAAAATGCTGCTGAAGAAAAACTTACTGCCTTGCATTATTGAATACTGCCATATTTTCAGAAGAGTAAAAGCAAAATCAATCAAGTTAAGAATATTTACATAAGATGAATGCATCCACTGAAAGGAAGATCCACCACTTAAGGAGCATCTATCACATTATCAGGCACTGAAACAGGTATCTGCTTGTTTTCATCATGAGAAATAAAAATTAAATAATATATACAGAGAATAATCAGTATCCCACAGTAAACAAATGATAGACCTGAACTTTGAGCTTAACTTTCCAAAAGTAATGTCTACTCTTTTCTATTATCTCCAAATATAGCATCTAGATTAGCTTCACTATATTGGAAGGATAATACTGTACTTTAAACATGATACAGACAGAATATTAACTTGGTTTAAATCTGCAAATGGTATTAATTTCATCAGAGATTAACTACCCTTGGTGGTTACACAAGAAAGAGAACTGCAGAAGTTAGAACATTTTGTTGCACAACATACATCCACAATTCTATTCATGCAATTGATATATATATATTTTAGTATCATGAAAGGTCTTAACTCTCTTTTTTCATGTTTCTCTTCCTGATGAAATTCATAAGCCTGCAAGTAAAATGTCAAAAATGACATAATTTAGCTGACTTTATCAGATTACATCACAAATAGAAAAGTTCTTAAGAAACTATAACATTTCAGCTCAGTTCAGTTCAATTCAGTTGCTCAGTCATGTCCGATGGATATTAAATGGAATATTCCAATGAATATTCAGGACTGATTTCCTTTAGGATGGACTGGTTGGATCTTCTTGAAGTTGAAGGGACTCTCAAGAGTCTTCTCCAACACCACAGTTCAAAAGCATCAGTTCTTCAGTGCTCAGCTTTCTTGACAGTCCAACTCTCACGTCCATACATGACCACTGGAAAAACCATACACTTGACTAGACAGATCTTTGTTGGCAAAGTAATGTCTTGGCTTTTGAATATGCTGTCTAGGTTGATCATAGCTTTTCTTCCAAGGAGTAAGTGTCTTTTAATTTCATGGCTGCAGTCACTATCTGCAGTGATTTTGGAGCCCCCCCAAATAAAGTCTGACACTGTTTCCACTGTTTCCCCATCTATTTCCCATGAAGTGATGGGACCATATGCCATGATCTTAGTCTTCTGAATGTTGAGCTTTAAGCCAACTTTTTCACTCTCCATTTTCACTTTCATCAAGAGATTCTTTAGTTCTTCTTCATTTTCTGTCATAACGGTGATGTCATCTGCATATCTGAGGTTATTGATAACAAGGATGTTATAGTTGGACTATAAAGAAAGCTGAGCACAGAAGAATTTATGCTTTTGAACTGTGGTGTTGGAGAAGAATCTTGTGAGTCCATCCTAAAGGAAATCAGTCCTGGGTGTTCATTTGAAGGACTGATGTTAAAGTTGAAACTCCAATACTTTGGCCATCTGATGCAAAGAACTGACTCATTTGAAAAGACTCTGTGCTGGGACAGATTGAAGGCAGGAGGAGAAGGAGACGACAGAAGATGAAATGGTTGGATGGTATCACCGACTCAATGGATGTGAATTTGGGTAAACTCCAGGAGTGGGTGATGGACATGGAGGCCTGGCGTGCTGTGGTTCATGGGGTTGCAAAGAGCAGCATGTGACTGAGTGACTGAACTGAACTGAATTGAACTGAAAAATGTGTTTTTATTTGTATATATCACAATCCAAAATAACTACTTTTAATTTATATTTCTTTCTTATTTTCATGTGGAGTTTTGTCAAGCCTACTAAGGTAAAGGGAATAAATTAATCTAATGTTTTCTAATCAGTGAGAATAACATAAATTTTGAATGTATTCCAGAAGAAAAGGAAAATTAGCAATGATTGCAATAATTCCTACAATATAGATTTTTGTGATAAAATATAATGGCTTAAAAGATATTTCTTCTTCCTAGATCAATTATATTGCTTATATAATAGAGATTTCCTTTAATTATCCTTACTTTTTCACATCCAGCTTTCCATATGTGTGAATTATTTCCAGACATCTTTTTGCTAGTGAATGGTGCTCCTCATTTATAGTTGTTAAAACAGACAAAGTCAAAATGATAGATACAAGAAGGCTTAATTACTGTGAAATTAATTTTATTCTAATAGCCAGTGCTTGTTGAGATTTAACTCAAGGTCTAAATTCCAGTGGAGTCCACACTTACAGAACATTCTAAGAAGGAAGAATGCTTAAAGTGAGTGGTAAGAGAATTTTATGGTGGGAGTATATATTAAATAGACTTTAAATACTTTATTTCTTATGTATGTTAATTTCTTCACTACATTTAAAAAAATACATACATTTTTTTAGTACCAAGAGTGATTTGAAATGAGTCTGAACCTCACAGACTCAGCTGATAATAAATGATGAATTTGGGTGGTTCAGACAGGAATTTAGATCACCTTTACCATCTTCTTTACCTTGTTCTTCCTTTAAGAAGAAGGACACTAACTTTGGACCATGAATACATAAATACTAATTAGACAAAGAAATGGAAAATCGAGTTTTTGATGTTTGGGGGTATAGGAGGACTCTCTTTTGCTCTCTTTTTCTCCTTTTCTTTCTCTCTCTCTCTCTCTCCTCCCCTCCCTCACACTCCCCTGCAATTCTTAGTGTGGTATCTCTGAATTTTCAGATTGCTTCTCTCTTTATGCTATTTTATGCAGTAAAATGTGATGTTTCGGAGGATGCCTTCTGCTCATCAAAGATCTTGCTCTGGAATTGCCTAAGAATATGAGAATTACAACAATCCTACTCAGAATATTATTGAGAAATTTTCTTTTCTTGGCATGTTTATCCTTGAGTTTATTTCCTAAACATATACTGTCACTGAAATAAGAGATTTTACAGGCTGTATTTCCTAGGGGTTAGATAAATAGTGAAACAACAACAAAAGAGTCTTTGACAAAACAATTTCTGATCTAGTATACATATAGGTTGTCTCAGATAGTTTTGTCAAGAAATGCTCCCATAAGCATATTTATAAATATTTCTTTATGTGGTAATGTGCTAGTGCAACTTTTTCTGTAGCATGACTCCTAGAAATGAAATTGGCTAGGAAGTGGGTAAACACATTTTAAAATTTAATATCTTCAAGATGACTTCTAATTTTTTTTTCTAGAAATTTGATGGTTTATTTTCAGTGTTTTCCTATCTTACTTTGCTCTTTTACAGAATTTATAGACAGCCTTATACTACTGGTGCAGTGTTTGAGCAACTTCTTGAAATTCTGTTGTCAACACCTAGATATACCTTAGAGAAGAGAAACAATATAGATCGTGAACCTGTCATCAAATGTCCCATGTAATTTTTCTCCATATAAGTTTACTTTTATATAAAAAAGAATAAAAAATATTATATGCACATTTGACTACTATGTAGAAAGGAAGATGTACGTGAAAGAGATAGAGAAACTAAGGACTTTTCTCAAACGGACATTAGAGCAGTTAAATAAAACCGACCTTTCTTTTGTTTCTTTCGATTTCAACAACAGAAAAATTAAATTCAAGGAATGTTCATAAGATTTTCACAAAATATGGGTTTTATATCATTTATTTTTAATGCAGTTTATTTATGAATACAACATTATTGATTGTTTATCCCGTGCTTATGCACTCAACTAGGCACTGAGGACAGAAGTGAGAAAAAGAACATCTCTGTCTCTGAGAAGCACACAGTATATTTCTTGAACAAAGTGGCCTTCAACACAATGTGAAGAGAAAAAAAGATGAAGAAATAGAATAAATGTGATGTGACCAAAAGAGTGGTTTCTCACTGCACCCCACAAGGCATCAGGCAACATTTCACAGAATAAGAGATGCTTGAGTTTGTTGTGGAAGTGTACTGGGATTCTCCAGGCAGATAAGAAAAGAAAAACCACTGCATAGAGTATACGATCTGTAAAAGCTAGCTAAATATGGGAGACAATCTAATAATTGGGGAACTTTCTGTAAAGACATAAAATGCTTAGAATGGTGTCTAGCACTGTCATTATTTACAGAATATTTGATATCATCATCATCATCATGATGTTAGTAGTAGCAGAAATTATTTACTCCTCTTCAAAACTCTATCGATCAAATACATTTTCCCAATACCCCTTCACAAACGAAAAAATTAAGGCAAAGAAACATTAGGTAAGTTTTCTAAAAGCACATGATGGTAGTTTAAGGCAGCTCCATTTCAAGATACATATAGAAAAGATGTCAGAAACACAACAGACTATGAAAAAGTTATATACTAGTATAAAGATATTGTTCTGTAGATCAGACAGCTTCTGAAAAGTATTATGCATAACAATGTTATGATCTAATACAAAACGGTATTGCATCAGCAGGACTATTTTCCTTCTGTGTGTGTGTGTGCAGGTGTGGGCAGGCGGGGGTGGGGATGGAGAGGAGGAAGGGATGCTTTGTTTTGTTTTTTGTTCCTACATGTATCACCACTGGAGAGGTCAGTAACAAGCGTGAGCTAGTGAGAGAGAAAATAAATGTGAAAAAAGGTTTCCTTTGCTATACGCTTTCATCTAATGGGAGTAGCCACCTCAAAGCCAGTCCTCCTTAGAGAGGTGGGAAATGTCTTTACCTTACTTAATAGAAGATTAAAATGTTCATCAATATAGGGCTGGATGACTTCTGAATCAAAACTGTTACAGAAAAAATTGAACATTGGACATTTTATTATCTAAAGTGAACAGAGAAGTGATGGAGTCTACAGGAGTTATCATGAATAACAGAGGGAAAATTTAATTTTCTGTACTGAATACATTTTAAAGGAAGAGCAGGATACAAAAATAAAGTTATAATTTGAGTACTTTTTTAAAGTTTCCTATATCCATTAAAGATGTTTAAAGGATAGAATCAATTTTTACATTGATGAGGAAGAAGTAAGAATAACAATGAGCTAAATGATACTTTATTAGCGGCCTAAATGAATATAGGTATTAATGGAGACATTTTGGGGAAAAGAATGAGATCCTTTGTAGGGCTGATGCTGCAGATGTAGATACTTACAGATGTTAATCTGTGAGACATCAATACAGAGATGCTAATTAGCATAAGAGAAACACAAATCTGGTATCTCCAGCTTGTACTTTTTCAAGTTGAATTTTAAATATACATATTTACTCTTATCTTCTTACCAATTATTCAGAAACATTTTTCCTGTTATTCTATTTTATGCCTCAGGAAAGTGCTCATATTTATTGATGAATCAGAGCTGAAAGGCCCCAAGTAAATATCACAGTAAAGAGGGTTTTTTATGCTGTTTTTATTGTTATTCTTAATATTTTCTGTTACAATTTCCTTAGGAAAAGTTTTAGTAAGAGTGATTTTTGAAAGGCTGAACACAAGCAAAGGACATATAGTAAAATGCCAACATGAATAATGAAGAGAAGACCATTTCCTTTCTCCATATGACTAGTAAGAAAAAAGGGAAAATAATCATTTAAAACTAAGCTTGTTTTATCTATCTATTCTTTTAACTTATCTGGTTGTATCACTCTAATAATATTCTGCCTTCCAATTCCTTTGATCTATGAAGACAGAAAATTTTTAATAGAACTGTGGTAATCATTTCACAATACACACATGTACCAAATCATTATATAGCACACTTTAAATGAATACAATTTTGTCAATCTTACCTCAAAACAACTTGGAAAAAAACAAAATACTAATCTAACAGCATGTGTATGTCTTATTATAAATCTGTACAAAAGTGTATATCTATGTGATTAATTCATAATTAAATTGTTTTCACTGTAAACTATAATTTTTTTTCTAGAAAACTGGTTTTGTGCAATTTTGTTTTCATTTTTTTTTAATTTGAAAATGTTTTTGAGGAGTAACTGATATGTAATTCAATGTATACAGTTAAGGAATACAGTAAGTTTTGCTTTATGCATACACTTGTGAAACCATCACCAAATCCAGATAATGAACCTTTGATCACTCCAAAAGTTTTCTGATTTCTTTTTTTAATTCCCTCTGTCACCTCAGCTGTCTCACTTCTCAGTCTGCCCTTCCACTCATTTGTTTTCCATCATGGTAGACTGGTTTTCAGTTATCTAAAATTGTATGTAAGTAGAGCAGTCTTGTATATGAACGTGTTGGTCTAGATTCCTCAACTGGCATACTTTTTTCAAGATCCACCCACACTGAAGCATGTATCAGGAATCCATTCTTTTTTTGCTGCTGAGCATTGACTGGATTATACCAAGTGTATTCTGTTTATTAACCTGATAATAGACATTTTGGACTGTTTTCCATTTTTGGCTATTACAAATAAGGTTGCTATGATTATTCTTATACTAGTCTCTGTAGAGACATCTACTTTAATTTCTTTTAGATAAATACATAGAAGTAGAAAGCCTAGGTCATATATTAGGTATGTTTTACTTTTTAAGAAACTATATCATGGTATTTTCTAAGTGGTCTCACTACTTTACATTCTTACTAGAATGAGAGTTCCAGATTCCTGACAATCTCACCAATATCAAGCTCAGTCAGTTTTTTTTTTTCATTTTAGTCATTCTGATAGGTGTGTCTCATTATTATTTTGAGTTTTATTTTCCTAATGATAAATGATTTTAGGCATTTTTTCAGGTGTTTATATGCTATCTATCTTTGGTAAAGTGCTCAAATAATTTGTCCATTATATTACCTGATTGTTTTCCTTATTGCTGAATTTTGAAATTCCTTTAGATGTTCTGGAAATAAGGCCTTTATCAGATACATGTTTTGCAAAAATTCCTCGTAATCAAGTAAACATAAAGATCACAAAATGCAATCCCTATCAAATTGTCAATGATATTTTTCACATAACTGGAACAAAAAAAGTTTAAAATTTGTATGAAATGAAGACACAAAAGAATCCCACATAGCCAAAACAATCTGGAGAAAGAAGAATGAAGCTGAAGGAATCAGCTTCAGACTGTACTACAAAGCTACAGTGATCAAAAGAATATGATACAGAGACAAAACAAGCCTGGATATATGGAACAGGATAGAAAATTCAGAAATAAATCCATGCACTTATGGTCAATCATTCTGAGACAAAGGAAGCAAAAACATACAGTGAGAAAAGATAGTCTCTTCAATATGTGGTGCTGGGAAAACTAGACAGCTGCGTGTAACAGAATGAAATTAGAACACTAACATCATATACAAAAATAAACTCAAGATGGATTTAAGGCCTAAATGTGAGACCTAACACTCTAAAACACCTAAAGAAAAACATAGACAGAACACTCTGTATTTAACACAGTTTATTAACATAAATTGTAGCAGTATTTTTTTTTTTTAGCCTTGTCTCCTAGAGCAATGAAAACAAAAGAAAAAATAAACAAGTGGATCTTAAACTTAAATTTAGTATAAACTAATCTTATTAATTTAACTACTGAAACTTAAACTAATTAAACAAAAGCTTTTGGAAACAAAGAAAATAATAAACAAAATAAAATGACAATCCATAGAATGGGAGAAAATATTTGCAAATAATGTGGCCAATATGGGTCTAGTCTTCAAAATTTAAAAACAGCTCATGTAACTCAAATCAAAGAAATAACCCAGTCAAAAAATTGGGGCCAAAGATCTAATGGACATTTAGTCAAAAGACCTAAATAGGCCTAAATTTCTCTAAAAAAGCCATACAGAAGGCCAATAGATGCATGAAAAAATGCTCAACATTGCTAATTATTCAGTTCAGTTCAGTCGCTCAGTCGTGTCAGACTCTTCCCGACCTCATGAATTGCAGCACGCCAGGCCTCCCTGTCCATCACCATCTCCCGGAGTTCACTCAGACTCACCTTCATCGAGTCAGTGATGCCATCCAGACATCTCATCCTCTGTTGTCCCCTTCTCCTCCTGCCCCCAATCCCTCCCAGCATCAGAGTCTTTTCCAATGAGTCAACTCTTCGCATGAGGTGGCCAAAGTACTGGAGTTTCAGCTTTAGCATCATTCCTTCCAAAGAAATCCCAGGGTTGATCTCCTTCAGAATGGACTGGTTGTCCATGTTTACCCTTTTCCCCACACTCTCTCCAGCATTAAGCCATCTGTAGTCTTTCAATGATGGCCATTCTGGCCAGTGCAGGAGGACATATCTTGTGGTTTTGATTTGCATTTCTCTAATAATTATCACTGCAGATAGTGACTCTAGCCATGAAATTAAAAGATGCTTAGTCCTTGGAAGAAAAGTTATGGCCAACCTAGACAGCATATTCAAAAGCAGAGACATTACTTTTCCAACTAAGGTCCGTCTAGTCAAGGCTCTGGATTTTCCTGTGGTCATGTATGGATGTGAGAGTTGGACTGTGAAGAAGGCTGAGTGCCGAAGAATTGATGCTTTTGAACTATGGTGTTGGAGAAGACTCTTGAGAGTCCCTTGGACTGCAAGGAGATCCAACCAGTCCATTCTAAAGAAGATCAGCCCTGGGATTTCTTTGGAAGGAATGATGCTAAAGCTGAAACTCCAGTACTTCGGCCACCTCATGCGAAGAGTTGACTCATTGGAAAAGACTCTGATGCTGGGAGGGATTGGGGGCAGGAGGAGAAGGGGATGACAGAGGATGAGATGGCTGGATGGCATCACGGACTTGATGGACGTGAGTCTGAGTGAACTCCAGGAGTTTTTGATGGACAGGGAGGCCCGGCATGCTGCAATTCATGGGGTGCAAAGAGTCAGACACGACTGAGCTACTGAACTGAATTGAAACATCTAAAACTAGATTTACCATATGAACTAGAGCTCTTGTTTTATGTAGCTCTTTCCTTTTTAACAGTCCTACCAACTCTCTTGCTGCTGCTGCTGCTAAATCACTGCAGTCATGTTCGACTCTATGCGATCCCATAGACGGCAGCCCACCAGGCTCCCCCATCCCTGGGATTCTCCAGGTAAGAACACTGG
>SJYW01055380.1:200401-213017 GCA_006410735.1 Raphicerus campestris | reverse complement strand
AGTAGTAGATATAATGGTCATCTGAGTTAAATTCACCAAGGCTGTGGTCCTAGTGTGATTAGATTGACTAGTTTCCAGTCCATTTTATTTCTCTGATTCCTAGAATGTCGACATTCACCCTTGCCATCTCTTGTTTGACCACTTCCAACTTGCCTTGATTCATGGACCTGACATTCCAGGTTCCTATGCAATATTTCTCTTTACAGCGTCGGACCTTGCTTCTATCACCAGTCACATCCACACCTGGGTATTGTTTTTGCTTTGGCTCCATCCCTTCATTCTTTCTGGAGTTATTTCTCCACTGATCTCCAGTAGCATGTTGGGCACCTACTGACCTGGGGAGTGCCTCTTTCAGTATCCTATCATTTTGTCTTTCCATACTGTTCATAGGGTTCTCATGGCAAGAATATTGAAGTGCTTTGCCATTCCCTTCTCCAGTCGACCACATTCTGTCAGACCTCTCCACCATGACCTGCCCATGTTGGGTTGCCCTTCAGGCATGGCTTAGTTTTATTGGGTTAGACAAGCCTGTGGTCCTAGTGTGATTAGATTGACTAGTTTTCTGTGAGTATGGTTTCAGTGTGTCTGCCCTCTGATGCCCTCTTGCAGCACCTACCATCATTCTTCTGACAGGTACACTAAAGATACTTGAATTATTTACACTGCTCCTAATGTAAAATGGTATGCATTTAGCAACTGAGCCAAAATCTTTTTACAGAGAAACCTAGTTTTAAAATACCAGAGCAGTACAGGATTAGTGAATCTCAGCAGAGGTGTAAGAATTAATCTCACACAAGGTATTATTACCAGCATATGCAGTAGAAGGATAAGAAATGAATTCACGATAGCTAATTCTTCCATGACTATCTTAAATTTCTTCTTCTCATACCTATCTCATACGTATTTTCCTTCTACCTTCTTGAATTCTTTGTTCTTTAAATGGCTGCAATTTGTGTAGTTTGGGTCAGCTCCTACAGGGTATTAGTTTGACTTCATAGCACAGATGAGCACTGTGTTCATGAGTCCTCCAACACTCTTTTTTACTAAATTAATTTTCATTAGAGTACAGTTGCCTTACAATATTGTGTTCGTTTCTATTGTACAGCAAAATGAAATAACTGTATGTTCACATATATCCCCTCTCTTTTGGATTTCCTTCCCATTTAGGTCACCAAATAGCACTGTATAGAATTTTTTGTGGTATACAGTAGGTTCTCATTAGTTATCCATTTTCTACATAATTGTGTATATATGTCAATCCCAATCTACTAGGTCATCCCATCCCTCTGTAGGCTTACTCTTCACCTCTGCCCTCAGCTCACCTCTCCTCTCAACTCTATCTATCTACACTTTATTACTTATTTTCCAATTTTCAGTTTGGTCTTTAAATTGACTCAGAAGATACTTTTCATGATTTTAGGAATACAAACTCGACTTCTTTGATAAGAAAGCAAATGCCACTTTCCTTATACATGGTTTACCATACTGGTTTGATCCAATCTTAGAGCTCTTGTATTTTGATGGTATTGTCATATTACAGCAGTCAAAATCGTGGAATATTGGAGAAAAAGTCTTGGTTCATGGAGGTAAAGAGGGAAGAGAACTAGAGAAAATAATCACCTCATTTATACTTTTCTGCTGGAAAAAAAAAAAAAAAAGCTATCCTGCCTTGCAATTTAAGTTACAAATAAGGATAAAAAATAAAATGCCTCGTGATTTGGCCTACAGTTGTCACTTTCATAAGCTACTCCTTATCTATTTAAAAACAAAACAAAACAAAAACAAAAACTGCTAGCATGACTCCATTTCAATGCCAGTCAAGGTGACCTACTCAAGAGGTGCTTATCTTGTCTACTATTTTAACTTTACTCAAGACACTTTATATTTCTAGGCAAGCAAAGATAATTTTAGAAGCAAAAATACTATGACTTTTCAATTGTTAAAAAGGAAACAAAGCCTCACACACACACAAAAATGACTATGTTGGTAGCATGCTAAAGATGTTTACTTTAGGATTTTGGATTTTGTGTTGCTCTTATCGTTTTAGATATGTTTATCTTACCTTTTCTTCCTAATTGTCTGGACATTTTTATGTTCTTACAAACACTTTAAACCTAACGTTATAATAGCAAATTGTAATTATCATTTTTTAAATTTGTTGACATGTTGTTCTTACTTAAATGCCTAACATGTATTCCCCAAAATATCCTAAATCTTCAATAATGACCATTTATCAATGCCCAACTTTTTGCAACCCCATGGATTGGAGCCCACCAGGCTCCTCTGTCCATGAAATTCTCCAGGCAAGAATACTGGAGTGGGTTGTCATTCCCTTCTCCAGGGGATCTTCCTGACCCATGGATCGAACTCAGGTTTCCAGCATTGCAGGGAGATTCTTTACCATCTGAACCACAAGGGAAGCCNAACAACCATTTATCAATGCCCAACTTTTTGCAGCCCCATGGATTGGAGCCCACCAGGCTCTTCTGTCCATGAAATTCTCCAGGCAAGAATACTGGAGTGGGTTGTCATTCCCTTCTCCAGGAGATCTTCCTGACCCATGGATCGAACTCAGGTTTCCAGCATTGCAGGGAGATTCTTTACCATCTGAACCACAAGGGAAGCCCAATATATATTCCCCCAAACATTCTAAATCTTTAATAATAAACAATCATTTATCAATGCACTAAAACCCTCAGAATAATTTTTTAAAAAGAACTTAGTTGTTTACATGTAACGCAAGCATTTTGTTTATATCTCCAGAGAAGTTGTCAAAAGATACCTATTTACCTATTTATGCATACCTACTGTGAGGAAACAGACCTATGCATTTTTTTAAAAATGAGTACTAAACTGCCCATTTTTTAACTGAGTCTACAATAATGACAGAAACTTATCATTGTCCATCCAGCACCTTTACCTAGTAGACAATAAATCTTCATTAAGTTCTTACAAGAGGTGGCAAACTTCATTTGCTATCAATTAAAGTTTGCAGAGACTAAGGAGCTGCCTTGATTTCCCGGTGACTACAGTGATTCTAATTTTAAGATGTCAGGACATAGCTTCCTATCACATCATTGTGTAAAAATAGGTGATAGAAAACTACAGGATGAACAAAATTATTAAAAACCTACCCCAAGATTCTCCTTACTTGATTCCCAGTTTATTCACATATTCATGCTCACTCCCACCAAGTATTCAGTACCTGCCTCCACAGACTACTTGCAGCCCTACATCAGGACACAGATTGGTTTTTGTACTTTACTTTCTCTGCCCTTACCTCACTTTGTTTAAGGGCTTTGAACTCATGAAATCTCTGACACTCTTCCAGACAAACTTGGTAGACTATGCCATTCTATTTTTTCTCCTTTGACCTCAACTATTGTCTGTAGTTTACAAATGTATTTTAATCACTCCTGAAGGCAGATATACCTGCAGGTAAACAATTAGTATGGTCTATACAGTCATGACAGCTCATGAAAAGGTGGCAGACCCTAATATATTTTTATAAAATTGCATATATTGTATTCTATTCAAATTTTGTCATATTGATTTATCTAACTTAGATCTTCCTAATGACACTTTGAAAGTGAAGCTGTTAGAAAGTTATGTTGTCCCCCTAATTTTTATTTATTTATTTTATTTTTTGGCTGCATCAAGCCGCTTGGGGTATCTTAGTTCCTGGATCAAGGATACAACCCATATCCTAGGCAGTGAAGGCAGAGTATCCTAACCACTGGACTTCCAAGGAATTTTCTGTCTCATTAATCTTAATGATGGAGAGAGTTCTATGAGGCTCCCTTCCTCTTTTTCCAAAACCATTATTTCTCAGTATAGCATAATAAAAACAATGACTCAGATTTCCGCNGAGTATCCTAACCACTGGACTTCCAAGGAATTTTCTGTCTCATTAATCTTAATGATGGAGAGAGTTCTATGAGGCTCCCTTCCTCTTTTTCCAAAACCATTATTTCTCAGTATAGCATAATAAAAACAATGACTCAGATTTCCACATCTCAGTCTCTGTCTCTGTCTCTGCCATCTATACCTTTATCCATGTCTGTATCTAGATGATCTATATATCTATCCTTTTGTTGTCCAGGAATATATTATTACAATAGTAAGGTTTTACAATAAAAATCTCCCCTGCATATGAAAACTCCAGTAGTGGAAGGCGGCACAATACTATGGAATCAGGCTAGGTTCTGATTTAAATGGGCCTGGTTCAAATCTATTTTTATCACTGAATAACATCNAGAATTTTTAGCATTACTTTACTAGCATGTGAGATGAAAGCAATGTGTGGTAGTTTGAGCATTCTTTAGCATTGCCTTTCTTTGGGATTGGAATGAAAATTGTCCTTTTCCAGTCCTGTGGCCACTGCTGAGTTTTCCAAATTTGCTGGCATATTGAGTGGAGCACTTTCACAGCATCACCTTTCAGGATTTGAAACAGCTCCACTGGAATTCCATCACCTCCACTAGCTTTATTCGTACACACATACTTCAAAATGTTTTAATCCAGTCAACAATACAAAATGCTAGGTAGCATGCTTATTGCAGCAGAAACCTGGGGCACAGAAGGTTAGGTAGTTAGCCCAGCCATAGTGGCATCATTAAGAACTGGCAGGATCTAACGCAAGGCAGTTCGACTTCAGAGCCCTTTCTCTTCACTGTGACTTAGTGCTGCTCCTCATGTTCGAAAACATCCATGGGCAATGGATAATTCCAAAGACAAGGGTTTGTAACAGGTTCTGATAGTTGACAGAATCTCAAAGAAATACTGGGTTGTGCTGAATTAGAATTATTTTTAACACTTTTAGCAAATGAAAGTCAGTAGTGATGCTTAGTACAGAAGTATCGAATTTTATGGGGTCTCTGCATTGTACTGTTTCACACTGACTTAAATGAGGTAGATTTGTTCCCATCTCAGCTCAATAAGGGCAACAGATACCCATCCCCAGCAGATACTACATATAATAACTGATTTTAGGCATACATATTGAATGAACTGGAAACTGACTGAAATTTATGAAAAGGAATGATCAATAAAGTGATTTAATCAAGTTTATTGAAAGTACCTAAAATTAATGAAGGCTATTGATGGATATGATAATTAATTAACTTGATAGAAACACATTACATTTCACTGAGATTTAGTTGGACACTACTAAAATAAAATAAAATCCAGTAGAAAATTGATAGGCTAATGTCTGAATTTAGATTTATATAAAAAATATTCAGTGCTTAAAATAAACCATTATTCTATAGAGATGTCCCCAGGACTTTCTGGATTCATATAAACATTCTTTTTCTAAGTTTATTTACAAGAGTAAAATGGTAACTTTAAATTGATAAAAAGTTTATGCATAAATATTTTAAGAAGCAAATTACTATATGATGTGGGGAATAAGAAAAAAAAATCTGAATAATTCACAGTCCTAACCATTTCTCTTGAAAGATTTCCAACCCCTTATAAAGCAAAGACTCTAAAAGTAGGCCACACTTAACAATTACAGCATCTTTACTTACTTTTCATTGTATTTTTTTTGTTTCATCATTTTTTGCCACCAGAGAGAAAATTTAAATTTTTAGAATTCTGGAATTTTCCTTATCCCACAAATATCTGAATCTCTCCCTATAGGTTTAATTAAATTAACAGATATTTAATCAAAGCAAACTGAGATAATTAAATCTCAAAGAATCTGTAATCTTATGGACTTAAAGACTGTAGGTTATGATATGTTTTATGTCAAGGTATATTACAAACTAGTAGTGTGATATTGAGCAGTTTACATCTCATGTTTCCTTAATAATCTGAAGTGTTAAGATATGCCTTCTCCCAAGGTCCATGATGAGGACTATTCAGTGAAACATTATATAAGACCTGATCTTATGCCTTGTATATAAGGGGATACTTCTTTAATATTACATCCTACTTTCTTTCCTGGAGATCTGAACTAGATATAATTTGTATATTTGTCTCTCTTCCTTAGTGACACTTACTTTGTATCTATTAGAATGATAAGGGTATTAATGTTTTATGATCATGTAAATCCTGTGACAAAAGCAGGGATTTTTTTCTGCCTTGAGTTATGAATAGGACAACACATTAAGCAGAATTACAGCTCCCCGTGGAATAATGATATGATATACATGATAATATGAATATTGGTAGCAAGCTGGTGGCATGATGGTATTTTTAACTTTCAGACTATTTTTTTTTTTTCTTATTCCCTGTTGTCTTGGTACAGAGTCCACTGAAAGCAAAGCCTAAAATAAGAACTTGTGGTTCAGATAGTTCATTTTTATTTTAGAGGTAATCACAGGAACTCAGAGTGAAGTTGCAGAGTCAGATAAGGACAGAGGAAAAGCTAATAAAGTATATTAACCACTCTGAACAACTGGATTCATTTTCATTTTTGATAGGTGTTCTCTGAAGACCTGAATGTTCCTTTCAAATTCATCTATCAAAGCTTGGTTGAAACTAAAGCCTGGACCTCAATCGTTGACGGATGCTACTGGGGGAATTAAACTTTCTATATTTTCAGGTTTCACCTCAAGTTCCCACAGATTCAGAGAGAGATCTAATGCACCAAAGGTGAGGCATGGCAAGTGCCTTGGTGAGGTATCATCAATCTGTAGACAGGACTTTCCACTTCAGCTGAAGCTAAAATAAGAGCTTTATGGTTTCTGACATTTGAATTCAGGATATTTTATCATGAAACAAAACTTACAGTTTTTCTTGAAAAAGCAAAAGCATGATAGCAATGCTCTTTCAGTAATTTCACAATAGAAATGAAGATAGTGATAATTATAATTATTATGCATTTATATATGCCAGCTGCTGTTTAAAGCAGTTAGCCTCTGTTTTCCATCTAATATGCACAGACTTATGTTTATTTCACAAATATATTCTTGATTTCCCAAGCTCAAACAAGAATTCTCCTAGTGCCTTTCCTAACTCAGTAAGTAGCTACTCCATTATGCAGGTGACTTGACCAGAAATCTTTGCTATACCTTCAACTCCTCCTATATCCCATATGAATATATCTTATTGGCTTTGCCTTTAAATACATCCTGAAATTAATAATTTCTCAACTCAATTAACGTTACCATCTTGCTTCAAGTAACCATCAATTACAGTCTAGTATTATTTTCTTCATGCCTCTCCCAGTCCCATTAGACTCTATTCCCTTCAAAGCAGCCACAGTCATGGTGACTCATGGAAATCTCAAGCCACATCATGTGACTCTTCAGCTCAATACTGTCCCTTATGATTTCATCTATTTCAGAGTACAGAACACTGAAACTCAGTCAGTGCAATCATTAAAAAAAAAAAATTTGTCAGCATGCCATGGTACATGGGACCTTGGTTCCTTAACCAGGGATTGAACCTATGCCCCCTGCATTAGAAGGCTGAGATTTAATCATTGGGCTGTTGGGAAGTCTCCAAGGCAATCTGTTTAAAGGTGCACAAAGCAATTTTTCTCCCACTGTTCTAGAGGCTCTGGATTTCGTGCTGTTTTAAAACACCCTACGTACACATCAGTGTCAGAGGTGTTGTAGTGGATTCTTTTACTGCAATAGTCTTCTTGTCTGATCTACTCACAGCTTAATCCCTTACTATATCCACTTTTTTCCTCAAATGTTTCCTTTACAGAGCACATGGAATTATAAAAAGCAGCTTGTAAAAAAAGTGCAAATGTCCATCCCTTTCTACAATACGAAGCCAATTAAAGAACATAAAAAGATCTTAAAGACCCAGATAACCACAAAGGTGTGATCACTCACCTAGAGCCAGACATCCTGGAGTCTGAAGTCAAGTGGGCCTTAGAAAGCATCACTACGAACAGGGCTAGTTGAAGTGATGGAATTCCAGCTAAGCTATTTCATATCCTAAAAGATGATGCTGTTAATTGTGCTGTACTCAATAAGCCAGCGAATTTGGAAAACTCAGCAGTGGCCACAGGCCTGGAAAAGGTCAATTTTCACTCCAATCTGAAAGAAAGGCAATACCAAAGGATGTACAAACTATTGCACAATTGCACTCATCTCACTCTCTAGCAAAGTAATGCTCAAAATTCTCCAAGTGAGGTTTCAACATTGTGTGAACCGAGAAATTCCAGATGTTTAAGTTGGATTTAGAAAAGGCAGAGGAACCAGAGATAAAATTGCCGAATCCACTGGATCATAGAAAAAGCAAGAGAGTTCCAGAAAAACATCTACTTCTGCTTTATTGACTACGCCAAAGCCTTTGACTGTGTGCATCAAACTGTGGAAAATTCTTCAAGAGATGGAAATGCCAGTCCACCTTACCTGCCTCTTGAGAAATCTGTATGCAGGTCAACAAGCAACAGTTAGAACTGGACATGGAACAACAGACTGGTTCTAAATCAGAAAAGGAGTACGTCAAGGCTATATATTGTCACCCTGCTTATTTNTAGAAGGCTGAGATTTAATCATTGGGCTGTTGGGAAGTCTCCAAGGCAATCTGTTTAAAGGTGCACAAAGCAATTTTTCTTCCACTGTTCTAGAGGCTCTGGATTTCGTGCTGTTTTAAAACACCCTACGTACACATCAGTGTCAGAGGTGTTGTAGTGGATTCTTTTACTGCAATAGTCTTCTTGTCTGATCTACTCACAGCTTAATCCCTTACTATATCCACTTTTTTCCTCAAATGTTTCCTTTACAGAGCACATGGAATTATAAAAAGCAGCTTGTAAAAAAAGTGCAAATGTCCATCCCTTTCTACAATACGAAGCCAATTAAAGAACATAAAAAGATCTTAAAGACCCAGATAACCACAAAGGTGTGATCACTCACCTAGAGCCAGACATCCTGGAGTCTGAAGTCAAGTGGGCCTTAGAAAGCATCACTACGAACAGGGCTAGTTGAAGTGATGGAATTCCAGCTAAGCTATTTCATATCCTAAAAGATGATGCTGTTAATTGTGCTGTACTCAATAAGCCAGCGAATTTGGAAAACTCAGCAGTGGCCACAGGCCTGGAAAAGGTCAATTTTCACTCCAATCTGAAAGAAAGGCAATGCCAAAGGATGTACAAACTATTGCACAATTGCACTCATCTCACTCTCTAGCAAAGTAATGCTCAAAATTCTCCAAGTGAGGTTTCAACATTGTGTGAACCGAGAAATTCCAGATGTTTAAGTTGGATTTAGAAAAGGCAGAGGAACCAGAGATAAAATTGCCGAATCCACTGGATCATAGAAAAAGCAAGAGAGTTCCAGAAAAACATCTACTTCTGCTTTATTGACTACGCCAAAGCCTTTGACTGTGTGCATCAAACTGTGGAAAATTCTTCAAGAGATGGAAATGCCAGTCCACCTTACCTGCCTCTTGAGAAATCTGTATGCAGGTCAACAAGCAACAGTTAGAACTGGACATGGAACAACAGACTGGTTCTAAATCAGAAAAGGAGTACGTCAAGGCTATATATTGTCACCCTGCTTATTTCGCTTACATGTAGCGTACATCATGAGAAATGCCAGGCTGGATGAAGCACAAACTGGAATCAAGATTGCTGGGAGAAATATTAATAACCCAACATATGCAGATGACACCACTTTTATGGCAGAAAGTGAAGAGGAACTAAAAATCCTCTTGATGAAAGTGAAAGAGGAGAGTGAAAAAGTTGGTTTAAAACTCAACAGTCAGAAAACTAAGGTCATGGCATCTGGTTCCATCGCTTCATGGCAAATAGATGGGGAAACAGTGGAAATGGTGCCAGATTTTATTTTGAGGGGGCTCCAAAATCACTGCAGATGGTGACTGCAGCCATGAGAAGCTATGACCAACCTAGATAGCATATAAAAAGCAGAGGCATTACTCTCTTGACAAAGGTCTGTGTAGTCAAAGCTATGGTTTTTCCAGTAGTCATGTATGGATGTGAGAATTGGGCCAAAAAGAAAGCTGAGCACTGAAGAATTGATGCCTTTGAGCTATAGTGTTGGAGAAGACTCTTGAGAGTCCCTTGGACTGCAAGGACATCCAATCAGTCAGTTGTAAAGGAAATAAGTCCTAAATATTTTTGGAAGGACTGATGGTGAGGCTGAAGCTACAATACTTTGACCTCCTGATGTGAAAAACTGACTCATTGGTAAAGATGCTGATACTGTGAAAGACTGAAGGCAGGAGGAGAAGGGGACCACAGAGGTTGAGATGGTAGTAAGGCATCACCAAGTCGATGGATATGAGTTTGAGCAACCTCTGGGAGTTGGTGATGGACAAGGAAGCCTGGCGTGCTACAATCCATGGGGTTATAAAGAGTCAGACATGACTGGGTGACTGAACTGAACTGAAAATAGCAAATCCCTACCCATTTCTATGCCCACATAGCTTCTTATCAGTAACTGACATATAATATGTTATCATTGTGGGGTGTTTTTTTGTCTCTCTCTCTTTTTTTTTTTTTTTTGGTTTTCTGAATTTTGAGTTGTGTGTGTGTGTGTTTTTAACTTTACAATATTGTATTGGTTTGTCATATATTGACATGAATACACCATGAGTGTACATGTGTTCCCCATATTGAACTCCCCTCCCTATCCCATGGCTCTGGGTCATCCCAGTGCACCAGCCCCAAGCAGCCTATATCATGCATCGAACCTGGACTGGCGATTCATTACACGTATGATAATATACACATTTCAATGCCATTCTCCCAAATCATCCCACCCTCACCCTCTCCCAGAGTCCGAAAGACTGTTCTATACATATGCATCTCTTTTGCTGTCTCGCATACAGGATTATGGTTACCATATTTCTAAATTAAGTATTTGTTAATTCATTCCCACTGAATATAAATTGCAGAGATCTGGGGCTTTAGCGCCTTTTTGATCACAGCTATATGTGCAGTCCTTACTATAGTGTCTATTAGAGTAGATATTTTAATTTTTAATATTTATTTATTTATTTATGCTGCACCAGGACTTAGTTGCAGTATAAGGGATCTTTTAAGTGTGGCTTACGAACTTTTAGTTGTGCATGTGCCATCTAGATCCCTGATCAGTGATTGAACCCAGGTCTCCTGCATTGGTAGTACAGAATCTTACCCATGGGAGTACAGGGAAATTCCCAGAGTAGATATTTTTTACATAGATATTGAATAAGTGAATCATACCCCTAAGAGGGAATTGTTACAGTTTACAAATGTGGAAACTGAGACACAAGCCAGATAAGTATCTTGCTTTGCTGAACCAAGGTCCTATATCTAGTAAGTGGAGAGAAGGGTTAGCAAATTATTAGAGGTCATATGCTAATTGCTGTCATCTTCAAATGGGACATGGACTGTCCAGTTTTCCACAGCTCCCACTTGGTCCCCTGCATTCTTTTATGATATCTGCATAACCTTTGTTGCATTTGATTTTGTAAACCCAAACAGAAATACTAGAGGACACAAGAAGTCTATGTCATATATCAGACAGTATGCAGACTAGATATGGAGAGTTGACAGAGAGAGTATGGAAAAGTAACTATGCCTCTGAATCCATATGCCTGCAGATATATACATGGATCTGTTTCTTTCCCAGAGAAGCCAAATCCATTGCAGAACACACCCATTGGATTCTTACTGGACACAAGGTTTTGTATGTCTCAGTTCAGTTCAGTTCAGTCACTCAGCTGTGTCTGACTCTTTGTGACCCCATGAATCGCAGCACGCCAGGCTTCTCTGTTCATCACCATCTCTTGGAGTTCACCCAGACTCACGTCCATCCAGTCCATGATGCCATCCAGCCATCTCATCCTCAGTCATCCCCTTCTCCTCCTGCCCCCAATCCCTCCCAGCATCACAGTCTTTTCCAGTGAGTCAACTCTTCTCATGAGGTGGCCAAAGTACTGAAGTTTCAGAGTTAGCATCATTCCTTCCAAAGATATCCCAGGGTTGATCTCCTTCAGAATGGACTGGTTGGATCTCCTTGCAGTCCAAGGGACTCTCAAGAGTCTTCTCCAACACCACAGTTCAAAAGCATCAATTCTTCGGCGCTCAGCCTTCTTCACAGTCCAACTCTCACATCCATACATGACCACAGGAAAAACCATAGCCTTGACTGCTGCTGCTAAGTCTCATCAGCCGTGTCCAACTCTGTGCGACCCCATAGATGGCAGCCCACCAGGCTCCCGTCCCTGGGATTCTCCAGGCAAGAATAATGGAGTGGGTTGCCATTTCCTTCTCCAGTGCATGAAAGTGAAAAGTGAAAATGAAGTCGCTCAGTCGTGTCCAACTCTTCGCGACCCCATGGACTGTAGCCTAGCCTTGACTAGACGGACCTTAGTCAGCAAAGTAATGTCTTTGCTTTTGAATATACTATCTAGGTTCATCATAACTTTGCTTCCAAGGAGTAAGCATCTTCTAATTTCATGAATGCAGTCATCATCTGCAGTGATTTTGGAGCCCCCCATAAATGAAGTCTGACACTGTTTCCATTGTTTCCCCATCTATTTCCCATGAAGTGATGAGATCGGATGCCATGATCTTCGTTTTGTTGAGCTTTAAGCCAACTTTTTCGCTTTCCTCTTTCACTTTCATCAAGAGGCTTTTTAGCTCCTCTTCACTTTCTGCCATAAGGGTGGTGTCATCTGCATATCTGAGGTTATTGAT
>SJYW01055380.1:156302-169752 GCA_006410735.1 Raphicerus campestris | reverse complement strand
AAAAAAAAAAAGTAATATCCTAATGATTTGTTCTCTTTGTATATTATGAGAAAAAGAATGATACCAAGGAAGAAATGTTTCTTAAAACATAAGTATATCTTAGCTGAAAATGAAGATAAAGAGGACTTGATATAACTTGAATTTTCAAGATAAAATATACAGTTACAGAATGACTGAAGTATCCAAAACCTGAGAAGTTAAGATTTGTGATAGAAAGGCCCTTCATTCATTTATGTTTTCATAGCAATATCATGTTCAGTCGGATATAGTGAAAATACATGTGGCATTAGCATACTGTGTTTCACAGCAGCTTGTGGTAATTATAAGTATACATATACATATATGGATATAAATATTTGGGGGATTATATATCTATGCCTGTGTAACTGTACTGTTTATTTGCTCTGAAACTTTTTCCAGACTCTAGGTAGAGTTCATCAGGATGGCTCTGGTACTCCCAAGTATCCTTTGTTGTGAGTGGAATATTACCCCTCATGTTGTTTTATGGTTGATTGTTTGTACATTCATTGTTCATCTTTATGTTGTGAATTCTAAGAGCAGGGACTATGCCTATGTAAGCACAGAATAATCCAAGTCACCTGTTTTTGCAGCACATGTATTTGCAGAACATTATTACTGTTACAAATGATTCAAGAAGACCATTTGGGTGACATAAACATAATTTAATACTCCACAAAGTAGGTAGTCTCTGTTCCCAAAAATCCAGAGAACTGCAGCATGGGTGGAAGGCAGGGTGCTTTTATAGGATAGATGAACGGAAGGAAGAGACGGCAGAAAATGAATAAGAAACAAGCAGGTAAATATAGAGCCAGAGCTGGCTTGGCATTGGGGGATTGGCTGAGTGGATATACTTTGGTTCTGGCCAGGCAGACCATTTACAGGGATGCCAAAATGACCTAAATTTTGGTTTGTTAATATGACACCAGGGGAAGAAGCAGCTCTGTTTGGGCTCAGAAATTTATTTCAACATTATGATGATGATAATGGTGATAACAGTGATGATGATAAGTATGATGTTGATGCTTTTGATAGCGAATATATGATTATAATACCATCACCGACACGACTACATCTTCTGCTACTCAGCTTGTATTAAATAGCTTGAATTTAGGGCTGTTTTATAAAATGTTAACTTTTAAAAAATAATTTTGAATTTTAAATACCAGATTCTTACAAACAAAGTGAGCTGTTGATACTATGAGAGGCACATGGGAATGAGGTCTGACTGCAGAAATGTAGTCTAGATATCCCATTTCTTCTTCACTCTGAGGCTCAAATTCTCTGAGAGCAAACAACAAGTTACATTGCACTATTAACTTTTTTGTCTTTATTTTTGGGAAGTTTATTATTGTTAGTCCAAAACATACACCTGATTTATGTATGTTAAGTTTGTATATAAGGAACTGTACTGTAATACTGATAAAAAATAACAAAAGGCAGCATCAATGTAGCATGTGAAACAGGGGTACTTGTTGGTTTTTTTGGTGTATGCTAACCCGATTTAAAATTTTATGCTAATCTCTTTATGATTAAAGAGTCAAGTGATATCAACAATTTGTATCCTTCTAAAGAAGAATTATAGGGTCACATTTCATTCATTCATTCAAAGAGTTGTGGAGAGGACGTTCTATGTCCCAATCACCATTCCAGGAGCAAAATAATGCATAAAATACAACAGAGTCTGCACTTTTAAAACGTATAACCTCGTTGGAGATAATAACAATTATAAATGTATGATGATAAGTGTTTTATAAAACAGTATGAGACAGTGTTCTATTGCTTTATTTTCATAAAATTCAGTGGTCACAAACAGATCCCTGAGGGTAAACTACCAACTCAAATGAGTTAAAAGAGCAAGAAAGAATGTTAAGAAATGCAAGGGAGAACCAGAATGATAAACACTGAACTACAGCCTCAGTGTCAAGAGGACAACTGTGGGGCTTCAACAGATGATGGAAGTGAAGCCATCACTCAGCTTCGGACAGTGTCTGCTTTTCTAGAATACCAGCCTAGTCATGCTAGAGCCCGTGGTTTTTCTTAAAAACAAATGTAAAATTGTGACATTTTCTGCCATTTAATGATTGGGAACACTATTAATTTTAATCACAGTAGGAGCCAACATTTTGTGATTCTGAGAAAACCAGCCTTCATGCTGTGTCTGCCCACAGATCTTCTAGTGTTTGGCCTCAGCAATAGACCCAAAGACAGATGAAAGTGGGAAGAAAGGAAAGATGGAGGCTGTGTTCTTTAAGCATTAAAGAGAGAAAAGTGTTCTTTAATATTGTGCTTTGGCATCTCCATGGTGGCACGGCCATAGATTCATGCTAGGGATGTGTGTTGGGGTAGGATGGGGGAGGGTTGGTACTGCAAAAATGCCTGTACAAGTGGCCACTGACTACAGGGCCTTCTGGAGCACTGGAGTTGCTATGACCTTACCGATACAGAGGGCTACCATTTATATATAGGGTACATACCTTGTGGCAGAGAATCTAAACAAGGGCCAAGAANGGAAGGCAGGGTGCTTTTATAGGATAGATGAACGGAAGGAAGAGACGGCAGAAAATGAATAAGAAACAAGCAGGTAAATATAGAGCCAGAGCTGGCTTGGCATTGGGGGATTGGCTGAGTGGATATACTTTGGTTCTGGCCAGGCAGACCATTTACAGGGATGCCAAAATGACCTAAATTTTGGTTTGTTAATATGACACCAGGGGAAGAAGCAGCTCTGTTTGGGCTCAGAAATTTATTTCAACATTATGATGATGATAATGGTGATAACAGTGATGATGATAAGTATGATGTTGATGCTTTTGATAGCGAATATATGATTATAATACCATCACCGACACGACTACATCTTCTGCTACTCAGCTTGTATTAAATAGCTTGAATTTAGGGCTGTTTTATAAAATGTTAACTTTTAAAAAATAATTTTGAATTTTAAATACCAGATTCTTACAAACAAAGTGAGCTGTTGATACTATGAGAGGCACATGGGAATGAGGTCTGACTGCAGAAATGTAGTCTAGATATCCCATTTCTTCTTCACTCTGAGGCTCAAATTCTCTGAGAGCAAACAACAAGTTACATTGCACTATTAACTTTTTTGTCTTTATTTTTGGGAAGTTTATTATTGTTAGTCCAAAACATACACTTGATTTATGTATGTTAAGTTTGTATATAAGGAACTGTACTGTAATACTGATAAAAAATAACAAAAGGCAGCATCAATGTAGCATGTGAAACAGGGGTACTTGTTGGTTTTTTTGGTGTATGCTAACCCGATTTAAAATTTTATGCTAATCTCTTTATGATTAAAGAGTCAAGTGATATCAACAATTTGTATCCTTCTAAAGAAGAATTATAGGGTCACATTTCATTCATTCATTCAAAGAGTTGTGGAGAGGACGTTCTATGTCCCAATCACCATTCCAGGAGCAAAATAATGCATAAAATACAACAGAGTCTGCACTTTTAAAACGTATAACCTCGTTGGAGATAATAACAATTATAAATGTATGATGATAAGTGTTTTATAAAACAGTATGAGACAGTGTTCTATTGCTTTATTTTCATAAAATTCAGTGGTCACAAACAGATCCCTGAGGGTAAACTACCAACTCAAATGAGTTAAAAGAGCAAGAAAGAATGTTAAGAAATGCAAGGGAGAACCAGAATGATAAACACTGAACTACAGCCTCAGTGTCAAGAGGACAACTGTGGGGCTTCAACAGATGATGGAAGTGAAGCCATCACTCAGCTTCGGACAGTGTCTGCTTTTCTAGAATACCAGCCTAGTCATGCTAGAGCCCGTGGTTTTTCTTAAAAACAAATGTAAAATTGTGACATTTTCTGCCATTTAATGATTGGGAACACTATTAATTTTAATCACAGTAGGAGCCAACATTTTGTGATTCTGAGAAAACCAGCCTTCATGCTGTGTCTGCCCACAGATCTTCTAGTGTTTGGCCTCAGCAATAGACCCAAAGACAGATGAAAGTGGGAAGAAAGGAAAGATGGAGGCTGTGTTCTTTAGGCATTAAAGAGAGAAAAGTGTTCTTTAATATTGTGCTTTGGCATCTCCATGGTGGCACGGCCATAGATTCATGCTAGGGATGTGTGTTGGGGTAGGATGGGGGAGGGTTGGTACTGCAAAAATGCCTGTACAAGTGGCCACTGACTACAGGGCCTTCTGGAGCACTGGAGTTGCTATGACCTTACCGATACAGAGGGCTACCATTTATATATAGGGTACATACCTTGTGGCAGAGAATCTAAACAAGGGCCAAGAATGATGGCTTCCTCAGTTTCCAGACACCACATAAGGAAGGTAGAGGGGGTCACACATTTACTACTATTAAGTTCCTTGCCGATTTTGGCAAATGCAAGCTTATAAGAGGTGGACGCTGTGTGATGGGTCCTGCAACAATTCCTGCAAATTGCATAGTTTTTCAATCACTGGACACTTAAAACACGCATATGATGCAAGTAAGATATAGTATCAATTCTACAAATGTGGAAAGTAAGCTTAGAGTGTTTAATTACTATTCCAGTGTCACATGCCATTGTCAGTCAGATTTGAATTTGAATCCCAAATCTGATGGAAATCAAGGCAACAGAATGGTTTTTGGCTGAACTCTGGGTTTTAGGCTGCGCGGATAGTGAAACCACATTGACTCTGACATGAGAAATTTTGTGATAAGATGCAAATTTACAATTTAGTAGCTATTCATCACGTAAATAAAGTTAGATTCTCTAGTATTCAATAGCTTCAAGTCTAAAATTAGGATAATATCAAAATTCTTTTTGGACTTACAGAACATCTAAAAGCTCGTATTAAACTGCAAAACATTATGGAAATATTGGATATGATTACCACTAGTGGTATAAATAAGTTTCAAATATAAAGATTTCAAGCAAAAACAGTAAATTTATCATCAGTAAATAAAGGATCAGAAAACCATATCACACATGCATTTCACTGCCCCTGGTACAGTTAACAAGGTCTATCTGCAACAATTCAGGAAGGTAGGTACCATTAGTATTGACAGTGAATATAGGAGAAAATAAAGTTTCAGACATTATATTTACCACACTGACTCAGGCAACACTAGTGGTAAAGAACATGCCTGCCAATGCAGGAAACTTAAGAGATACAGTTTTGATCCCCAGGTTAGGAAGATCCCCTGGAGGAGGGCATGGCAACCCACTACAGTATTCTTGCCTGGAGAATCCCATGGACAGAGGAAACTGGCAGGCTACAGTCCAATTAATAAAAGCAACAGATATGTAAAGTGAATGCTCTTAGGTTTCTTTTACATTAATTGCACTGTATACTTCAAGGTGATAATTCTATAGCTGCCATCAAAGGCATGCTAAACCTAATATACATAAAGTGCAAGGTAACCTAAACATTAATGACACTGAAAAGCTTGGGGATGGGAAACAACACTCTGCTAATTTCCATCACATGTCTAGCAATGTCAGCAGGCTACAGAAAAACTGTTCTAAGAATCAGCGTTTTTATTATTGAGTCAGCATTTGAGACAGTGATATTAAATATATTATTTCCATAGCTTTACAACTAAGCAATGAGAGAAAGCTCTAATATCAGACATAACATGTTATTAGAATTTTCTTATATTAATTGAAAACAAGGAAGTATACTTTGCTTGAAAAGTATACTGTACTACAAACTGGAGAACAGCTTTTATTCACATTGCAAATTGTGTGTGGGACATATATTAAAAATCTCATAACTGAGTTAGTCACATACGCATGAAAACTGTTTTCATTGTTATTGTGTGTGTGAGTGTGTGTGTGTTTTGGAAAATTTGTCCTCTCACTGCCGAGTTTAGGCCTGCGCTCTTTAATTTGCATTTGTATGATCAAGATTAAATTCAGCAGATGGCTTTGTTAATACTAAAACACAATATAAAATCACCTATTTTCGATGCCAACTTCTTTTTGCATTTGAGTAGAATAAAAAAGTGTGATAGAATTCTACACTGTGGCAAATAGTTCATCTTGGGATGAATCTTTGCTTTGAGATAGTCAGTACTACCTTTCAATTTGATCCTATTCACAACTCTCTTTCACACATTTTATCTGCTTTTACCAACCCTGTGTTATTTAGCTAGTCACTGTTACTCAGAATTTCAAGAATGCCTTAGCAGAAAAATCAAAGTCATCCATGCATTGGTTCATCATATAAGTGTAAAGTGATAAAATGAACTGTCTCATCTGTATATAATATAAATGCAAATTGGAAGGAATTACTAAAAGCTTAAAGGTTGTCTAAAAATCACATCCCATTTATATGGCAGTGATTAGTTAATAATTTCCTACTAATTAAAGGAACTTTCAAAAAAAAAGTTTCCACATTCATTCACTCATTAGTTGCTTAAACAGTGTTGAATGTTTCATGTCTGTCCCCTGCACACAGTGCCAAAACCTATGTGGCCTCAGTTTCTATATCTTTTCAGAGGATTCACGTCTCTGAATCTCAAGAAGGTTTATGCTCACCATTGAGCTAACTAAACAGGAAAACTATGTATTTAATTTCAAAACATTTACTTAAATATACTAAAGTTTATGTACCATATTCAACACATTTCTAGTGGCAAAATATGAAGGAAAACACATATTTATATAATGTGACCCTCTTCAAGTAGCTTNAGAAGGTTTATGCTCACCATTGAGCTAACTAAACAGGAAAACTATGTATTTAATTTCAAAACATTTACTTAAATATACTAAAGTTTATGTACCATATTCAACACATTTCTAGTGGCAAAATATGAAGGAAAACACATATTTATATAATGTGACTCTCTTCAAGTAGCTTCTAAAAATTCACATATAAAATTTCCAGACTTCCTGTCACAGATGAGTTATCAAAATAAGTCTTATTTTTATATCTTCTACCCAAAAGTTAAACTACTATAAGTAACTTCAAATACTTCTGAATATTAAATTAATAGCATACCAAATGCTAACATATGAAATGTTTATAATTCTGGAAACCTAAAGAAGAAAGCTTCTTCAAGAATTATTAACATATGATGGGGTAGAAACAGACTAACATTTAGGGCCAGAAATAACTGAAAAAGAATCCTATTACTTTCTCTGCTGCTTGGTACTACTGTGACTTCAGGAAAAAAAAAAAAAAAAAACCCTCTCTCAGCCTTGGTTTCTTCGTCTCTTTTGTTTCTGCCATTACTGTATTGAGAAATTATTTATAATAAACTGTACCCAGTAAAGTGAATTACTTTCATTGCTTCCATTAAAATCAAGATACAGAACATTTCCAGTAGCAACAATGGTTTCTCATGTCCTTTGCAATCCATGCCTCCGCTGCCTTCCACCACAGGCAACCGCTGGTTGACATCTGATNGTGAATTACTTTCATTGCTTCCATTAAAATCAAGATACAGAACATTTCCAGTACCAACAATGGTTTCTCATGTCCTTTGCAATCCATGCCTCCGCTGCCTCCCACCACAGGCAACCGCTGGTTGGCATCTGATATCAGGGACTGGTTCATAGTTCACATAAGTGGGAAGTTTTGTGCCTCACTTCTTCTACTCAGCACAAACATTTTTAAACCTGTTCACATTTTGTCTGCGTCAGTAGTTCTGGTTTTCTATTTCTGCTTTTCATTGTTGAGCAGTGTACCATTATAAGGATATACTTCATTTTGTTTCTCTATTTACCTGTCCATAGATGCTTACGTTTCCTCTACCTGCCCCAGATTCTAGCACTAGTGAAGTCACTACAGATATTTACATACAAGTCTTTGTGTGAAAATGTTTTCACTTCTTGTGGGTAAATGGTACAGCTAAGATTGGGAAGTCTGATGATCTATACTTAATACCTTTAGTTATCTTGTGTGTTCGGTCGATTCAGTTATGTCTGACTCTTTTTGACCCCATGGACTGCAGCTCACCAGGCTCTTCTGACCATGGGATTCTACAGGCAAGAATACTGGAGTGGGTTGCCATTTCCTTTTGTAGCGGATCTTCCTGACCCAGGGATCGCACCCGAGTCTCTTATGTCTCCTGCATTGGCAGGTGGGTTCTTCATCACTAGTGCCAACTTGAAGCACCACAGAGTTTAAATAATTACTAGAAAAAATAAATGGCAATGGTTTCAAATAGTGCCTTACATTCTGCAGAAACTGAGCAATAGATGAAATTACTATCATGAATATATTTTAAACACACTGCCCAAAATTTCTAGACCAAATATGGCTTCAAAGACTAAGTCAGTGTATAGCCTGGATACTGGGTATGAATCAGTTCCTTCCTTACAGGAACTCTGCAATCTGGGCTACATTGCTTGCTGTTTCTAAGTTTTGGGGGTAAAGCCTTTATTTTAATCACAGGACAAGCCACTTCATAGTGAATAATTACATTCTGATTTACCTCTACCATTGTGTCATTCCCGTTATGAGATAAAATGACTTTGGCTGGAGCAGCTGAGACCAATTCTGAATTTTCTACACTGAACTCAAGTCTGTTTTTCTTCAAAACCAAAGATTAAGCCTAGTAAAATGCTTTGTTATTCATNACCATTGTGTCATTCCCGTTATGAGATAAAATGACTTTGGCTGGAGCAGCTGAGACCAATTCTGAATTTTCTACACTGAACTCAAGTCTGTTTTTCTTCAAAACCAAAGATTAAGGCTAGTAAAATGCTTTGTTATTCATACCTATGTGAAAAGGTGGTTTATTAGGTAAAGATGCTGCCTTACTGCCAAACACAGTGACATCAAGGTCTAATTTTCCTTTGTAAGATGATCAAGATCAAATCCATCATGGTTTTGTTCAAATAAAAGAGAAAAAAATCACTTACATTTTTATTTTATCTTATTTCATTTCTCATAAAAGGAAAAAAATAGTAATCAGGAAAAAATTGCATATCAAGGTAATTGTGTCACCTCCCAGATAAATTTTTGGTTTACAATTGCTGCCAACTTCTAATTTTTTCTAAGCTAAATAGATATACTAAAAACTCTTTTTCTTTTAACCATACATGATCACTTTAAGCCCATGATTATTCATATTACATCTAAATTCATAGCTATTGTTCTATGAATCCTAGGTTTTAGGGATCTGAGATATGGCAAAATGGAAGATGGAACATACATGTGGGGGAAAAAAGGAATATTACTGCAGAGTGCCTGCAAATAAAATTCAGTCTGGTTACCTTGTACACAGATTACTAATTAGCCAAAATATCTAGGTTCATCTCCTTTATCCAGTGTTTCCTTCCCTCTGTTTCCACAAGTCTGCATTTGATATGCATTTTCCTCATTTATATCAATCTTGGGAACAACAACTATTTATCTATCAAATATTTCATTTAAAATAAATATACAAAATATAGAAAACTATGCAAATACATGTAAATGATATATTGTTTTCAAAAGTACCACATAGAATTTAGAGGCTCCCATAGGAAAAGACATCCCTGGTGGCTCAGACAGTAAAGTGTCTGCCTACAATGAGGGAGACTAGAGTTCGATCCTTGGGTTGGGGAGATCCTCTGGAGAAGGAAATGGCAACCCACTCCAGTGGAAAATCCATGGAAAATCCCATGGATGGAGGAGCATTGTAAGCTACAGTCCATGGGGTCCCAAGGAGTTGGACACGACTGAGTGACTTCACTTTCACAGGAAAAGATGTCAAACTGAGATGAGAAGATAATTTTAATGTTAAAAGAAGCTTTAAGGTAGAGGATGAGCCTGGGTTGTAGAGAAAAGATTACAATTTAAAAAAAACACTAAAACTACACCAGGTCATATTTCTGTATTTTTACATGCAGAGAGATCTACATTTATTTCTTTATTTAGTTTTGGTTTATAGAAAGACTAAAAGAATTGCAAGAATGCTTTAGTAGGAAACCAGTTTGAAGTCAGAGGAAGATGTATTCTAGATTTCAGAAGGCAGGAGGTAGAACTGTCCCGTGACTACCTCCCAGAGACCACAACCACCCAAGAAGCTCTTAATAGCTGAGTTCAGTAAAAACACAGAACTTACTGAGGTCATCAAAATGCCTTTATTTAAGAACATCCTTCACCCACACTTCCTCTGGGACAAGTGACTAGATTACAAATGCTTACATCTTACAAATACACAAAAAGACAGTTATAGAGGGTTACCAGGGGATAACCCAGAAGCAACTTACTCTTCTAAACTTTCCAGAAGGATCAGGCTAAGGCTAAGATTTTGCCTGAATTATATCCCTTTATGACTTCTCTTCCTTCCCTTCCCTGCTTCATCCTTTTTTTTTGCCTTTCTAGGGAGCATTTTCTTAACAAATCCTTTAACAGTAATTAACATTTCAGTGTCTTTCTCTGGGGAACCCTATTAAGACCCATCAAAAGGATATATAAGAAGCAGACACAATTCTTCCCAAGTAACAATTATGATGTAGTAAATGAGTTTTATTAAAATTTCTCTTTTCCTCCACTGTCTCCATTTTCCAGTATTTGATTTAAAGTGGTTCTTCCAAATGAGTCAGAGGAAATTGAAATGTTAATTTTTTGGCATATACATCTTCTGATACCATTCCAAAGAAAAATACAGAAGTAAATCTTGAAAGTGCATGTAATTAAAAACTGAGTATACATAATAGTAAGTTTTTTGAAAAATAACAAATAGTTGACACATATATAAGAAATCTATAAAAACAGTAGTAATGAACCTAGGCATAGGGCAGGAAGAGAGATGCAGATGAAAAGAATGGATTTGTGGACACCGAGCGGGAAGGAGAGAGTGGGATGAATTGAGAGAGTAGTGTTGATATATCTATCTATGTGTGAAATACATAGCTAATGGGAAGCTGCTGTACAGCACAGGGAGCTCAGCCTGGTGCTCTGTGACAACCTAGAGGGGTGAGATGAGGGTTAGGGTGGGAGGGAGGCTCAACAGGGAGGGAAGTATATATATACACTTATGGCTGATTCCCATTGCTGTATGGCGGAAATCAACACAACATTGTAAAGCAACTGTCCTCCAATTAAATTTCTTTTTTATAATTCAAATATAGTGAAATTAACAGTAGCGTGATGAACATTTACCTTGACTCAGCTCATATGGAAATAGTAATATTAAGACATCAGAGCACAGATCTTCTGCATGACTAAGAACAAGTAAGTTATTTCTCTAAACCTCAGAAAATTTATCAGTACGTGTCTTTTCAGCCTTTATCAAACAAGACTCCCAATTTCAGAATAAAAATCTAATTCAAACAAAATAAAATTGATTGCTACCCATAAACAGTTTCAAACATAGTTGGATCCAAGGTCTTAGGTTTCAAAGATCACATTCTCTCTCTCTGCTTTTTTCTTTCTGTGCTGGACTCTAACATGAGCTGATGTATATTTGTAACTACGTCATGCCTTTTCCCCTTCTGGTAAGAGCAACTTCTTTACCTTTAGGAAAATGCAACTTCCCTAATGTTTATCCATGTGATGTGAATTAGCTTGATCTCAAGCCCTAAAGTCAGAACTGCACACATAATGTAAACAGGGCTAATCTATGTATTTTTACAGTCCTCTAACCACTATGATTGATTCTGGAATGACAATATTTCCCGAGACAGGGGTATGAGATTAAACTATGAGAACCACCTGGAAACTATAAAGAAGATACACGCTCTTTCTTTTAAGGATGCTAAAGAAACAGCATAAAAGGGCAGAGTTGATGACAGAATTTTGCCTCCAAGAAAGGAGTGGTAGGGTGGGTAGGTGCTGGACAATAAATTCAGTACAAAGAAGATCAGAGGTAAGAGATGAAGAATGTAAAATTGGGTTCCCATATCATATTCTGATCACTAGTAAGAAGTATCTCTCTCTGTTTCAGAGTACCAGTGTGTCACTTGCAGCTGATATAAATTCACTTTGCAAATTCTGTGTTCTACAGACAGCTTCTGCCTTAATCTAGTTCTTAGAGCTTACAGCTTTGGAAAAAAGCCCTATTTCTTAGCTTTCCTGTAACAAATGTTATGGAACATTGTGAGAGGTCCAATTAGGATTACGTGTTCATCTCTGACATAGTCGTTACTGGCATAGAATGAAATATTCTAACTATTCAACTGAATAAATGACCAAAGGAAGCAGTGAAGTGGGACAGAAACTGACATAAGATAATTCAACAGGGATGGGTTTCTCTGGTTGCTCAGACAATAAAGAATCCTCCTATAATGCAGGAGACCCGGGTTAAATCCTTGGGTCAGGAAAATCCCCTGGAGAAAGGCATGGCTATGCACTCCAGTATTCTTGCCTGGAGAATTTCATGGACAGAGGAGCCTGGCAGACTACAGTCCATGGGGTCGCAAAGAGTCAGACACAACTGAGCAAGTAACACAGACACACAATTTGGAAGGCTATAATGTAAGAGGGAAAGGAGAGAGGAAGGGAAAGATGTAGGGATGATTCCCAAAGCAAAACTGAAGAGTTTCTTACCAGTCCAAAGAGGCAGGGATGCCGGTTAGAAATGATGATACACACGTCCTATTTGTATCATCGCAAACTCAGGATTTATGTATAATATTGACAATAATGCTTACTCTGAGTATTTTCTACAATATTTTAAGTGAAATGAAAGCAAAGCTTAACACACTGCAGCTGATACTGATTGAAAACTCAGTCTTAGGTTTAATCTGCGTATCTACCTCCATGGGTAAGGTAAACTTCTCACACTTTTTGTTACATAGTTCATCAAGCCGGAGTAGAAAACAGTATCTCTTCAGTGTATCTGTAAAATTGTGCGCTTCCCTTTAGACATCCCTCTATTAATAAACATCAATGTATTTGTGCCATTGTTTCCTTTAAGCAGTGATTACTTATGAAGATCTATGGCTATTCTTTTATCTGTTGTGTTTTCAAGGTATAGCCTTAGTCAGAATTAGCTTTTTTGCCTATAGTTGAAGATTATTTGAGGTTATAAAGTACACACAGATTCCTTTAAAATGTTACAATTTGTTTCCCGAGCTCCTAGCAAACTGTAGACATTCAACAAATATTTGTGGAATGTCAGATGAATGAAGCCTAGAATTACTATGACTGTGGCTTTCAGTAAGATATAGTTTATTTGCATAGGCCATTTTCTCCAGAAAGTTAGGTGACGGTCTCCACTGGACTCTTTATTTCTAAGTGCAAAATATCTCTAAAGAAGATTCAGTCCCCACTTAGAAATGCATAACCACGTCCTTTGAACTCTGTCACTTGAAATTGCTTCACTTCTCTCAATACTCACAGTCCTTGAATCTCATTTTAAATTCAGTGGCAGAGAAATAAAATAGGGTTTAACATTCTTGCAGAGCTAAGCTATTGTGCCCACTGTAGGGCTCAGGTTTCTTTCTTCATTTCTTTCTTTTTAAAATTTTATTTGGTTTGTTTGTTTTGTTTTTGGCAAGACTA
>SJYW01055380.1:142136-156295 GCA_006410735.1 Raphicerus campestris | reverse complement strand
CAGTCCTCTAACCACTATGATTGATTCTGGAATGACAATATTTCCCGAGACAGGGGTATGAGATTAAACTATGAGAACCACCTGGAAACTATAAAGAAGATACACGCTCTTTCTTTTAAGGATGCTAAAGAAACAGCATAAAAGGGCAGAGTTGATGACAGAATTTTGCCTCCAAGAAAGGAGTGGTAGGGTGGGTAGGTGCTGGACAATAAATTCAGTACAAAGAAGATCAGAGGTAAGAGATGAAGAATGTAAAATTGGGTTCCCATATCATATTCTGATCACTAGTAAGAAGTATCTCTCTCTGTTTCAGAGTACCAGTGTGTCACTTGCAGCTGATATAAATTCACTTTGCAAATTCTGTGTTCTACAGACAGCTTCTGCCTTAATCTAGTTCTTAGAGCTTACAGCTTTGGAAAAAAGCCCTATTTCTTAGCTTTCCTGTAACAAATGTTATGGAACATTGTGAGAGGTCCAATTAGGATTACGTGTTCATCTCTGACATAGTCGTTACTGGCATAGGATGAAATATTCTAACTATTCAACTGAATAAATGACCAAAGGAAGCAGTGAAGTGGGACAGAAACTGACACAAGATAATTCAACAGGGATGGGTTTCTCTGGTTGCTCAGACAATAAAGAATCCTCCTATAATGCAGGAGACCCGGGTTAAATCCTTGGGTCAGGAAAATCCCCTGGAGAAAAGCATGGCTATGCACTCCAGTATTCTTGCCTGGAGAATTTCATGGACAGAGGAGCCTGGCAGACTACAGTCCATGGGGTCGCAAAGAGTCAGACACAACTGAGCAAGTAACACAGACACACAATTTGGAAGGCTATAATGTAAGAGGGAAAGGAGAGAGGAAGGGAAAGATGTAGGGATGATTCCCAAAGCAAAACTGAAGAGTTTCTTACCAGTCCAAAGAGGCAGGGATGCCGGTTAGAAATGATGATACACACGTCCTATTTGTATCATCGCAAACTCAGGATTTATGTATAATATTGACAATAATGCTTACTCTGAGTATTTTCTATAATATTTTAAGTGAAATGAAAGCAAAGCTTAACACACTGCAGCTGATACTGATTGAAAACTCAGTCTTAGGTTTAATCTGCATATCTACCTCCATGGGTAAGGTAAACTTCTCACACTTTTTGTTACATAGTTCATCAAGCCGGAGTAGAAAACAGTATCTCTTCAGTGTATCTGTAAAATTGTGCGCTTCCCTTTAGACATCCCTCTATTAATAAACATCAATGTATTTGTGCCATTGTTTCCTTTAAGCAGTGATTACTTATGAAGATCTATGGCTATTCTTTTATCTGTTGTGTTTTCAAGGTATAGCCTTAGTCAGAATTAGCTTTTTTGCCTATAGTTGAAGATTATTTGAGGTTATAAAGTACACACAGATTCCTTTAAAATGTTACAATTTGTTTCCCGAGCTCCTAGCAAACTGTAGACATTCAACAAATATTTGTGGAATGTCAGATGAATGAAGCCTAGAATTACTATGACTGTGGCTTTCAGTAAGATATAGTTTATTTGCATAGGCCATTTTCTCCAGAAAGTTAGGTGACGGTCTCCACTGGACTCTTTATTTCTAAGTGCAAAATATCTCTAAAGAAGATTCAGTCCCCACTTAGAAATGCATAACCACGTCCTTTGAACTCTGTCACTTGAAATTGCTTCACTTCTCTCAATACTCACAGTCCTTGAATCTCATTTTAAATTCAGTGGCAGAGAAATAAAATAGGGTTTAACATTCTTGCAGAGCTAAGCTATTGTGCCCACTGTAGGGCTCAGGTTTCTTTCTTCATTTCTTTCTTTTTAAAATTTTATTTGGTTTGTTTGTTTTGTTTTTGGCAAGACTAGGCTTTTATCCAGTGCTTGCATGCACAAGTTCTTACTGCCTTTCAATCAAGCATATAAATTAGCCACAAGCCTCTGGATGAAGATACAAAGAAATAATGGCATCACAGGATAATCTCAGCTCAAAAGATGCAGAGGCTGATTGTGCTTTCATGTGTCTAATCCCCTCATCTTCCACATGAGTCCTTAAGTGTTTTAAAGGAAAGAACTGAGACTTCAGTTCTCTGGAGCCCCAACATGCCTTATCCAGTTCTTGCCATGATGTCTATTGCATTTGATATGATTGACATAGTTACATACCTGCTTCTCCACTATCCTATGAGGTTCTCCAGAAATCTTACTCATCTATTAATCAGAGAACAAGATATCAAAAATGGTGTTTTAAAGTAAAGGACTATATGATATTAAGTGTAATAAAGTCTTAGATGAAACAGTTTCATGCTACATCAAATTAATCATGAAAGAATTCATTAGAATCTGCTCCCAAGATTTTACTCTGATTAAAAATGAGAACCATCTCTCAGGATTCTTTGTTTTTCAACCACTAATTTCTAGGAGCCAGGGAAGGAAAAGAACAGGAGTAAGTCCTAAGGATATAAAAGGGTACCTTTTCCAACACAGAGCGCTACTTTAGTTAACTTTTGTACAGTGCAGGACCAGAATGGAAGCTTGAGTAATGGACGGTACTTCGGCAGACATATAATCTCTGCCCAAAACAAAAGCAAATTATTTTCTTCTCCTTCTTTCTCTCCCTCCTCTTCCTCTTCTTTCTCAATTTATAATTGACTATTTTTGCTTTCGGCATTAGGTAAACATTAAATATTCAGCTTTATAACTGAAAACATACTCTCACAAAAATTACCCAAACACATTAGGCCGTGAAGACAGCCACTGAGGAGTTTTTTACACTTTAAGGAAACTTAGGCAGTATGTCCACTCCAGTGTTCTTGCCTGGAGAATCCCAGGGACAGGGGAGCCTGGTGGACTGCCATCTATGGGGTCGCACAGAGTCGGACACGACTGACATGACTTAACAGCAGCAGCAGCAGCAGGCAGGCAGTATGAGAGAGACACACACAGAGGAAGACAGAGAAAGCTCTTAAAATTAAACGTTGAAATCCTGGGTAAAAGCTAACTGGCAGAGGCTGGAAAATACTAAGGTAGAGGAAGAAACTCTGTGAAGGAAAGGGATTCCTTGCCAGAGTGTGAGAAACGGGGGGATCTTGTCAAGTTACCTCACTCCTTCCCTCTCGTTGGAATTATGATTTGTTTCTAAACCTTTTTCACACCTCCACTGTAACTCACTTCAACTCTATGCCCAGGTGGATATGCCTTGGGAATATACCTGTAACTTTAACAAGTATACCCTTTCACCTTTAAATGGTGTCGTCTAACAATTAAGAAAGGAAAAACAAAATGAATTAAAAAAAAAAGCAAACTTGCTTGGACTGTAAAAAAAAGCAGTAGGCATTAAAGAAAGAACAATTATTACTGATTTATTTTTAGAAACTGAAGTTGTTTTAATAAATGCACTGCTTAATTTATGCATGATCATTATAGAAAAACTGAAAAAGAATCTCAAAATGGGAGAAAAATTGTCAACTAGTGTAACACTAATCATTTAAGTATAAATGTTTTTATGTTTTATTTTTCTCTGCATTAAGACATCAATAAGAAGTATTCTGAGCTAACCAATGGGTGGGGCAAATACAGAAATTTAACCCTAAATGTCCATCAACAGAAGAATGGATAGAGAAGATGCGAAACATATATATGATGAAATAGTATTCAACCACAAAAAAGAGCAAAGCAATGCCAATACAGCAACATGAATGTAACTAGAAATTATCACAATAAGTGAAGTCAGAAAGACAAAGACAAATATGTTATCACTTACATGTGGAATCTAAAATATGGCACATATGAACCTACCTATTAAATAGAGACACATAGAACAGACTGGTGATTCCAAGAGGGACAGAGATGAGATAGGGCTGGATTGGGAGTTTGGAATTACTAGATGCAAATTCTTACATACAGACTGGGTAAACAACATGGTTCTACAGTATAGCACAGGGGACTGCACTCAATATCCTTGAATAAACCACAGTGGAAAAGAATATTAAAAAGAATATATGTATGTATTTAACTGNGATAGGGCTGGATTGGGAGTTTGGAATTGCTAGATGCAAATTCTTACATACAGACTGGGTAAACAACACGGTTCTACAGTATAGCACAGGGAACTGCACTCAATATCCTTGAATAAACCACAGTGGGAAAGAATATTAAAAAGAATATATGTATGTATTTAACTGAGTGAGTATGCTATACAGTCAATTTTAACATAACATTGTAAATCAACTATACTTCAATTAAAAATAAATTAATAAAATATAAATATATAATGTGAGGCCTACTATGGGAAAACTCAGTATACTGGCTTCTACAATCTAACTTCTTCCTTCCTTCTCCAATATCAACTTTCCTCACCTTCTTCCCAACTTTTGTGTTCTCACAATAAATGTACATTTTGCAAAAAAAAAATTAAGGATTAAAGTGTTGCAGATGATAAAATGTAGTTGAGGAAAGGAGACTATGTCAGAGACAAGATTGAGAAAATGGTTGAGGAAAACAAATTGAAATGTACATATCTGGCCCATAGCAGGGCAGTAATCATGAAGACTTTTCAAACAAAAGCATCTTTGCAGAAGAGGAAAAAATCAACACTGTAAAGTGAGGATAATAGTGATAAGGGTCAGAAAGTTATAGTATTGTCCCCATACAGTGATGCAGATTACTGATTACCCCAGGGCCCTTGGCACTGGGGCAAGGAGAGTCTAGAGCAAGGCTAGGCTCACCTGGAGAAAGAGGTCTGCTTTCTCATTTGCATAAAGATACTGTATCCTTGACCAGCCATGGACTCACTATGCTGTATCCAGGCAGGGGAAAGATAAACAATTTTTCATTATTTTGGTGAGCTTCTGGTGGTCATTAGAAAACATCAAGTAGGTGTCCAAATGAACATGCTAATCACAGACTCTGGCACCAAAATAGTGGATATTGAAAACAGAAGGGGTAGGAAAGCAAAGAATAGGAATAGAGACAGAGTGGTTTGGATAGAAGCCACCAATATTCACTCAGTGCTTCATAAAAAGCCCTAGCATAGCATGCATGTCTAAGGAGGAGTACACCAAAAGGAAGGTTCAAGGCTCTTCACCTACTTCTCATTGGTCTTTCTGTCTGTAAGTTTATGCAAAGTATAGGCATTACTGCAAAAATGGACATTATAGTCTTTAAAGTAAGCTATAACTATTTTTAATTATATTACCAAAATTCATTTTTCTGTGAATTCATATTTTATATAATAATTACCTGATGGAATAAAAATAACTTAGTTGTTTTTATATATTATTGTGTAACTTCTGTAACCAGAGATCAAGATTATATTCAATACTGTTACTTAAAAACAAACATGCAAACAAACTTAGCTTTAATTAATGAAATGCTTTATGTAAATTGGATTTTCAGAGGATGAAAAGCCAAGGCAACAGAGTATTTATAACACCATTTCTTGCATTCATTTTGAAAGCACATTAGGTTCAAAATGGGTAGTAACACATCACTCTCTTCTTGAGTTATATTGCTTGCCCTTTTGAACAATGTGATAAATGACAATTTCAAACCTGGGTTTTCAAACAATCAGTTATCACTACTCTACCAATGGTTCCCAAAGCACACTCACACATTCAACAAGTTTAAAAATCATGCACAGAAAAGATAACCTACAGAATGGGAGAAAATATTTGCAAATGATGACCAACAAAGGCTTAATTTCCAAAATATATAGATAGTTCCTATAAATCAATAATAAAAATCCAAAAATGGGCAGAACTAAATTGTTCTCCAAAGAACACATACAATGGCAAACAGACAAGTGAAAAGATGTGCAACTCACTGATTATTAGAAAAATGCAAATCAAAACTACAATGAGGTGCCAGCTCACACCAGTCAGATTAGCCATCGTTAAAAAGTCTACAAATAACAAATGCTGCAAAGGGTGAGGAGAAAAGTAACCCTTCTACATTGTTGGTAGGAATGTAAGTTGGCAAAGCCACTATAAAAAGCAGTATGGGAGTTCCTCAGAAAACTTAAAATAGAATTATATGATCCAGCAATCCCACTCCAGGGCATGTATCAGGACAAAACTATAATTCAAAAAGATACATGCACCCTTATATCCATAATAGCACTACTTAAAATAGCCAAGACATGGAAATACTGTAAGCATTCATCAACAGATGAATGGAGAAAGATGATGGTGTATACACACACACACACACACACACACACACACACACACACACACACACACAGTGGAATACTACTCAGCCATAAAAATGAAATAATGCCATTTAGAGCAACATGGTTGCAGCTAGAGATTATCATACTAAGTAAAGGAAGTCAGAAAAAGAAAGACAAATACCATGTGATATCTCTTATATGTGAAATTTAAAATATAACACAAACTCACCTATGAAACAGAAAAAGNTGTAAGTTTATGCAAAGTATAGGCATTACTGCAAAAATGGACATTATAGTCTTTAAAGTAAGCTATAACTATTTTTAATTATATTACCAAAATTCATTTTTCTGTGAATTCATATTTTATATAATAATTACCTGATGGAATAAAAATAACTTAGTTGTTTTTATATATTATTGTGTAACTTCTGTAACCAGAGATAAAGATTATATTCAATACTGTTACTTAAAAGCAAACATGCAAACAAACTTAGCTTTAATTAATGAAATGCTTTATGTAAATTGGATTTTCAGAGGATGAAAAGCCAAGGCAACAGAGTATTTATAACACCATTTCTTGCATTCATTTTGAAAGCACATTAGGTTCAAAATGGGTAGTAACACATCACTCTCTTCTTGAGTTATATTGCTTGCCCTTTTGAACAATGTGATAAATGACAATTTCAAACCTGGGTTTTCAAACAATCAGTTATCACTACTCTACCAATGGTTCCCAAAGCACACTCACACATTCAACAAGTTTAAAAATCATGCACAGAAAAGATAACCTACAGAATGGGAGAAAATATTTGCAAATGATGTGACCAACAAAGGCTTAATTTCCAAAATATATAGATAGTTCCTATAAATCAATAATAAAAATCCAAAAATGGGCAGAACTAAATTGTTCTCCAAAGAACACATACAATGGCAAACAGACAAGTGAAAAGATGTGCAACTCACTGATTATTAGAAAAATGCAAATCAAAACTACAATGAGGTGCCAGCTCACACCAGTCAGATTAGCCATCGTTAAAAAGTCTACAAATAACAAATGCTGCAAAGGGTGAGGAGAAAAGTAACCCTTCTACATTGTTGGTAGGAATGTAAGTTGGCAAAGCCACTATAAAAAGCAGTATGGGAGTTCCTCAGAAAACTGAAAATAGAATTATATGATCCAGCAATCCCACTCCAGGGCATGTATCAGGACAAAACTATAATTCAAAAAGATACATGCACCCTTATATCCATAATAGCACTACTTAAAATAGCCAAGACATGGAAATACTGTAAGCATTCATCAACAGATGAATGGAGAAAGATGATGGTGTATACACACACACACACACACACACACACACACACACACACACACACACACAGTGGAATACTACTCAGCCATAAAAATGAAATAATGCCATTTAGAGCAACATGGTTGCAGCTAGAGATTATCATACTAAGTAAAGGAAGTCAGAAAAAGAAAGACAAATACCATGTGATATCTCTTATACGTGAAATTTAAAATATAACACAAACTCACCTATGAAACAGAAAAAGAATCACGGGCATAGAGAACAGACTGGTGGTTGCCAAGGAGGAGGGGACTGAGGGAGGGATGGAGTCGCGGGTTGTGGTGAGCAGATGTAAGCTCTTATATATAGAATGGAGAAACAACTAGGTCCTACTATATAGTACAGAGAACTACATTTAATATCCTATGATAAACCATAATGGAAAATAATATAAAGATGGACATATATATATATACATGCAAAACTGAATCACTTTGCTATATAGCAGTCATTAACCCAACATTGTAAAGCAATTATACTTAGTCTTTTAACTGAAAAATAAAAGACAAAAAATTCTGAACAGGCCTTCTTGAAACTAATATTGAGTTATTTTATTACCTGATTTACACATTTTTGCAACCTCAGAATTTTCAACCATTGTTGAAAATAATCCACAGGAAACATTGCCAAATTCAAATGCAACTATAATTTTTAGTACATGTATGGGTAGGAATCATTACTTTAACTTGCTCACTCATTTATCAGAGATAGAAAGATAAGACTAATATTTGCATTGATCATAACATCAGCGATCTTCATGCTGGACATTATTTACAAAGAAGATATTTAGAAGAATTTTACCACCTTCCAGTAAACACGTGGGACAAAAAATATATAATTCACAGGCAGTGACTTGAAAAAATAGATATTCAAGTGTCCAAATTCACACTCTGCCTGTAATTATAGTTAAGAACTATAAAGTAAATGTGAAAGTCGCTCAGTCATTACCAACTGTTTGCGATTTCATGGAAAGAGGTTTTAATAAAGCACTCTGTTAGGAAGATGTCATTGTTTACAACAGAAAAAGCCTTCATTGGAGAGCTGTCATTTTACCCAGATCTCAATATACTTACAGAATTCTGATAAAACATAACAATAATGGATATAGAGGGAAAACAATATGAAAAAAAGGGATGGGGTGGTAGTTTATATAGACAAATGAGTCAAAAGATAAACTGCAAAAGACTGCAGTTTAGTGTCCATTGTTTAAATGCTTTTTTTTAATTTTAACCTAACTATATGTGACAATCAAAATATTAAATTGCTACTATCTGGAACACTGATACTTCAAAATTACAGATCATATTTATAGAGAATTGGTGTTTTCTGAGTGTTAGCTGAAAACAATGCTTCTTTTTGCTGTTTGAGCTGTTTGGCAAAGAATCTACCTATAGTGCAGGAGATCCCTGTTTGATATCCTGGATTGGGAAGATCCCCTGGAGAAGGGAGGGTCTACCCATTCAAGTATTGTTGGGCTTCCCTTGGGCTCAGAGGATAAAGAATCCGCCTACAATGCAGGAGACCTGGATTATATCCCTGGGTTGGGAAGATCCCCTGGAAAGGGAATGGCTACCTACTCCAGTATTTTTGCTTGGAGAATTCCTGGCAGGTTACAGTTCATAGTGTCACAAAGAGTCGCACACGACTAAGCAACTTTCATTTTCAATAACTAGAGAATTGGTGTGACCACTGTTGGGTGGGAGTGACTGGCAAGTAGAAAGTCCAGACTCATTACAAACATTGTGGTGGGCATCATGGTTAACTCCTTCAAATTACTGTCATCACTCTCCAAGTTAATGGCAGAATCCCAGTTTTAACCACTGACTCAGCTTCAGAAAGGATCTCACTGGACTAAGGGTATAATCTTCCTCCTTAGCAATGACATGTTCAGGAGGAGGATGTGGACAAATTGTGGCAAAAGAAAGGGCAGATACAGCATGCTGACCTGTTCTGGAAGAGTCTGAGTTCACTGCCAGGGAAAGTCCCAGGAAGCTCTTTTTCTCAGCTGTTGTAACGCTTTTGGCTCAGCTGCTACCAACCTCTTTGATATGCTCAGGTTGTAGCCAACGGCATTTTAGACTTGTCAACGTTTTAGGCGTCAATGAAGTAAGAACAAACTGGTCCTTATTACAAACCTGAGCTGCTAAATGAACCTACTTAAACTTGCCATATTTATAACTTCAAGTTATATGAGCCATTTATTTATTTATTTATTATTTTTAGGGCAGAGTCCTCTTATTGACATAGCCAACTGGAAGTGAGGTTTCTGATTTTTGTAACTGAAATCATTCATATTGGTATACACACAAAAATAATGCCAATAACACCTAAAATTTTAAACAAGCAAATGAAAACCATAAATATAAAAAGAACAAAAGGAAGCATGAATGTCAAGGTACTGATTAGCTCCACAAAGGCTGAATTTAAAAGGCAGCTTGTGTCTGGCAGAAGGAGGTGACTGAGGCTCCATTTATCTGTAATGCTACAGTCCACGGGGTCGCAGAGTCGGACATGACTGAGCGACTTCACTTTCACTTTATTAATGTTTTGTACCTTGTCTTCCACATATTTTCTTTAAAGATTCAAAATATTTTAGATCGCCATGATGGACACATGACTCTAAATTATTTTATCATCTTGTGTTGTCTAATATGATAATCCTAAACCACATGTTGCTATAGAGTACATAAAGTGACGCTAGTCTAAAGACAATGACAGTGTAATGTACTGACTTCAAAGATTTAGTACCAAAAATTCCAATACATGTAAGATATTTAAAAAATTCTACACTGATGACATGTTACAATGATATTTTTAGGATATTGTATTCAGTAAAATATTTCATTGAGACAATTTCACATGATTTTTCCATCTTTTTTAATATGTGACTCAGAAACTGAAATTACACAAAATGATGTGCACAATATTCCTATTCTAGGTGCTTTCTTTTAAAAATGTTTATAAGTAAAACTTTTAAAATGAAATTACAAGTCTTTTATATACTTAGAATTCTATTTTACATAGAAAAGATTTTATTGTAAAGTCAATAAAGAAAAATTCTAATCATTTGTGCAGTTATTATATATGATCCATCTCCTCTTCACTAACGGGTAAGAAGCTATATTCCACAGATCTTAGATGATCGGTAACACATTTTCCAACTAATTTTCAGCTTCAAAAAGAGAGAATGAAGAAAATGTAATGGCAATATCACCTTTTATCTTTATTTTATTGTAATAGATATCTGCTCATTAACTGGGTTTTTAATTACTTTCATTAAAAGATCTCCTTGACTTCCTCTGACCTTCTTGATACTCATTACTAACAGTTCTGGATCATGAAGACTAAGAGTTTTAACTTTAGGGCCGAATCTTACATAAGCACCTTAGAATTTCAGGAAATTACAATGGTTATGATAAGATGGGTAAAGATACTCTTCTATAAAAATTGTGTTAATATTAATTTTTATGACAAATCAGAATCATAGAACAATAAATTTTTCTTATCAAGCTCTCACACTTACAAAACTTAATTGAAAATCTTTAATTTCATTTTTAAATTTAATTAATGAAATATTACCTCTCAACATAAATAGAATATTTACTAAATATTCCCCAGTGAAGATACAAAATATAATTTAAAATATCTATAAGCCCATCACTCAAAGACAAAATAATTAACAATTTGTAATATTATTTGCCAATTAATATATGCNGTTCTCTTACTAGGAAGTTTTAGTGATTTCAAGTCAGAAGAAAGAAACTGTCAAAGATACCTGAATTCTTGCTGAAATGCCAAAAGAGCCTACTTGCTTTTGGCCATGTTGTGATAATTTGGGCATCAAAGAGAGAATAATAACTTTAAGAGAGTAATATGTTGAGTCCATCATAGGGCATGAGCACCTCACAACCTCAGTCCATGAAAATATGAATGTATTTCTATAAGGAATAAAATATAATGCATAACATGTATTTGTTGTTGCTTAGTCACTCAGTCGTATACGGTTCTTTGCGACCCCATGGACTATAGACTGCCAGGCTTCTCTGTCCATGGGATTTCCCAGAGAAGAATACTGAAGTGCATTGCCATTTCCTTCTCCAGTGGATCTTCCTGACCCAGGGATTGAACCCATATCTCCTGTGTCTCCTGCATTGCAGGTAGATTCTTTACCTGATGAATCGTCTACAGTTAGAGACAAATGAACATGTTGGGGGTCATAGTTTGGGACTTCAGAGGGGAAGAAGGCAATTTATATGGAAATGAAAAAGCAAATGTTTGATAAACAAACAGGAAGAGACATGGAGACATAAGGAGGAATTTTAGCAGACTGCTAGATTCCTCCCTGTCTAGCATGGTGTTCAGTTCATAATGTAATTATCTATGGTAGTAGTTCCTTTCCTGAAACAAGTCTTCTGTCTACATTATTTTAGGTAGTCAGGGGGAATGTCAAAGTTTCTTTCTGACTGTTTTAGGTCTTGATTGCTTTCAGCCCAAAATAATCCACAGCCAAAGAGACATTCTGGGGTGATAAGTTTCATTCCTCAACATTATGTATTGCTGTTTAAAAATTACCCTCAAGTTTAGAGCTTAAAACAGGGAACATCCATGATTTCAATTTCCAAGGAGCAGGCAGGAAGGAATGGCTTTTCAGGGTAGTTCTGGTCCCTAGTCTGGCTTCAGTTGCCTCAAGGCTTGACCACAGATGAAGATCTGCTTCAAAGCAAACTCCTATGGTTTTTGGCTTCAGTTAGGAGAGTTATTAGACTGAAGGCTGTCTCAGTGGCTCCCAGTTCTTGGCTTTTGCCAAAGTGAGATTTCTTCAGAAGAGAGAGTGCTGTGGTTAGTGGCTCAGTCGTGTCTGACTCTTTGAGACACCATGGGTTGTAGCCCTCCAGGTTCCTTTGTCTATGGAGATTCTCCAGGCAAGAATACTTGATTGAGTTGCATGCCCTCCTCCAGGGGATCTTTCCAACCTAGGAATCGAACCCAGATCTCCTTTACTGCAGGCAGCTTCTTTACCATTGGAGCCACAAGGGAAGCCCAATAGGGAGCACAGGATGAAGCAATCAAGACAAAAGTCAAAGAGTTTATTTATAACCTGGTCTCCAAATATGAACTCTAGACTTATTTGGCAGTCCAGTGGTTAAAAATCCATTCTTCTACTACAGGGGGCACAGGTTCAATCCCTGGTTAGGGAAAAGGGATCTTCTATGCCATGGAGCAGTGCGAAAATCAAAAGAAAACAAAAAGCATATACAAAGACAATCCTCTCCCCCACAAAAACGAAAACCAAACAAGGATTCTTCCACTTGACTTTGTTATTTAATAGAAGTAAAGCATTAAGTCTTGCCACATTTAAGAGGGAAGAATTCGGGTTCATCTTTTGAAGATGAAGACAGCAAATAACTTGGGGACTTGTTTTTAAAACTTGTGAGCTATTGACCAGATGACAAGAAAATAAAGGGCTTAAACTGGGTTTTCCAAAGATTATGGATTAGCAAAATACTCTAAATGGGTAATCTATAGACATAACACATTGTGATCTGGGAACTAAAACTTAACAATTATGCCGCTAATTAGAATGAGCTACTAAAGACAACAGGCAGTTTTTTGATAGTACTAAGAACCAGGTCAATATGAAAGAAATGACAGGGCAATTGACCAGGTAATGTCTGAAAAGCAAAGCTAAAAGGAGACAAGGAGGGGGGAAACAAACAAACAAACAAACAANCTTCCAGGATAACTCATAAAAGCCCATCAATAAGAGCTAAATTTGAGTATGGATAACAGCCCTGATGGCTCAGACAGTAAAGAATCCGCCCACCGTAGGGGAGACCCGGGTTCGATCTCTGGGTTGGGAAGATCCCCTCGAGAAGAAAATGGCAACCTACTCCAGTATTCTTACCTGGAGAAGCCCATGGACAGCCAGGCTACATCCATGGGGTCACAAAGTCAGACACAACTAAGCACACGCACACACACACACACACACACACACACGCCCTGAAGAGAGCTCCCCTCAAGATTTCAGCCAACACTCATGTCCAAGGCTTTCGCTATAGAACAGAGCCTCACAAAGAATTACTAAATACAAGATGTCCCTCTGTGGTAACCTCAAGACCCTCTAGATCCCATTTCACTTTCTTCTCGGAGGAATCTCTCCACCACATCTCACTAAAGATAGGGCTAGCAATAAGGAACATTCCACTGGCAGCCATGAGTATAACCTTGTAGTTCAGTTCAGTCGCTGAGTCCTCTCCAACTCTTTGCAACTCCATGAATCACAGCATGCCAGACCCCCCTGTCCATCACCATTTCCTGGAGTTCACTCAAACTCATGTCCATCAAGTCGGTGATGCCATCCAGCCATCTCATCCTCTGTCGTCCCCTTCTCCTCCTGCCCTCAATCCCTCTCAACATCAGTCTTTTCCAATGAGTCAATGTTTCACATGAGGTGGCCAAAGTACTGGAGTTTCAGTTTTAGCATCATTCCTTCCAAAGAACACCCAGGGCTGATCTCCTTTAGAACGGGAGGTGAAAATCAAAGCTCAGAGAAAGGTAGCCAAATCAAGGCACTCGATGAAGTCCTGCTGCTATTAAGTAGTAAGAAGTATGGGGAGGGGGCGGGGGG